>OY744462.1:8180772-8588606 GCA_963556145.1 Hygrocybe punicea | reverse complement strand
AATCGCTTTGAATCCAAACGATCCCATCCCTCCAGACGTCGTCGTAAAACGTGGTTTCAGTGAAACCGGCAATCACGTCCTCATGCCCGGGGACATCAAGCAAAGGTGGTCGTATTTAAACCGTCACCTAATCCTACCACGAGCCTGCTGGTTTTACCAGCCCTTCATCCACCACTTGGCAGATATGGGTGAATTCCGGGTTTTCTTTGTCAATGCCCAACCTGTCTACACAGTTTGGACCCACAAGAACCTTGCAGAAAATGGAGAGTGGGAATTTGACTTGGTGGAGGATTATTACAGTCTTGCTGAACTGAGGTGACACAATTTGCAGTCTTTCACATAACCTTGATTGAATATGAACTGTCACAGCACCCTCTCTCATGATGGCCAACTCAAGGCTGGCTTCAAATTGCGTAATCCTCCCAACCAAACCAGGCAAGAGTCTGACAGGGCAAAGGATGAGTTCTTGGGTTTTGCTTCAGCCACTTTGAATGCCCTTATTCAGGCTGAGGAGAGAGAACTTAGGTCCAAGTCGGGGCTTCGTCTGTTTTGCCGTTTGGATGTGGGACTGCTGGAGTATGAGCCTCATACTTTTCACTATTGGGCCTGTGAATTGGATCGCACTCAGAATGCATCTCTGTGGGCATGTGGAGTCACCCACAAGGCAACCTCTATGGCTAGTACTTTTTCAGCTTCAATTTCTGACTGGTTGGCTGTTTAGTTGTTGTGTGTTGGCTATAACTTGCACTCTCCACATTTTTTATATATTTCAGTGTATTTGTGTGTTCCATATATATATATTAATTCACCTTGTAGCTTCAGTGACTCAGCCTCAATCTAAGGTTGCTCTTAATATTCTTCTCCATTGGTATAGATTGTTGCCATTGGACTTTCATCACATTTTGGGTTACCCAGCCAATAGGTGAGATGAAATTTCATGTGGGAAGTACAAAAAGGTAAAAAAAAAAGTCTATGGTACAGATTTTGGGGCAGGCTGGTTGGCAGGAGGGTTCATTCTGGCTCACCCTCAGCATCTTGCTCATCCCCATCCACATCCATCTCACCCTCACCTAACCCAGCTCCACTACCACTACCACTCCCCCCAGCTCCAGTTCCCCCAGCTCCAGCTCCATCACCCCCAGCTCCAGTTCCCCCAGCTCCTGTTCCACTCCCCCCAGCCCCAGCTCCACTTCCCCCAGCTCCACTTCCACTTCCCCCAGCCCCAGCCCCAGCCCCAGCCCCACTCCCCCCAGCTCCACTTCCCCCAGCTCCACTTCCACTCCCCCCAGCTCTTCCCCCAGCCCCAGCCCTTGTTGACACATCTGTGTCCTCCAGAAACCCTGACTGTGCACAAGGAAATGGACACAGCAACTCTTCCTCAACCTCATCACCCCAGTCATGTACCCCTGGAACCATCCAGGGCCACCTCTTGGTGCCATCAGGATTGGTGGCACTAAACACCTCCCCCTGCACATTATCTGTGGCATCAGGGTTATAAACCCACCTCAAGATAGTTATTATTTAGTGTGGTTGGATGGAGCAACAAATTAAATGACATACGAATAGTGCCACCGCAAATCCGTCAGCGCCAGCGTCCCCCCTGGGGGGAGATATAAAATTTTTTCTGTGCCTATTAAAAATAAGTTTGTAAAATAATTTGGTGAGAAACTTGGAACTCACATATTATGGATCCCCCTGGGATCCAGTCACAATTCCCCCCTGCCATCAGAGCCCTTGGGTGGGTACCCAAGTGCTGCTGAAACCTAGAAGAAGGTAAGGTTTATTTATTATTCTGGTTTTTTGTTTGATGCAAAGAAAACTCACATGTCCTCATCCACCAGATCCTCTACCTCCATCCAGAACCAAAACACAAGTACCTGGACATTCTGGTTACACAAGTTAGTTATGCAAAATTTCTTAGGTTAGCTAGTGGTTACCTCAATTTTTACTCTCTTGGCTTTCTCAGCCACTCTCATATCAATAATCATAGCTTTGAAATGTGACAACTCATCCTCCTCCTCTCCACCTCTGACTCTGATGCTGTAAAAATATGATTTATTGAAACTTCAGAGAGATTGTTTGACACTTACCAAGTGCCTGGTTTGATAAGGACAGCTGCCTGTCCTTCTGGCTTCACTAAAATACTATTCAATCCTCTGATGGGAGTAAATTGATTTGTCTTCACTTACAATTCACCCTGCTAACTCTCTTATATCCCTCTTTGTATTTGTTGGAGAGGGTGTCCAAGGCTTGAGGCCACATGCGCGGGGCTTGCGCCACTGGGGCCGGGGTCGACTGGGCGCTGCTGAGGGGCGAGAGAGACATATTATTAACTAACTTTGGGTTGAGAGGGTTGTGGTGAGAGTTGGAATTGGGGCATTTGATATCAATCCATAGCTCTTTATATAAGTTTAGTATTGTCACATGTTTGGCCATGTATCACACTTTGATGGACTTATTGTTGTCATCTGCCTATTGTCCGGACTTGTCCCGATTTGGTAAATTTCCCGATTTGGTAATTGTCCCGATGTGGTGCATGAGATTGTCCTCTGGCCACAGTCTATGCATCCGGGTGGTTTATGCCAATTTCTCCGTGGTTTTTATAACTTTATGGAATGTCTAATAGCCATCATCCACCTCTTCTTCTTCAGGACTAAGTGGCTCATCTTCACTCATATTCTCACTCTCTACCTCATCACTCTCACTCTCAACCTTCACCTCCTCTGCCTCCTCCTCCTCCTCCTCCTCCTCCTCCTCCTCCTCCTCCTCCTCACTCTGAATTCGTACTTTTCTGGGTGGAACCCGGCGATTCTTAGCTTTACCTGTTCGACGTTGTTTCAATTTTCTGGACCAATTGACAGCTCTCTTTGCAACATCCTGAGACACCCCACTTTGCTTTAGCAAGGTCACTTGGAGTTTTTTCACCGCCGTATGAGTTGGTGCACGTCTGATTGTCGTTTTCTTTCTACCATCTCCAATTTTGGCCAGCTTGTAGTAGTCTGGATTGGTCAGCATGTGCACTGATTCATGGTGGACTTCCCATATGGCAGTGCGACCTCCACTCTCTGAATGGCTGCTCTGGCTGCTGGGCAAGCATTGACATTTTGAGAGCAGCAGCTCCAAGGCTGTATGCAACATGTCGACATCCATCGCTGACAGCTGCTTGCAAGCTGTGTGATATTCAGAGATGTAGCCAGGTGGTTCCGCCAGGATCTTCCAGGTTCCTGTTAGACTCTGAGTTGACTTGGGGAAATAAATCGTCAACCGCTCCTGAAAGCTCTTCACCCGTCTGCCTGGAATGGATCCTAATAGGCCAGCGTTGCAAGCAATGTACCTTGCAGAGGTGAGCGTCCTGTGCGTCTCCCTTAGAGTCCAGCACTCCAATGCCTCCCGCAATGACCCAGGTAGGACAGTCTTCGTGCACCATTTCTCATTCAGACTGGCCCAGATATGAGTGGTGAATAGTTTGAACAGTCTCTCAGCGACACCCTCGATATCTTCCAAGTCAGGTGTCCAGATGAGGGGCCTCATCAATCTCCATGGAGTCTCCTTCAGGCAGTGTTCCACCTCCTTCCACGTGGGAGTCTGTCCAATGGGATATCGCTCTTCATCCTCAACCTCGGGGCTCGGAACTCTGATTCGCTTTCTCTTCTGCTTAACACCCAACGTCCGGAGGATATCCATGTCATCTCGATCCAACACTTCCGGAAGACAATTGTCTTTGGACAGGTCGAGGTTGTGGAGAAACAACATGCCAAAGCGGTCGACAACCTGCCTGTAACGAAGCAAGCCCAATGTTTCCCGCACACATGAGCTGACCATGCTGGGGCTGAACAACACAGACTGCAGCATGTATGTCAAAAGGCCTGTCATGACCCCATAGTTTCCTGGGACAGTCTCGGCCAACAACTGTTGTGTGTTGCGGATCGCAGCCATTCGCTGGGCAAGGAATGTGAACCAGGTATGAGATGGCAGCCATAGGATGGGCTGTGAAGCTACCATGTCCTCAACCTGAGCCAATGTCAGTGATATGAGGACATCATGAAATGGAAAACCTCACCATGCTATCAGCACCCTCCATGAAAGCTTCCAAGATCTGGCCTCCCACTCGAAACTCGTCCCTCACACCATAAGACCTTTTGCCTGCATCAGTGGTGTAGATTTGCATGACCTGATCGATTTCAGAGAGAAAGTTTGGGTCCAGATTGTAAGCTTCCTTCTCACTGAACAAGTCTCTGCCATTGTCCAGCTTGCGGGTCACTTCGTAGGCTTGATTATATGATGAGCGAAACATGATGTGGTTCCTCCGACATCTCACTCCACCCATCTCAGCCTGTAGGCCACCATAGCGGCTCAACGTGTTCAGATGGTGAATGGTCCCCATGGTGTAACCTCCAAGTCCATATGAAGCCTCTAAGGAATCCAATTTCCAAAGTCCCACAAGAGGTTCTGGGTTTTTGGCATTGTAGGTGATGCCCAGGTCCATGTAGAGTTCTCCATGAGACCGATCCAGTGTGTAATCCCAGTCCAGACCAGGAAACTCCATCCAAAAATCCTCAAAACAGGTTTTCAAGCATTCCTGGTTGCCTGTGGCGATTTCTTTGGTGTAGAGTTTGGAACCTTTAATTTCCAGCACAAAGAAGAATGAGCCAAACATCCCCAAGGCATCTGGCGACTCATCAATCTGCCAGCAGAGTGAGACATCATGAAAACCAACCATCATTGGGGAATGGCTCACCAGTCTTCTCATGTGTTGAAGCAAAAGTCGGAAAGAGGCCCGTTTGAATGGAAACGTTGGAGACTTTCCAGATTCCACCTTGAATTTCCCCTTGGCAGATGCCTTGAACCTCATCTGCTTACTGCTGAGAGCCATGTATGGATAGAACGCATCATCCATCGCCAAAAGCATTGCTGGGCTGACCACCTTGTTCCAAAACTGTCCCTGAATATCCCAAGGCACCATGCTCATCCATCGTCCTGTGTATTCATGCCGATGTGAGATGCGAGGAAATACCAGATACAAGTTCATCAAGCCGGATCCATCTCCCAACTTGCCAAAGGCAACATGTGGCAGCCTGCTGAGGCGGAAAGTTTTGGTTTCGAATTCCGTTCTTGGGCCCAGAGACTCCTTATCTTCTTGAGACTGAGGCAAGAGTAGTTCCACGTAAACATGGTTGTGCTTGGAAATTGGAGCCTTGTGACGGATTTGCGGCAAAGTAAAGATGTTGATCGCATGTTTGAACTCAGGCTCCGTTGTCACCCAAATCAAGCTGTCGATGTCCCAGGACACAACAATTTCCTCCGGCTTGACAGCATCTCTCCCCAAGTCCAACCGCACGTGTAAGCCCTCCGAAGTTAGACCCGTCAGGAAGACATCCAGGTTCCCTGCATGCTGAGCCTCCTCAATCATCTCAGCTGCACCCATGATGCAGCTGTCATCACACTCCATATCGTCCTCGTGGTCATTCAGAGGTGGTGTGGCAAGGCCAACAGGCATCAAATGTTCCTTGACCAGAACAGGAGGGCGATTGAAAAACCGATGAGAATATGATGGCAATAACCGCCAACCATAGTCTTTGTACATGGTCCATGGACTTTTGACAATCCGATTTGCAAGGTACACCAAAGACTGCGAGGCAAGCTGAATGATGGTGTCTGGAATGGAATCCAGTGTCTCCAGTGTCGGTCCACCCTCGTAGTCATCAAATTCATCACTGAATCGTGGCCATAGGTTGCGAAGGCTCTGAAGAGGTGGAAGTTCTGGTGGATTTGCTGGTCGAGGGAACCGTCCTAATCGAGCAATGGTCCAGTCCTGCACATGTTTTCCCTTGTTTACAACAGCAGGTGGTGGACTCTATGTAATAATACAATTTGTAAGCATTGTCTCACTGCTGAGGTGGTGGCTACTGACCTTGGAGTTATGACCATCAGATCCACTGTCAGAGTCCTGGGTTTCATTGATGGTCTTCTTTCTCTGGTCTCCTCCTCGCGCCGACAACCCATGAAGCTGGGGCTTGGCTGGCCAGCTCGCATGGTTCCTGGTTAACAGCTGTCTGCATAGAGCACATCGCTTCATTGCCCTCTGAAGGTTTTCCACTACCTCCCTCACTCTCCTTCCTGTATGGTTCTCCAGCTCATCCACCACTGCTTCCTCTGGTGCAGGAAAATTGTGATGTGCCGCATCCAAGCCGAGATAGTCGTGGTAGGCGGCAACTGCATGAACGTGGACTTCATTTGCGATACGAATCCTCATGCTGTGGCAACATGCTAGGTTGGGCTTCTGCCACAGGCCTTCTTGGGTGCGAAAGCCACGAGTCCAGATCTCTTCAAGCACCTGACCTGTCGTGGGTCCACAGTCACGGCCATTCTGCAACCAGTTCACCTTGGAAACTGTCATCTCCGTGCACTCCCAACCATGAAGCTTCGCTAGCTTCTCCCAGATCTGTGGCCCACCCCATGCATCCCAGTCTGTGGCAACCAGCTCTGAGCCGTATGCCATGTAATTCATCCCCAGAACATGGACCCTTTGCTCTTCTGGTTGCCAGTATACCACACAGTAGTGATTACCTCCTCGGTACTCCCCTTTCTCATTCAGACTTCGCCCCGTGTTTAACATCCCAACAAGTGGAGCCAGCTCACATGGTTCTTCCAGTGGCAAGTGGTAGGTTTCACGGAATTGCCGAATTTCAACATCCGTTATGGTTTCCAGCATCCACCAGTTGAATGAAATGTATCGTCCCACCGGGCATCCGAGCTCAAGCCAAAGGTGAGACAACCAGAAGTCCAGCAGTAACCCATCTAGCCATGTGCGATCTTTGAGTGTCGACAACTGAAGCAGAGCTCCACCCCATTTAAGGGGATGTAGCAACTCCAATGCTGAATAATGAACACATTGTGATAAGATGATTGAGGTTTTCAGAGTGGATGACTGACCAAGAACTGATGGACCTACAACCTCCTGATCAGGTGGGTCATTCCCTTCTGCAGCTGGTACAGCTGGTGCAGGTTCATATGAACTGTTGGACCCAGTCCCATCTTCACTCTCAGGGATTGACTGTGAAGCCTCGTCAGATGAAACATAAATGGGGACAGGTGGTGTTGACTGCGATGGAACTGCAGGGCGTTGACTAGGGGAGTTGCACCCAGATGCAACAGATACATCTTCTGGTGTTGATGGCTGAAGGTTTCAGTTTGAGCATGGAAAATCTGAAACAAGATCAAGCTACCAACAGGACTGTCAAACCATCGTGCTTGACCTTCATCTTCACATGTCTATGATAATGAGAAAATGAGCGAGAGCAATCACCGGACAATTCTGAAACAACACTCCACCGGAAATGTAACCCCTACAAAGGTCGACTGTAAGCTTGCCATGTTCATTTGTAAACTTGCCAAGTCGGCCTCCAACTCATTTGTTTCGGGCTGGGATTCTTCATCCAGCAACTGTTCAAGGGTTGCAAGACTATTTTGAAGTTCGGTGAGATCTGTTAACATGGTACTCGAGCTGTCTGTGGTTTTAATTTGTTGTGTCAATTGTCAATTGGAAGGCTATATATTGGCTGGGCCATGAGGCTCAGGCACCAGATTAGGGCATGAGGCTAAGCATGAGATTAGGGCATGAGGCTAGGCACCATCATCACCTGTCCATTCAATTTCATATTTGATCAGACTGGTGCCTGAATTTGATATTGGTGAAAATCCCCTATAAAAGACCCATCTATCCGGGATATAATTATCAATGGCCTCCCAAAGCAACCTTGCGGTTTTCCACCAAAGACGTCTGGCTCCTGCTGGAAAGCCTCCAACACATGCTCAGTATGCTAAGATGAAAACTTGGGCCTCATATCGTGGCAAGTTGAGATTCACATTTATTTGGAAAACCTTACATGACAATGTTTCAACCTTAGTTGTAGATGAAGGTGATGAGACAGTGAACTTTGTTCGAAAAGACACGTAAGAACGTCATGCGCAATGGTTATACATTGATCTGAGCTCATCCTTTCCCCAAGTGTGGCAATCATCCCACCAGAGACAGAGTATGCTACTCTTCCTCCTCGACGGCCGGATGGACATCTGCATCCAGATTGCTATTGGTATGGGACCATTGAGGATCTCAGAGCCTCACCTGAGAGTGATGATGGTGAACCCCCTGAGCTGTGGGCAAAGGTGTCCTGGTTTTACACCCAACAGCACATTCAGGATGTGAAGTTAAGTAAAAGGCTGAAAAGGAAGCTGCTTGCCTTGCTGTAAGATTTATTCATCTGCCATCATAGTCTTGGATTGAATCATCCATTCTCTTCAGTCCATTTGAGCAGATGAGCTCTACTGAGCTCATCAAGAGCAATCATGATCAAATCATTCCTGCTCTAAGTATTGAATGTGAGCTTACCTTGATGGTTGTATTTCTTCACATTGAACACATGGATTATCCTTGCCAGCCCCCATGAAAATTCCTTACTTTGATGACAGGCGATCCAACAGTCGGGAAGTTGGTGTTGGTGCATGGTTTTGGCGGTTTGAGGTCAACTTCCTAAACAAGAATCTTGAGGTGATGGTGAGTGGCTAAACATGGCAGTGAAAGCTGTTATTAACTGAAGGACTTGCTGCTCAGAGGATTCAGAAAGGCTGTTGCAAGAGAGTCTACAGTCCAAGCAAGGATCTCCAACGTTTTTGCGTTTACTGTGAAGAATGGCTTCATGAGGGATGCCTCACAGGGCCCATTGAAGTGACACTTCGGGAGCTGAATGATTTGGATAAGTTGACACAGAGCGTGCCAATTTTCAGGGGTTCAAATGGCCAAGGTCGGGATCAGCAGAAGGACTGGCATGTGGCTGGTACTGGACGAAAGATTGAGAAGGCTCGTGACTGGGCTGATAAAGAGGTGGCTCCAAATGATTGGAGACAGTTGCTGGGTGCAGAGTTTGTGGATGAGATGATCCAGACACAGTGGGACTGTTATGAATGTCCTACATGTCTTAACCAGATGTGAACTATTGCCAGTACACTTGTAATTCATTCATGATCAACACCATTGTGATGAAATTTAGATTTACAAATATCTCATACAGGCAATCATGACCAGTGGAGTGGAATTAGGCACTGTTGAAGACTCCATGGCCACAAGTACACTTTAGATGGTGACCAGAGTTGAATACATGTATCAATAAAAGAGTCTATAGAGGCACATAAAGTGCAGAATGACCACAGTACAGTTATGAGAATTGAGGCCAGAAGGAGTCTCATAACCCATATCAGACAAGTAAACATGACCAAACAACTTGATTATGAATCATAATTGATGCCATCATCACATGATAATTAGAAGCCAAACTCGGACTAATTTCCCACATTAACACAGATTCCCCCCCAACTTGCATGGACTCTTTCTCCATAACCGGTCCGCCGATTTCTTAGAAAATTGGTACAGAGCACCTCAGTAGTGTACCCAATGGATTGCCAACTTAAATCTGCAACAATTTCATGTCCCAGACTTGTATATATATACATAGAAGACCGGTATAATCTTTTGATCTCCCCAGCATATTGCTCGGAACTTACCTTGGACAACATCAAAAGAATGGCAAGTTACGATCCATCTGTATGTCTTCTCACAATAAGTTGCTACTAAATGATACATATTGCTGACGTGTCTGACAGTTTCTGCAATATGTTTTGAAAGATGTTGCCAGCTTTGCATACGACATCACTTACAAAAATATGGCACATTTCTGTGTGGAGCCCACTGCTCAATGGATGGCATGCGATGCAGATGGAAATGGACAAGAATTTATCCACTCTTTTGTTTCTTCAAAGTTGGATGATATCCTTGCATCCATTGCGGTGGAAGTATCAGCCAACCGAACCTGTTGGTGGCGCCCCCGAAAGAATGCCCCATACATTCCTATAGCCAAGTTTTTACAAATTGCTGGCCAGCCTTGCGACAACTATACAAACCTACTTTTGGAAGCACCAACCGTTCATTTTGTTTTTCCACAACACGTATGTCACCCATCCTCTTTATGCATGCGATGAGTTCACCGCTGATTGTTATCAACCAGCTACTGTTGCCATCATTCCTGAGTCATCCCGACTTTTCCAATAAAATGGAAGGTGTCACATTGATAATGTTACAGGTTGGTTATCTTTTATGACATCTCGGTCACAGCTGACCGTCATATATTCAGGTGGTGGCATTCTTTTATGGATGTTGCACTCTTGTATCACATTTCAAGGATAACGACCGCTCGAATTCCTGGCTTTTGGGACCAAACAAAAACCTGTATTGTGCTGGTTGGTACAACTACTCTGAAGGCCAAGTTAGACATGCTTTGTATCTGAGCAACACTGGAGTGGATTATGAAGTTGATCCAGACAAACCGCTTAGCGCAGAAATCAAACGGGACACACATGAAGCATGGGAAGAGGTCAGTATCTAATATTTGCTCAAATAACAATCTCATGTTTTCATCTCTCTTTGGCAGTTGGTTTTTTTTATATGGACACACCATGAGGCTCTCACACAAGCGTGGTCTGCCTCGGTCATGACAGATGTCACTGAAGCGGAAGCAGATCTTGGAACAATACAAATTCTGATCAATGAAATGCAGGGTTTATTGGAAGTTGCTCAATCACCATGGCTTAGTTTGTTTGATATGATTGGCTTGGAAAGAGGAACAACACTTCTTCCAAATAGAGCTTTCACTCTTCCTCTTCGAAGTAAGCTAATATCTGTCAAGTTTTGTCACTAAAACTGATTTTTAGCAACAGCATTGGACAGGGATAAGCAAGTGGCAACTCGCAAGTGGATTCACAGTCAGAGTATAGCTTGTGCATCCGTTGTGCACAATGAACCTAATGATGTGAGAAGCTCGAGGATCTTTGATGTCCTATTTTTGACATCATTGCAGCTCATGCATGAAGTCACAAATCATTCATGTTACCCCAATACTACACAATTGACAGGTTGCGCTCAACCTTCACAACGGAGCATTGAATTGATACAGACAATACTGGACATGGCGGTGGAGTGGTACCGAGGTACCACTCCGGGGGCTCACGCAGGACTCGAGAGAAAGGTCGACTGGATAGGAAGGATGGACTGACTACTACATCTGGAAGGCTACTAACTAGGTCAAACCGTGGGAACCTGATCACGTGACTGACCAGGCACAACTACTACAAGTGCCCCTCCTCCTCATGGTGACGTCCTCATCACCATACCGCTACTAAAAGAAAACAAAAAGCAAAACAAAACTGACCAAGAAAAAAAAAAACTCTCCAGTCACGACTCCCAGTCCCTCACGATGCCCCGGGCCTTATACGTGAGGCGGGACCATATCGTCCATCGAAGATCGGTGGTGGCAAATGACCAAACTGGACTCTCTCTCAGCTCTCCAAAACTCCTCAGTCACGACTCCCAGTCCTCCATCTCATGGAGCGGGACCATATCGTCCATCGAAAACGGTGGTGGTAGATGACCAAACTGATCCATAATCGTAGCGCAGGTTCTTGGTTCTCGTATCGCAGGTTCTCGGTTCTCGTATCGCAAGTTCTCAGTTCTCTCGGTTCTCGTACCACAGGTTCTCGGTTCGCAGTTCTCGGTCGGTGCTTGTTTGGTTCTGGTGACTCGTTGGGTAACTCGGTTGGGTAGCATCTGGTATCCAGGTGACAGATCAAGGGCGTAGAAAAATAATGAAACTGAATTGTGGGGGAAACAGAGACAGAGACAGGGGAAACGAGGGAAAGGAAATTGAGGGAAAGGAAATAGAGAGGAAGGAAACAGAGAGGAAAGGAACCGAGGACAGGAAACAGAGAAGGAAATAGTGGGGAAAGCTATGTACTTGGGCGCTAGAGCTGGCGCCGGCGTCGAGGGATCTCTTCGCGTGGGCTCTGGGAAACGGTCGTGAGGGGTCGCGAGGGCCAGGGAACGAGGCTGGGGGTCCTAATGAACGTACGCGAGTGGGGTGGGGTTGCCGGAGTAGGTGGTCGCGGCGGCGATTCGTTTGGGTCCGTGGGGGGTGCACGTCGCTGTTGGGGTCAATAGCGGGGTGGTACGCGACCAAACGAGGGCGTGTGGGGGGCTGGGGTGACTCGTTTGGGTTCCTACGGGTCCAGGGCAGTCGCCACGGTCGAGAATGAGGCCGCGGGGAGCTGAACGAGGGCAGCCGGTGCCGGGTATGGTGCACGAAGCCGGTCTGTGGGTGGTGAAACGCTGTGGGGCCCGAAAAGCGGTGGGAACGTGGGGTGGTGATGGGCGCAGGTGTTCTGGGGTTGCAAACGGGTGGGCCGTGAGTTTGGCGAGTTGGCCCGGGGCCGGTAGTGCTGGCAGAACGGGGCGGTGCAATGGTGACGTGGCGAGGTCGTTGGGTCACCAAGGGCGGGGCGGTCTCGTTTGGGGTAACGGAGCGCAACAGGGGGCTCTGGCATGTGGAACGTGGGTGCCGGGGGTTGGATGAGCGTGGGTTGGGGTGGAGATCCACGGGAAGCGGGGTCGCGGAATGCTGACGTGGCACGGTGCGTGTTGGGCGTTGGGTGGGCATGAAACGCCAGGGACGGCTCGTTCGGGGTGACGACGGTGAACGGGGGGCCTCTAGGGCGTCAGACGAGGGTCCGGGGCTCAAATGAATGCCCCTGGGGCTGGGGTACGCAAAAGAGCGGGGGTCCAACGGGGAAGACGTGGCGGATCCGTGGTCTGACCAAAAAGGGCGGGGCAGCTTCGTTTGGGGCAACGAAGCGCAGCGGGTGGTTCTGGCCGGTGGAACGCGGGCACGGGAGGTCGAGTGAGTGTGGGTTGCGCTGGTGTACACGAAGAAACGGGGGTCCAACGGGGAAAACGTGGTGGATCCGTGGCGCGACTGAAAAGGTCCGCGACCGTGGATTCGGGGTGGCGTAGGCGAGCGCGGAGCTCCGGTACGTCGAACGAGGGTCCGTAGGGTCGGATGAGCCTGCCTGGGGCTAGAAATGACGAAAGAAAACAAAAGAAATGATGAAAAACGGGGGGGTTGAAAATGTGACGTGGCCTGCCGCTTGGGTGTTCAAAGGGGTCGCGGCCGGGTTTTTGGGTCAACGGGGGGCGACGCGGGGCCCTATTGGGCTGAACACGAATGCCGGGGGGTAACTGGAGTGTTGTATGGCCGTGAATGAAGGGAAAATCCGCAGTTGCGCAGCGGTGGGTGGTGAGGCCGAAAAAAGTCGTTTCGCGAGAAAAAAGAGGAAGACGCAGAGAAGAAGAGATCCGTGGGTCGAAGGTCACTCTCATCACCACGTTGGAGTGGTACCGAGGTACCACTCCGGGGGCTCACGCAGGACTCGAGAGAAAGGTCGACTGGATAGGAAGGATGGACTGACTACTACATCTGGAAGGCTACTAACTAGGTCAAACCGTGGGAACCTGATCACGTGACTGACCAGGCACAACTACTACAGCGGGACCAGTGTCAGCAAAATTGGATGCAAAGTATGCCAATCTGGATATCAAACCTGCAATGAAAATGGCTGCCTCGTCGACACATGACATACATCAAGATGATGTATTTCTCCAGGATTTTGGTGGAATCATGGACTGGGTTTCAGTTGGTGAATCAATACAACAGGCCTCAGCTACAGGACAGGACAAGATCATCAACAATGTTGATGGTCAATCATCAACATTACCATCAATGGCAGCAGGTATTCCCCTGACAACAGATGTTGCAATGGAAGATGAAGAATCGAGCGGTACAGATGGCAATCTGCAAATACGATCCCTACATCAATTGGATTCGTCACTCCAACGAAACTTCTGCTCCTTAGCTCGACTCATAATGGCAGATCCAGTGGTGGTGAATATGCTTGGATATGATAAAGGTCTGCAGCAGCTCCACGAGATGATACATATTGCTGCAATGCAATGGAGGGAAATCAATTTTGGCAACTCGTCGGATCCCCATCAATGCCTCAGCTTTACTGGAGAGGAAAGATTTCAACAATACAACTGGGCCTTGCAACCGCAAGGCATACAGTTGGATGAAGATTATCATCAACAACTTGCAGCATTGTATTCTCTAGATGGCTAGGCATTGTGGCACTGATATTATTTGCATTTGCATTCTTGGTTTCAAAAGAACATGTCTTATGTGGTTAAATGGCTTTATCTGTGAATATTTCAAGTTGAAAAAAAAAATAAGTCTTATGTTGTGAACAGATGTTATCTGAGAGCATTGGGATTATTTGAATGGTTAGTGGTCAATGAGAAAGTGGTAGACTGGATTTATAGAATAGCAAAAGTTGCAAAAAAGTGAGAGAGATGTTATAAGTGGTATAACCTGAATCTGAATCTGTAATTCTCATAGGAGAAAAGTCCAAGATACAGATTGATAAAAATTATTAGAGTTGTATATATTTTATTTCTTAGAGGTTTTTACATATCAGTTTTGTACTGCAAGTAAATTAGTCACTGAAGCTTGTCATTTTGTGAATCACAGGATTTCAATAATTAAATGTTAGTACTGGTAATAAAACTGACACCTAGGAATTTAGTAGTAGAAAACACATCTGGGAGTCAGAAATTTAGATGGTTATAAAGTTACAAAAAAATTGACATGAGTGAGAGACCAGAAAAATTTAGTAAAAATGAGAGGGTATAGCCAAGCAATCAGAATAACCATTCCCGAGGGAGACATCCAAAGGCTGAAGCCGGTAGTCCTTGGACTCCTTAAATATCAGCTTGCTGTCTCAGGGGCAGATACATAAATCCCTTGGGACCGAAAGTACCTGGCACAGTCTCGAACTCGGGAGAGAGTCACGTGACGGCCTCAATGCACTCCGTAGAGTGTTTAACCACTAAGCTATGTTGCCAATAAAATAGATGCCAACATAACATGTTTATAGTGCTAACAATATAAATTGTAACAGAGTAGATAGCTGACTACAGAGTGCTTCTACGTGTAGTCATTCGAACCGTGGGTGGTCATTGTCGGGGTTCTGGCTGAAAAAAGCTGGGGGGGTTAGGAGAAAAGTTGGCAGCGCAGATGATTGGGAGCTCGCACCCTTTCGTTTCCATTGATAACGAGGTGCGGGGGGTCCATTTAAGCCGTGGGTGGTTGCCGTTGGCCGGGGGAAACAGCGGTTCTGGATAAAAAAAGTTGGGGGGGGGTGTTAGAGAAAAGTTGGCAGCGCAGATGATTGGGAGCTCGCACCCTTTCGTTTCCATTGATAACGAGGTGCGGGGGGTCCATTTAAGCCGTGGGTGGTTGCCGTTGGCCGGGGGAAACAGCGGATGTGGCTAAAAAAAGTTGGGGGGGGGTGTTAGAGAAAAGTTGGCAGCGCTGATGATTCGGACGTCGCACCCCTTCGTTTCCATCGATAAGGAGTTGCGGGGGGTCCATTTATGCCGTGGGTGGTTGCGGTTGGCCGGGGGAAACAGCGGATGTGGCTAAAAAAATTTGGGGGGGGGGGGTTAGAGAAAAGTTGGCACCGCGGGAAATTAGGACGCTTTACCCTCTTGTACCCATCTTTCCATGCTTCTGGGGTGTTCATTCATTTTCAAGGTGGTCCCATTTCACAGCAGGAGATACCCAGTGTCGAGAGAAACATTGGGGGAGACAAGACTTGTTGCGTGTACTTGTTGCGTGTTTTGTTTGGTCACGTCGCGTCACCTTTTCTGCGCTTGCTCCACAATGGCCCCTACTAAGTCCACTAAAGTAACTGCTGCTGCCCCCAAAAGGCTTGTTCACTCTTCCTTGGCTGCAGCTGTGAGTATTATTGTTCCTTTTGCTGCCCTATTTCACCTTCTTTGTTTAGATAAACAGCCAAAGATCTACTTCTGGCTCCATCCCTGGCCCTGCATCCACCCCTGCTCCTGCTGCTGCTGTATTTGGCTTTGCTCCTTCCAGCCCTGCCTCCTCTCTCTCTCCCTCCAGGTCTCCCACCCCTGTCCCCTCCAAGCCTGGGGCTAAAAAGCTTGTTAGCTCCACCTCTGAGCTGGTCAAGTCTCTGAGATCTAGAAAGGTAAGTTGCTACCTCTACCCACTTCCGTCTCCTTTATTTTCAACACAAACTCATCACTCTCACTAGAATCTTGGAGCCAAAGCTGCTGCTGTCAAGCATTTGGCCAATATAGCCAAAGGTAAGAAGGCAGGTACAAGTCGTCATCCCCCCACGAAAAAGGGCGTTATCAAGATGTTGGAACATGAGATCATGTCCAATTCGCGTCAAGTATTTCTCAAATGGCCCGTCTCCGCTTCCCAGACGGATACGTTATGTTATGCTGTGACTTGTCTTGCAGGTATGTACTACTAAATTTTTTTGATGAACTATTACAACCAATTACCTCACCCAGATAACAAGAAGCTTCTTGCAGGTTCTTATGTCCTGTCTCGCCGTCTTGGTTCGATGACTATCAAGGTCTGTTTTTATTTTTGTATACTATGTATAATATTTACTGATAGTAATTTTCATAGGATCGAACCACCTTTCGCGATGTCCACTATCATTTGGGCTGTGTCACGGTGCCACAATACAAGCGCTTCGCTGCCGACGACGGCTCTCTCAAAGCTAATGTCCATCTTCACGATACCCTTAATGCTGCTACCTTGGCTCTAATCAAGACCAAAATCACCGATGCCCACACAGCCGTTCTGCCTCTTCGTCCTGCTCCCACCGAGTTAGAGGTGGAGCAAAAGCGTGCCAAGGCCAAGGTAAGGCGCCTTCGTCGTTTGGCCAAGAAAAGTTCACAGATGGTGCATGGGTTCGATACATCTGATGGGGAAGGGAGTGGGGATGACTATGAGCCTGACAAAAACTAACCACTCCTGTCAGATTTGTTGACCCATCAGTACTATTTTTGTATACCACCATGTCCATATTATACCATCACCAGTTGCCTTGCTCAAATTCATAAACATGCCAGATTGTTCATAAGCAAAGTAAAATGATATTTTCAAATCTACATTCTGTTATGATGTAGCCATAACCATACAATCAACTCCAAACCATTATAAAATGATCCAGGATTAGCCTGTTCCTTGGCCCACATGCCAAATTCCTGGATCCTCATTCCTCTTTTTAGACCAGGAAAGGCTTTTGTGGCCTCTGTAAATATAGCTGGATTGATAAAGACAAACCAGCAAAGCACCGCAACAAAATCTTCAAATGGACATGCCACCGTCTTTTCAGGAGCAAAAACAGGATGTGTCGATGGCAAATATTTTCCCTGAGGCAAGCCACATTGCCAGCAATATTCGTACTTTTGAAAAGATCTGAAGTAGTTTTTCTTGAGATCGAACCATCGGATGGCGTTGTTGACAAAGACGTCTTCTAGACCACGACAGCTGATGAAGTAGGTATGGTTTGGGGTCTTGACCACATCGCAACGTCCTTTCCATGCCCAACAAATGATGCACTTTCCATAGAGATATCTTGTCATGGCTCCAAGTTCTGCAGCCTTTGCCTTCCTGCTTTGCATATGTTGTGCATAAACAGCTGCATCTAGCTGCACGGCCATCGATGGTCGAACACTGGTTGGCAGAATGATTGTTGCAGGAGGAAGTACTTGGGGTGTAGGTTTTGTTACTGGTGCTGCAGAGCCTGTTGCGACTGGCGATGTTTGAGGTATGGGCTCAGTAGATGGACCTGAGGAGGATGAGACAACATTGGAGCTGAGTGGGGCTCCACACAATGATTCCATATCAATGTTCATGAGTGATGCGTCATCCCAACCTCCCAAGTCATAATCGTCCTCGATATCCATGGTATTTGATCGTGATATTTGAGGTGTGTCCTTGGCCATGAGTTTTCTGACTGCATGGAGAAGCTCCGTGTTTGGATCACAAAGGTCGCACTGCTCTGCACCTTCTATCTCAGTGCAATCCATGCCATCTCCACCATCCATGAGACGAGTCATAACTTTTCTTCGACATTCTATATTGGTTTGTGCCCATTCTCCAGCTGCTGCAATACATTGACGGTCCTCCCAGCCATCAACTGAACAGAATATGGTGTTGTTGCTGTGAAGCAAAAACACAAATGCAGGTTGGCCACTACGTCCTGCTCGTCCTGCACCTTGCTCGATGTTGATGGCACCAAAAGGTATTCCAATGAACAAAATGGCTTGGACATCCGGATGATCAATGCCATGCATAAAGCCAGAGGTTGCCACCATCCACTGGTGATGTCCTTGATACCACGACTCTTGAAACTGCGCCTTCAGGTCAGATGGCATCTGGGAGTGAGATTTGCAGTCTCCAAAATGTTTAGCAATTTCGTTGACAGTTGGGATGTCAATGCAGAAGATGATACCACGCGATTGAGAGGTGAAGGTGGTTTGTTGCAAATATGAAGCCAGGTCAATGGCTATTTGGTTCACTGGTTTCATTTGGTTGTTGATGTGCAAGACATGGTATCTGATGTTTGGACGTGTGGTGGGGGCCCTGATGAACTGTGTCGACGAAGGCATGCATGTTTCCTCCAACAAAAGTTCTTCATGAGTCACTGGCAATGTGGCTGTGAGGAAGATTTTCATCACGGGGTAGAAAGCAAGCTCTTTGACTCGAGCAAAGTCTCCGCGATACATCACATCGGTGAAGATCTTATGAGCTTCATCAAACACCCATCGAACAATCTTTCCTTCTTTTTGGCGATACCATCTGGAGATTTAATTCAATATGCAACGATGTCATTACTGGCTTCCTGAGTGGACTTACTCTTTGAAACCCAATGAGGTCACTGATTCCATGGCCAGATACACCACACGCGCATCACCTATCTGACGATGGGCAGACGTCCATTGACAGGTAGGTATTCCATATGCCTTGGTTTTACGAATCATATCCAGCAGCAGCGCCTTGTTTGGAATGACCACCAGAGTGATGAGATTTGTTTCAAGCAAGGCTGGAAGTAAAAAGACCATGCTTTTGCCACCACCAGTTGGTAAAATACCCACAAAACTTTTCTCTCTTGACAGTGAAAGTTCGACCATCTGTCGTTGTTGTTCTGTTAGGAAAGTGGCATCTGGCTTGTCTGGAAAGATTTGCTGCAGCAGACGCAATGCTACATCATCCACAGGTTGATGATTTGGATTGATGTCCAATGGCTGATCCAAGGCATAGATGTCATCAAAGTTATCAACGTGTCCTGAGCTTGTTTCATTGCTTTGAGGTATCGGAGGTGGTTCCAATATGACTTGTTGGTTATTGTGGACTGGAGCAACCAACGCATTTTGTCTCTGCATGAACTCTGCAATGCCTGCAGCAACACCGATTTGAATCTGCTGCTCCAGTTCCATTTTCATCTGGGTGACAGAAGTTGTGATGACTCCTGTCAGTTGCTCCACTAGCCGCCCCAAGTCCACAGTCGTTGGCGATGGTGAGGTGGAGTTAATGGTGGTTGATAATGATCTTGGTGTTTGAAAGCTTTCACGGATTTTTCTGCGCTGACGTAGAGGCAAAAGTGGGACGCCGTTGGGATAAAATCGAGTGAGACGCCACCACCATTCAGAGGCATGACCAAATCGAAGCATGAGGTCACTTGAGACACCAGGAAGTAAACCACACTCTATGGCATAATTGTTACGACGTGCCATTGTAGAATGGCCAGTCTGTTCTGCCAAGACGTCAACCTCGTCTTCTTCATAAATTTCATATTCTGAACCCAGGTAGACTTTTGCAATCAGCACGACCAGCTGCCGGTATGGCCGAATTGTTAGAGATGTGCCAAAGTATGTCTCTGACACAGACTGCAAAGTGGAGGAGAATTGTGACTCAGTCATGCGCTTGCCAAAATGCATGAAAAAGTATTCGTGATAGAGCACCGCAACTTCTTCTCCCCACAGTTTGCGTGCCAAATCGACTTCCAGCTGACGAATGATGAGGAGGTAGAAATCCACTAGTTCTTGCAGTTCTGGAGGTAGCTTGCTTGGGATGAAGACCTCTCTGCGAATCTGGTTTTCGTATTTGACACGACGAGTTACAAGCCAGTCTGCACCATGGTTGCGAAAGAATGTCCGTGGACGAGTTGAGTTGCGTATTTTGGAATCCATTAGCTCTGATATTCTGGAAGGCTGTCCAGGAAGGGTGTGGCATAGAACTGCTATGTGGCCATTAATCTTGGTTGTCTTTTCCATGATGCGAAGCATGGAACCCGGCTTGAAAATGAGGCCATCCTTGCCCTTGGTGCAAAGATCAATGGATGAATCATTCATTAATATCTGTATGAGGGCTCTGTCCTTGACAAATTTGCCATTGTTGAGCCATCCATAACCACGAGTACGTTCCGTCATGTCGTCTGGAATGATGTCTGGAATATTGACGGTAATGCAACTGTTGTTGCAAAGGTTGGTGACATCTTCCTTGACATCAGAAAATAGCATCCTGAGACCAATGATCCAGCGCTCCACCTCCATGGTCTTGTCCTTGTATGTCACGATCGTCCCATCCTCATTTACAGTAGCGGTTGGAGGGCGAGTGTTGGCATATGATAATGATGAGGCAAACCGCTGATAGTCCACAACTAAGTTGTATGGAGAGAGAACGCCTGGACTTAGATTCTGCATGCAAAAATACTCAAGGGACCTGAATTATTTGTTACTCGACTATTAGAAGATCACTTCAAGTCATCACTCACTTGTATGCATTGTTTTCAAATTGTGGAGCTGACAGAATGCCTTGATACAATGTGCTCCCTCGGCAAATATACTTCCAGATTGAAAATGGCTTTGTTAACTCGTGAGCATCCTGGAAATTGCCATCAGGAGTCATGTTCCCAATCGCCAGGTAGCACTCCAAGACTTCCAACCACTTGCTGTACTCTCCTTCTTGTTGTTGCTGCATGGACAAAAATGGGTATATGAACTGATGCAGAATGGTGACTGCTTTGTCGTCTTGACTTGGATCGTCCAATAACTTCAAGAGCTTTCTGCCGATGACACGAGTGCCCTGAGATATGGGGAAGGAATAGTTGGAGGGATGAGGATCCAAAGTTAACAATACTGCTTGAGCTAATGCATGCAGCGGTTGACCATAATGATAGAGAGTCTCATCATCGCTGTGGGGTTGCCAGTGCTTGCAATTTTGCGTGACTCTGTGATCAAACACAAGTTGAAACATATTAGAATTCTTTGCTACAAACAAGTGTGATTTGTGGAGGTAACATACCGAGGGCATTCCATGAGCAGACATCTCATGGCAACTGTGGAATTTATAGCCTTTGCTCGAATGTCTTTCAAGTAGTTGGTAACAATGTCGCCCAGATGACCCAGTCCTTTTTTTAAGATACGAGTCGGTAGCGTGACGAGAGATAAGAGGTGACCCCGTGTACGATAATCCTGGCTGTAGTCTTGTAGATGGATGTGCCATTGTGTTAGTTGAAGCATAGGAGGGACTTCATGGGCATGAGCAGGTGCAGTTGCTGGGAACACAGGAAAGTTGGAGACTTCATCTCGCATGTATATCGTAAACATGTCATCAGATGAAAGTTCGCTGAGCAAAGGATTGACTTCAAAGTAGCATTCTCCCACAGGCCTGAAAAATGTTTGCAAAGTGCCCAAGTGATGACGGTATCCAGGAAGTATCGTCAAGTCTTTGTGAGTCTTGTACCAGTGATTGTCAAAGGATTTCTTTTTGGGTGCACAGAAAGTGCAGTGATTGCAACAGAAGCCATCTGTGACCTGATCTAAAAGCTCAATAGGAGGGCCTCCTGGTGGAGGCTTTGTGACCTCATGATTATCTGTAATGCCCAGATCTTCCACAATTTCTCCAAAGGCTAATATCTGTGGGTTGGTTAATTGAATGCCATGATGCCGAATGTGAGTGATTGTGGCACTAGGAAGTTGAGCGATGCCACAAAGACAAATGAGCTTTTTGAAATGGATGTGGAATCGAACTCCCATAAATGTGAAGATGTCATTGGTGGTCAAATATGACTTGGAACCATCCAGGTGATGTGGAAAGGCAGTTACTGGAAATGTCATTAAAATGCTTGGCACTCCATGACTCAGATATCACATATACTGACTGGTCAAGCTGTCCTCAATTGCAGAGGGATTGTCAATTTGAATCTCTTTAGATGCAACCACGTTAGCTTAGTTGACATGCTCAGGAGAATGCCTACCAGTTGAGTCAATCTCCATTTCAGATTGGTGTTCAGTGATATTCCTGACATCTGAACCACTTCTAGATGGGCCTGCTAGATCTGAGGATGGCTTGAAATAAGGATGGTGACGCAAGATTGTATGATGATGATGATGATGCTTGACAACGTCGTCCTTGGGGGCAGAGGAACTTGCACCTGGTTCATTGTAAGGAGCAGATTGTGTTGGCAAGCAACCATTCCAAGGTGATGGTGACAAAGTGGAATGTTGGTCATTGAGGTGAATTTTGAATTTACGATAGTCATGACCTAGCCATGAGCAGATGGCAATAGGACACTGTATCGGATCAACGGGACTCTCTCGGAGACCTGTCCAAGTAACTCCTAAGAAACACCAGTAAGTATGTTTCAAGTTGACTTAAATGTTGGCAATAGAGCACCATTAATTTTGCAAGGATTATCAATTCGGTGTTTTTGGAGGATGTGACTTGGCAATGCATTTTTATGTGTTGAAAGAGATTGGTGGCAAATGGAGCATTTGTTCATCTTGTGATGCAAGTGTGAAGAGTTTGTATAACTAAGAAAATTTTGACTGAGATGATGGTGGTTGAAGGTCAAGATGTAATTGTGGCTAAGACCAAATAATGAATAACAGATGTAGCCACACAAACAGGTCACATGACAACACAGCCACATATACCAATGCAGACAATGCTAAGATTTTATTCTGGCCTTGTACATGACTGATTTTGACATATTAAGGTAATCAGTGTGGGTAGTTCTAATTTGAATGGCTAAGTAGTAGCCCTAAGTACTGATTCAAGATTAAGAAGCTCTGAGAATGATGGTAGAAATTCCCCTAACTTCTTTAATGAACTGAGGAATCCTAATTTGTTTCAGTATAGAAGTGATGGAAGTTTGTAATGTTTCTGCGAGGAATTAATGTACTCTATGGGTATGATCTGTGATGATGGGGGCAATGGCTTGAGGGAACAAGCTAAAACACTTGGCCTCCTCACCCAAAATGCCCGCTTACAAAGATACCCCGTGCGATTCGTCAATTCTTTGCTACCTGCCAGCAAACCCCGTGCGATTTGGTCAATAGATGCCAAAGCATCTCTGGAAAGCTTGGGGGAACAATCTAAAACACTTGGCCTCCTCACCCAAACTGCCCACTTACAAAGATACCCCGTGCGATTCGTCAATTCTTTGCTACCTGCCAGCAAACCCCGTGCGATTTGGTCAATAGATGCCAAAGCATCTCTGGAAAGCTTGGGGGAACAATCTAAAACACTTGGCCTCCTCACCCAAACTGCCCGCTTACAAAGATACCCCGTGCGATTCGTCAATTCTTTGCTACCTGCCAGCAAACCCCGTGCGATTTGGTCAATAGATGCCAAAGCATCTCTGGAAAGCTTGGGGGAACAATCTAAAACACTTGGCCTCCTCACCCAAACTGCCCGCTTACAAAGATACCCCGTGCGATTCGTCAATTCTTTGCTACCTGCCAGCAAACCCCATGCGATTTGGTCAATAGATGCCAAAGCATCTCTGGAAAGCTTGGGGGAACAATCTAAAACACTTGGCCTCCTCACCCAAATTGCCCGCTTACAAAGATACCCCCCCTGGGGTACGGGGAAGCAACCCACTGCCAACACACCCTGTGCGATTTGATGAGTACATGACACGCTCCAAATTGCATGGGGTGGGGATAGACGGGGTGAACCTTTGCCCTACACCCCCCCTAGGGCAGGGTGGAGAGGTGTTAGCACCTCAAGTCACAGCTTGTCTGTCCGCGGGTCGAGCATGCTCGACTTGCGGCTTGTATGTCCATGGGATGAGCACACTCAAGTCATGGCTTGTATGTCAACGGGTCGAGCATGCTCAAGTCATGGCTTGTCTGTCCACATGTCAAGCATGCTTGAGTCGCGGTTTGTAGGTCCATGGGTTGAGCACCCTCAAGTGATACCTTGTCTGTCAGCCGATCGAGCATACTCAAGTCATGGCTTGTCTGTCCGCAGGTTGAGCACGCTCAAGTCAAGACTTGTCTGTCCACATGTCAAGCATGCTTGAGTGGTGGCTTGTATGTCTGTTGGTTGAGCACGCACATGTCCCGGCTTGTCTGTCTGTGGGTCAAGCATGCTCAAGTCGCTGCATGAGCATGCTTGAGTCGCAGCTTGTATGTCTATCAGTCAAGTATGCTTGAGTCAAAGCTTGTCTGTCTACCAGTTGAACACACTGGAGTCATGGCTTATTGGTCTGTGGGTTGAGCATGCTCAACCTGTGGCTTCATGTCTGCAGCATCCAATGTGTGCTTCTGTGGGTCGAGCATGCTGGAGTGGCAGCTTATTGGTCCGCGAGTCGAGCATGCTCGACCCGCGGCTGCCATGTCTGTCGGGTGAGCATCCTCGAGTTGTTGGAATCTTAGATGTATCATACAAAGACATACTTAATATATTTCTATTCATTGAGTGTGTTTGATGCACCGAATGCAGATGCCTGCAATCCAAGTACAGGCAAATTGCAGAATGCTATAGCTTTATTCCGCGGGTCGAGTAAGCTCGACCCGCACATATGTTTCCACCGCTGTACCACACAGCATTCACAGGGCCAAAAATGTACGCATAGTGGGTGACATTTTCCATTTCTCACAAGCCCAACGCTAGTCTTAGCCTAACTCTTTTACAAAACACTATATATAATTTATAATTATTATTATAACTAAAAGTGTAAGACGGCGACGGACAGGGACGATTTTAAGATTACAGCGTTTCACAGGCATTGCGGCAAAGTGTTGCAGGCGTTGTGGCAAAGCGTTGCAGGCATTGCGGCAACGCGTTGCATGTGTTGCGGCAACGCGTTGCAGCGTTGCAGCGACGCGTTGCAAGCGTTGCATTGTTTCTTCGTCAATTCCTAACTAACTGCCGCCTGTTTAGACCACCCCACGACATCTTTCAACCCCCTGCACTTCGTTTGGACTGAAATACACAACCCGGTGCCACCCCATCGCCCTTTCTGTCACTTTGCCCCCCTCACCTCCCCCACTTTTTTTTCCCCAGTTCCTGCTGCTTCCACCCGCCGTTTTCGACCACGCACGACATCTTTCAACCCCCCGCACCGCGTTTGGACTGAAATCTACAGGCCAGTGCCACCCCATCGCCCTTTCTGTCACTTTGCTCCCCCACTTCTTTTTCCCCAGTTCCGGCTGCTTCCACCCGCAATTTTCGACAATCCACGACATATTTCAACCCCCCGCACTTCGTTTGGACTGAAATACACAACCCGGTGCCGCCCAATCGCCCATTCTGTCACTTTGACCCCCTCACCTCCCCCACTAAGTTTTCGCCAGTTCCGGCTGCTTCCACCCGCCGTTTTTGACCACCTACGACATCTTTCAACCCCCTGCACCTCGTTTGGATTGAAATCTACAGGCCAGTGCCACCCCATCGCCCATTCTGTCACTTTGACCCCCTCACCTCCCCCACTAAGTTTTCGCCAGTTCCGGCTGCTTCCACCCGCCGTTTTCGACCACCTACGACATCTTTCAACCCCCCGCACCTCGTTTGGACTGAAATCTACCGGCCAGTGCCACCCCATCGCCCTTTCTGTCACTTTGCCCCCCTCACCTCCCCCACTTTTTTTTCGTCGGTTCCGGCTGCTTCCACCCGCCGTTTTCGACCACCTATGACATCTTTCAACCCCTCGCACCTCGTTTGGACTGAAATCTACCGGCCAGTGCCACCCCATCGCCCTTTCTGTCACTTTGCCCCCCTCACCTCCCCCACTTTTTTTTCGTCGGTTCCGGCTGCTTCCACCCGCCGTTTTCGACCACCTATGACATCTTTCAACCCCTCGCACCTCGTTTGGACTGAAATCTACCGGCCAGTGCCACCCCATCGCCCTTTCAGTCACTTTGCCCCCCTCACCTCCCCCACTTTTTTTTCGTCGGTTCCGGCTGCTCTCATCTGCCGTTTGCGACCACCCACCACTTATTTCAACCCCCCGCACCTCGTTAGAACCAAATTTAACAAGCAGAGGATGCCCAATCTCCCGTGCCGTCACTTTCCCCCCTTGACCTCCCCGACTTTTTTCGTCGGTTCCTACTGCTTCCACCTGCCAGTTTCGACAACCCACGGCACCCTCCAACCCCCCGCACCTTGTTCGGCATAAACACAACAGGCCAGGGTGTCCCAGTCGCCTGTTCTCTCACTTTGCCCCACCCACCGCCCCTACAATTTTTTCATCGGTCCCTGCTGCTTCCACCCGCCGGTTCCGACTGCCCACGGCACCCCCCATAACCCTGCACCCCATTTGGCACCAGAACGTCTGGCCGGTGCTGCCCAACCACCCGCGCAATCACTCAGCCTGCCACCCCCAACCTTGTTTGGTGCCTCGACCCCAGCTGCATACGTTAACCCAGCTCAAACACGTACCTGAAAGCCCCCACGGCCCTCCTGCGACCCCCTCCCACCTCCCTCGGTCCACCGTTCCCGACCAAACTCGACCGTTCGGCCAAGATAGGTATTGTCTCTTTTTTGTCTGAATTTGATGCCTCAACTATGCAACCCCAGCCCAAACATGTCCCCCAATGCCCCCACGGCCCTCCTGCGACTCCCTCCCACCTCCTGCTGCCGAAATTTCGCGCCCAAACTCGAACGTGCGGCTAAAATGGGTATTGTTTCTTTTTGACTGAATTTGACGCCTCTAGCCGAAATTTCTACGCTGCCCCGGCTCAACCACGTCCCCCAAGCCCCACGGCCCTCCTGCAACCCTCTCCCACCGACGATGTGTGCCCAAAGTTCCTGAAGCATTGGGCCAAAATAGGTAGTCACGTGCATTAGTTTATTTGTATATATTGGGCGTAAGTTGATTGTGCTTTTGAACCCGAACCACCATCTCCCTGTGAAAGTGACCTCTGCTGTGAGCAGAGTGCCAGCAAAATGGAAAGTTTTGTCACTTTGCAGGTTGCCAGACCTCAGCCCCTGCCTCGCAGGTGGTCAATCCAGAACGGAAAGTTCTTGGTTGGTCTGGTGGGATGTTCTTGGTCCAGTAGTTTGTTTTTGGTTAGCCCAGTAAGCCTGGTAGGTTGCTTGTTCTTTCTTTCTCTTTGCCTAATAACACCCCCCTGCATGGTGACCTCTGCTGTGAGCAGAGTGCCAGCAAAACGGAAAGTTTTGTCACCATGCAGGGTTGCCGGACCTCAGCCCCTGCCTTGCAGGTGGTCAATCCAGAACGGAAAGTTCTTGGTTGGTCCGGTGGGTTGTTCTTGGTCCAGTAGTTTGTTCTTGGTTAGTCCAGTAAGCCTCTGGTAGGTTGCTTGTTCTTTCTGTCTCTTTGCCTAATAACACCCCCCTGCATGGTGACCTCTGCTGTGAGCAGAGTGCCAGCAAAACGGAAAGTTTTGTCACCATGCAGGGTTGCCGGACCTCAGCCCCTGCCTCGCAGGTGGTCAATCCAGAACGGAAAGTTCTTGGTTGGTCCAGTGGGTTGTTCTTGGTTAGCACAGTAAGCCTAACAACACCCCCCTGCATGGTGACCTCTGCTGTGAGCAGAGTGCCAGCAAAACGAAAAGTTTTGTCACCATGCAGGGTTGCCGGACCTCAGCCCCTGCCTCGCCGGTGGTCAATCCAGAAAGGAAAGTTCTTGGTTGGTCCGGTGGGTTGTTCTTGGTTAGCACAGTAAGCCTAACAACAACCCCTTCATGGTGACCTCTGCTGTGAGCAGAGTGCCAGTGAAACAAAAAGTTTCGTCACCATGCAGGGTTGCTGGAACTTAGCCCCTGCCTCGTACGTAGTCAATGTAGAATGGTTAGTTCTCCCTCATGTAGCGACCTCTGCTGTGATCAGAGTGCCAGCGAAACACAGTCACTATGAGTTGTCATCTCACTTGCAACCATAGGAGAGAGAATTTTCATGGACGTTGCATGCCGCTTTCATGTGTATCCAATCTGTGTAACAATCGCAATGTGGTTGGTTCACTGACATCAACACCATGAGCTACCAGTAGTGCTGCTTGTATTTCACTTAGAAACAGATCAGCCAGCCAGCTGCCAGGGGTGTGTTCAATAAGAGGAAGTGATGAGCATGATGCTGTGTTGATTTAGCAATATCAGAACTCACTGCGACATCCATATCATCAAGTGTTCAAGGCTGACCAGGTGCCAAAGCACTTTGACTATGATTCTTGTTATTCTGGTTCCTTTTTGTGTTAGTATGTAGTCTACACAGCAATAGGTTCATTTAGGAGCTGTTCTTATATCCAGAGTTAAGCCATTTCCTATGCAACACCCAAGGTATCAGAGTAACAACAATACTCATATTCTGATGCAATGTACTATTTTTTCTGCTGGATCAAATTTTTTTTTGTCTCACGAAGCTTTTTCTTAGCCTCGTTGATTTCTCCTTGTAAAAATGCTTCCTCCCCGTCGTTTGGTATATTCCCCAATAGGTGGTCCCAAAAACTGAGCTCTGCCTCTATCTCCTTCATAACACTGACTCCCTGTCCTACTGACAACCCATAAGCCAGACTTTGACAGCACCATTCCAAGTCAGAGTTAAAACATTCAAATGGTCAAGCATGGTCTGAGTCTTGTGTTTCTTCTCACATGAGTGGCCTGAGGAAATTAGTCTCAACTCTATCTGAAGTAGAAATTGAGGGTTTACTAGCCTTCCTCAATTGTCTCGGTGTCAACAACCTTACCATGCTTCCTGCATGATCTTACTGTGGAGGGTGCTATCCACATGACTGGATCTAGCTGAAGAATCCTAGTTCCACCAATTGTGGGGTGGTAGACACGCTTTGAAGGGTCAACCTCCTTCCAATCTTCTACAGACCAAATGTAGAGCTGCTGTTCAGCACCTCACAACCGGTATATGTCGCCTGTTGAACCAATATCATTTCCAGGTTCTTGATTGCCAGTGAAAATATTGAAATCTATAATTTCTTTCCAAACCCAGAACTTTGATTTGTAGGAAGAAGGTGCAGGGTGTTCAGTGTTGGAGTTCATGGTGTTACTGGTGTGATTTTATCAAGGTAACAAAATCATCACATGCATTTTATTTTTTGAGTCCCTGGCTCAGGGCTGTTGTGAAACTTATTATCTTAGGTAAATTACACAAAAAAAGTATAGACACACATTATTAAAGATTTTATCATAGATTGGTCGCATTGAACATCAAGCTTCACATAAAATGATAAGTTTAGAGTTGCAACGCCCATTGCATGCTTTGCAACACCCGTTGCATGCCTTGCAACACCCGTTGCATGCCTTGCAACGCCCGTTGCATGCCTTGCAATGCCCGTTGCATGCCTTGCAATGCTTGTTGCAGAGATTGTTAGCAGTTGGTGAATCAGTCTGAAAATGCCTGGCTGGTCTGGTGGAGCATCGTTGCCTGACTGTAGACGTCCCCTCCCTTCCTTATTCTTGAATAACTGTGAATTACACAATGCCTGGATGCTCTCAGCAATTCTTAAGGACTCCATTAGTTCAATGTGGTCCTTTGATTTCACTTCCAGTTGTACTGCTATGACCAGTCACAAGTGTGACATCACGTCTGGGCGCCCAGACGTGATGTCACAAGTGTGATGTCACATCTGGTGATCATCGTGACTCGCCTCCCTGGAAGTTGGTTGTTCAAGCCATTCAAGACTCACTGGAGATGATATTGAAGGCTTGGGAATGGAGTGCCATGTATGACCAGCATGCCCAGGCCGATGATTTATTTATCAGAATGACAGTCGATCTCTGGCTTACTGTGGTGGACGATGCCATGTATGGTCTACTGCCCAAGCCCACCATCCTTCAAGAAACCATGGAATGTTGGATGGTACAAGCCATCCAGGCATCTTTTCGTAATTGCACATTCGTGGCTTCAAGCTACAATCTTTGAGGTGCAAAGATGGGACAAAAAGACTCTTCATTTCGCTCCATGATCTCCATCTTTTTCCCAGCTCCCTATGCTGGTTTCAATGCCAACTGTGTTTGGCAGCCATTGATGGATAAGGGTTACATTGGGGAATATCATCATCTGTGCAAGACCCTCTCTGAGCGTCGTCTCCTCGAGATTGGCATCATATTTGCTCACCTTCAGTGTCTTCCTGTCAGCAAATAGTGGTCTGACCACTTTTACTCACTACATTGCTGCATGACTATAACTGGGTTACCACAAGCGCATTTAAAAGCTAGTGCCGTCCAACAACACCTGTGACAGCATGGCGGTCATGAGTGTCTCATGATAATGGTTATAAGTATTATGTAAACAGAATCTAAGCCAAAATTGAATAGATTCCTTGTGTTGGTCACTTATCGCTGAAATCAAAACTTACTTAAATAAGCCTCCAGTGGCCCAGGCCCACCTTTTATCAACTAACTGTCATGCCATCAAGTTCTAATCTAACACCACAAAGCATTGACACAGCAGTGAGCTCACGCAGTTGACCTGCAAGTCGGTCAGCCAACACATTGAGTCTCACAGAAGCTGCAGATTCAACTGACCAACTTCCAGAATAGCAAAAAGTCGCAGTATTTATGACACATGGTGTGTTGCCATGATGGTGGAAGAGCAACCAAGCGCCATGGATGTGACTGAGGTTGGCGATGCAAGATTACACTCTGCCTTGCAAGCCATGGGGTCAAGGCGGCCAGAGCTAACCAAGTGGGCTGTACGTCCAAGTTGCATTACATTCAACGGGTCAAAGGAATATAGTCACCTTGATTTTTCAGGCAAGGCGTTTTCATAATGATGTAAATTCCGTGCGGCATGGCTGGCTAGAGGACCCGGAGCTCACGCAAGTGTCACTCGTGAATGTTGGCCATGAGAGTGTCAACTTTGGATCCTGTTGGGAGTCCTTGGTTAGGGGTTGGACTCCTGCCAAAGCTATGTCGGATACCGAAAGTGAACCAACCTGGAGGGCTGAGGTGTGGCAGATGGTGTTCATGGCAGCCAACATGTCTGATCGGAAATCGGCTGATTGGGTCAATGAGTGAGTGATGCTAGCAGGTGAACTCACCCGGATCATGACTGTCATGACAGCACTGAACAAATGAAGCTCCCAAACAGTGTTTTTGGCCTAGGAACCGAGAATTTCCCCCTGTCACTTCAAGGTGCTTACCAGCAGCCTGACTTTGTGTTTCGAGAAAATCTGTCAACACAAGACCCTGCAGAGAAAGAACTACTATCACGTCCAGAGGCGACAGTGGACAGCGCCCTCTTCCTTGCTACACTTCGATGACACTTTGTGTCTGCATTCCGACATCCCAACTGATTCCTATTATTCACGTTGGACTCTCAAAGTCAAATCCATGACATTCACAGTGCGGTTAAATCATCTTCTCCTGATATTTCTGTGCTGATTTGACTTATTTTCAGAAGCTCAAAATGTCCTGTGTCATAGGCTGTCATGGTTTGTATGCGCCAGAAAGTGACATTCAGCGTTGGTGTTCCACTTGTCAGACGTGGTTTCACACAGAGTGTATGGAGGTCCAACAGGAGGAACCTACATTCGAAATAACAGGCCTAAAATCTCCGCCTGCCGGTGTTGATGAAGATCTCCTAACCATTGCAATTAAACCAATAGAGCGGGGACTTCTTTCAATTCATGGGTTGGTCGGCAATGGCGAACAGCAATTGTTTTCCAGATGGTTGTTATCCGAGGCCAATAAAGGGGAGAAGAACTGTTCTCTGCAAAATCTCAGCAAAAAGTATGTGAGGAGAGTTATGGGTGATAATCCTGTGTATTATGAATGTCCTTATTGCACACGTAGTTGGATTTAGTCATTTCCCTGCTCACCTTACGTGATGCCTCGTGTAGGTTGCGGGTTGTGCCTGTATTACATATTGTATCTTGCTTTCCGTCATCATGTCTGACTCTTTGACTTCATCGGATTCCAAATTTTCTGATGACCTGCTCTCCGTAGCAAAAGAATTTCAAGGAAAGCTGGACTTGATGGCTTCCCGAGTCTCCTCCTCATCATCTTCTTCTGATCCTATGGACTCATTGTCTGTCAATCCCACATGGAAATCCATCCTGACCTCCTCTCAGGCCTCTCAGTTGACTTCTAAGCAACTGCAATCAGCGTTTGATGTATTAGCTGGGTTGCCTTCTCAAAATTTCTCCTCCTCTTCCTCCTCTTCCTCCAATCATTCCACACACTCAGACACTTCCGATGGTTATCAGCCTTCTGGTGACATTGTGCCTTTGCAACTTGAAGACTGGGATACCAATCGCTCCACATCTAATTCTCACAATGAACATGGGCCTGATAACAATGATAACAATGATCAGCATGACAAAGGTGGGCTTCAGCAATCCCATAGCTTAGCTTTCAGCCTCATTTATCTTTATCTTTATTTCTAGACCTGATTCTTTGTAATCCTATGGTGTGGAGTGTTCCTCTGTTGGAGATTCAAACTTTGTGTATTGGAAAGTGGTTGGATCAAACCATAATCAACTTTTATCTCCTTTACCATTGGCTCCACAACCGAGACGATGCCCTCTTTTACCTGGTGAACTTGGAATTGACTCTGAATTCGAGAATTATGCCAAATCAGATGCAATTAGATTCTTATGAATCTTACACCGGTCAACGTCGCCCATTCCCTCCACGTCCCGTGATCGCAGTCATAGGTCATTCTCATCATTTTTTTGTCGCCATCTTCGATTACACTGCAATGATGGCCTATGTTCTGGGTTCGAGAATCTCTCACTCAGGTTATTATCATATCGACGTTCCCTGGAATGATTGGAATGGTCCACAGTTGTGGAATTTCTTGGCCGCTCTCCATGGTTGGCAAGCTGGAGACATAAATGAAGTCGAGGTGGTAGCCAGACAATGGCGTCAGGTCTGTCTTGTGCTTAAAATTCAGTTGATCTTTCTTTACGATTCTCTTTTCAGAATGGATTGGATTGTGGACCGATAACTGTCTCGGTGATTTTAGCTCTCTTGTCCAGAGGGTTGGAATTCGATGATTCCGGTCACATTCTCTGTCCCTCCATTCCTTGCGCTCATCTCCAGAGGCAGCATATGTTTGAGGTTATAGTGGAACAAACATTTATTTGCTTCACCACCTGGAAAGCCATGAAAGAGTCCCATCCCATTGCTTGGGTTACTGAACCCATCCAAGCTTCCGTGGATATGCTGGAGTCTGGTCAAGAATGGCTGACCAAAATCAGCAGAATGTCAAAACAATTTAAGAAGGCCCAATCTCATTGCCCAGATTGCAAACGAAGTAGAACCATTATGGCGGCCAAGATCAAATCCTCGTCTAACCCACATTCAAGTTCCAATGATAGCCAGAGTGGCAATGAGCCAGAGAGCGAGGACCAGGAGAGCAGTGAGTAACATTCTTGTGTTTCTGATGAGTATTCCTTTCATCTTGACACGATTCTGCAGGACAACAAAAATTCCCTGCTCATCTCAAGAATAATACGTTCATGAAAGGGGCTCGAAACAGAGCGTTCTTGGCACCTCGTAGGTTGAAAGCCACCGATAACACGATTCCCTTGCCACCCCAACGTTTCATCCCTCTTCCTTCTAATTCCAATTTCGATGAGTATTTCCTGGGGCCTACCTTGGAAGACAATGCGATGTATCCAAAATATCTTGACAATTTCCCAACCAATCCTTTTGCCATGCCCACCATCCGTTCATCATGGGAACATTACAAAGACTATGGTTACAGGTTGGAACCCAGTTTCACCCTCATGTTCAATAATGTCGACCCGATCCTTGTCCAAGAACATCTCCTGCCTGTCGGGTCATCACTCACAGGGGAAAGCACCTCCGATCACATCACCGGTGATTATTCTCTGGCAAGACGTGGTCACGAGGACATCAATGTCGATGTTAACGATATCGTGACTATGGGAATGGAAGACATGTTGTCTCATGCTGGTAGAGAAAACTCCATAGAGAGTTTCAATGCCTTTGTTTGTGGTCGATCTTCTTATGGCCATTATATCCACCTATCTCTCGAGGAAGACAAAGTTCATTTGGAGGAAGATGAAATAACCTCATGTTTCAACATTGATAGCATGATCTGGGTCACTCACAAACTCCATTTTCTTCAAGCCATCAAGATGTTCGTGTTGCCATACGAAAGGAGGGAAGCTCCTATCCACAGAAACAATCACGTTTATGTGGACATCCTTCTTCCTCGTTCAGAGCTCGACAAGGACAGCGGTGGTCGATCAGAGTGGCTATCCAAGTCATTTCCTTTGTCTGGAATACCTCACACCCACTTTGCTCATCTTGGAGATGGTGCAGGAAGCGTGAACATATATGTTTTCTTTCCACAGATGATTCACCGGGACGAGTTCAGGGGCTTTCGAGTCAACCGGATTTCTTTCGAAGTGCAATCTTTGTGGTTTACAGAGGTCGTCCTCCCTTCCATCATTGCCTCCACAGTTCCTGGCTGTTTGGAGTACACAGATTTCACTCTGGATGAGTGGAGATGGAAGGCTTCAGTAAATCATAGATTCGTCGACACCAAGACCACTCCTGTTCGTGCTTCTGCCCTTGATGATTTGCAGTATTGCATGAAGAAAATCATTATGGAAAATCCTGACAATCTCGATCTCTTCGGTTCCTTCTTCTTCGTTTGCGACTTTCGAAGCTCCAAAGGCCTTACCGTGGAGGATGACCCCTATCAAGCTTTGATGAGGGAGTACCCCGGAATGGATTGGGACTATGCTATGGATCGATCCAATGGACAGCTCTTCCTCGACTTTGGGATTTCTTTCCATCCAAATCCCAAAGATGCAACCCCTTTGGTCGGTCTTTGGAAACTGCCCGTTGTGCAAGGTTCATATCAAGCCGCTGGGATGAAGCAGAGCACCATCCATAACACCAACACTCTAGCACAGTACGGTGGCATGCAGGCTGAAATGCAACAGGAGAGGATGAAGGCAGTCCAGTTTACTTTTCGTTCTTCCTATGGTCTGTACTTTGAGGCCATTCGCCGTCCAGGGTCTAACTCCTACTTTTGCGAGGACCGTGAGGCTTACTTTGCCTCCCCCACTTTCCTCGACTGTTGCAAAAGATATGGTGGCATGTTCAAGGGTGCCAAAAGAAAGTCATTCGGGGTTAGAGAAGAAATTCGTGGAAGTGGACTGGCCATCAAGATGGCTTTGATGTCCACAAAAAGAAAGGCTAGTTTGCTGTGTGTCTCTGGTGGTTTTCTTCTACATCTGACATGCAGCATTTTGTGATCCAGGCATTGGATTACTTGCTGTCAGATCCCGTGTTGTGGGTTAAATCCGATCTTTGGTTCACCTTTGTGGGAAGGAGAATGTTGGAGCTCAAAAACTTCCAACTCAAGTTGTCGAAATCACGTCCCTCCAACTATGGAATCATCACTAGTCTGATCATGCATCTGATCCGGAACATCATCACCACCCCCATAAACATCTACAGCTATCTTAACGCAGCTCTCATTGACCTCAATTTCGGTCCCTGCATAGAAAGATTTGGAATGTTCTTTCTGCATGATATAGACATTTCCAACAACATCTTTCTTCCAGGATTGGAGCAAAACGACGACGACGAGGTGGCCAAGGCGATGAAGCTGGACAAGAGGGCACGAAAAAAGGCTAGGACAATCAATTTCATCAATTCTGAACCAAATGCTCAGTATCCCATTGGTGACTCGCCTCCCTGGAAGTTGGTGGTTCAAGCTGTTCAAGACTCACCGGAGACGATGTTGAAGGCTTGGGAATGGAGTGCCATGTATGACCAGCACACCCAGGCCAATGATCTATTTATCAGAATGACGGTCGATCTCTGGCTTACCGTGGTGGACGATGCCATGTATGGCCTACCTCCCAAGCCCACCACCCTTCAAGAAGCCATGGAATGTTGGACGGTACAAGCCATACAGGCATCTTTTCGTAACTGCACATTCTTGGCTTCAAGCTACAATCTTCGAGGGGCAAAGACCGGACAAAAACACTCTTCGTTTCGCTCGATGCTCTCCATCTTTTTCCCCGCTCCCGATGCTGGTTTCAATGCCAACTCTGTTTGGCAGCCATTGATGGATAAGGGTTATATTGGGGAATATCATCATCTGTGCAAGACACTTTCCGAGCGTCGTCTCCTGGAGATTAACACGGGGCTTAGCATCATCTTTGCTCACCTTCAGTGTCTTCCTGTCAGCAAACGATGCCAGGAAGGTGGAAGAAGATGTGGAACGATATGGAAGACACGCAATGGTTACATCGAGCTGGTCACCAACTCAAGATACTACAAGCTGGCCAGGATTGGGAATGTCACCAGAGAGAAGAAACCGGTGAGAACGAGGGTAAAGGCATCCATAGCTGTGATAGCTGCGAAATTGGATCAAGAGCATCGCGGAATCCCATACAAAGTAAGCAGACGTGAATACAGGGATCGTCAAAAGTCCTGGAAGAAGGCAAATTTCCGCAAGCCTCCAGCAAGAAGACAAGAGGTCCAATCTGAGGAGAGCAGTGTCAGTGAAAGCAACGGTGATTCCACTGATGACAGCGACGATGGTGGCAGTGGGAGTTCAGAGATTGAGAAGAGTGGTGATACATGTTCAGAGAATGATGAGACAGGTGAAGAGTAGTAGTGTCTAGACATTGAGCAGCATGAAAATACTTGTCCTAGAGGCTATTGAACCATTAGATATCAATGGAATCATCTCCAAGATGGTTTTATGAATGTATTGAGTTACCCCCTGTTATAGCACAGGTTCTTGGCCAGCTAGGAACCTCAAATCACTTGACCTAGGGGTTATTTCACCATGGGTTCTCAATGGAGTCATCTCCGGGTCCATTTTGTGCATGCATTCTTGAGATATATGAATGTGCTCCTCCTACCCCCTGACAGAGCACATGCTCTGGGCCAGCTAGCAACCCGAGATCACTTGTCCAGGGGGCTAGTTGATCATCAGATTTCATTGAAATGATCTCCCAGATACTTTGGTGAATGCATTCTTGAGATACACCAATGTGCTCCTCATACCCCCTAGCATAGCACATGCTCCTGGCCAGCTAGTGACCTAAAATCCCATGTCCAGGGGGTAAGTTGATCCCCAGATCGCAATGGAATCATCTCCCAGACCATTTTATGAATGCATTCTTGAGATATAGGAATATGCTCCTCCTACCCCCCTGGCATAGCACAGGTTCCTGGAGAGCTAGCAGCCTCAAATCACTTGTTCTGGGGGCTATTTGATCACCACATTCCATTGAAACAATCTCCCGGACACTTTGGTGAATGCATTCTTGAGATATACCCATGTGCTCCTCATACCCCCCTGACATAACACATGTTCCTGGCCAGCTAGCAACCCCAAATGACTTGTCCTGGGGGTTATTTGATCACCACATTCCATTGAAATGATCTCCCACACCCTTTTATGAATGCATTCTTGAGATACAGCAATGTGCTCCTCATACCCCCCTGGCATAGCACAGGTTGCTGGCCAGCTAGCAACCTCAAATCACTTGTTCTAGGGGATATTTTATCATGGGAGTTCAATGGAGTCATCTCCCAGACCCTTTTATGAATGCATTCTTGAGATATGCCCATGTGCTCCTCATACCCCCCTTGTACAGCACATGTTCCTGGCCAGCTAGGAATCTGAAATCACTTGTTCTGGGGGTTATTTAACCATGGGATTGCAATGGAGTCATCTCCCGGACCCCTTTATGAATGCATTCTTGAGATATGCCCATGTGCTCCTCATACCCCCCTTGTATAGCACATGTTCCAGGGCAGCTAGTAACCTCAAATCACTTGTTCTAGGGGCTATTTGATCACCACATTCCAATGAAATGATCTCCTAGACCATTTTGTGAATGCATTCCTGAGATATGCCAATGTGCTCCCCATACCCCCTTCTACCCCTTGTTTGCACTATAGCTCCAAAACCGGTCCGCCAATTTTGTTCAAAATTTGCACAGGACATCTCATGGGTTATATGATGACTCTAAACCATCCCACCAAGTCAGATTTTGGTGCAAATTTTCCAACGCATTGCTACCAGGCATATATAAAAGACAGCAATCATGTGAATTGACCAAGTTCAAATGCAGGAGCTATTGACATTGATTAAGTTCCTTGGTAATAAAGTGTTGTTGTAGCTGTATGTTAATTATATTTTGGAATTTTTTTTTTTTTCTTTTTTTTGAATTGTTATCCAGAATGTATGGGGAGGAATCACATGTTATTCTATAGTGCTTCTCTAAAGGACTTGCCCAAGAACCTCCACATGACTAAAATGCCCCTTAAAGATCCCCCCACATGTCCCAAGTGCTTGCCCTCAATGCCCCCCACATGATTCAGATACTTGCCCAAAATGCCCCTGAGAGAACCCCTCACATGTCCCAAATACTTGCCCCCAATGCCCCCACATCTCCCAACTACTTGCCCAAAATGTCCTCCAAAGATCCCCCCACATGACTCAGATACTTACCCAAAATGCCTCAAAAGATCCCCTTTCATGTCCTAAATGTTTGACCAAAATGTCCCTGAAGGATCCCCCACATGTCCCAAATACTTGCCTCCAATGCCCCCCACATGACTCAGATACTTGCCCAAAATGCCCTCCAAAGATCCCCCAACATGTCCAAAATACTTGTCCAAAATGCCCCTGAAAGATCCCCCCACATATCCCAAATGCATGCCCAAAATGCCCCTGAAAGAGCCCCCCACATAATCCAAAAACTTGCCCACAATGCCCCCCACATGACTTAGATACTTGCCCAAAATGCCCCCCAAAGATCCCCCTTGATGTCTCAAAGGCTTGCCCACAATGCTCCCCAAAGATCCCCCCACATGTTCTAAATGCTGACCCAAAATGCCCCTGAAAGATCCCCCTACATCACTCAAATGCCTCCCAAAGATCCCCCCACATGACTGAAATGCTTGCCCAAAATGCCCTCCAAAGATCCCCCTTGATGTCCCAAATATTTGTCCAAAATGCCCCTGAAAGATCCCCCCCACATCACTCAAATATCCTCCAAAGATCCCCCTTGATGTCCCAAATACTTGCCCACAATGCTCCCCAAAGATCCCCCCACATGACCCAAATGCTGGTCCAAAATGCCCCTGAAAGATCCCCCCACATCACTCAAATGCCTCTCAAAGATCCCCCCACATGACTGAAATGCTTGCCCAAAATGCCCCCCAAAGATCCCCCAACATGTCCCAAATGCTTGCCCACAATGCCCTCCACAGATCCCCCCACATGACCCAAATACTTGCTCATAATACTCCCCAAAGATCCCCCCCACATGACTGAAATACTTGCCCAAGATCCCCCCCCCTTAGCCTGGTTCTTGTCCTTGTCCTTGTCCAGATTCCTTGTCCAGATTCCTTGTCCAGATTCCTTGTCCTTGTCCTTGTCCAAAGTCCTTGTCCTTGTCCAAAATCCTTGTCCAGAATCCTTGTCCTTGTCCAAATTCCTTGTCCAAATTCCTTGTCCAGAATCCTTGTCCTTGTCCTTGTCCTTGTCCTTGTCCTTGTCCTTGTCCATAGGTTCCCAAACAGGCAACTCCTTGTCCAAATTCCTTGTCCAAAATCCTCTAAGGTTCTCAAAAAGGAAATTCCTTGTCCAAAATTGCTTACCAATCCTTGTCCTTGTCCTTGTCCTTGTCCCGGATCCCGCCCCGGGATCCGAGGAGTAGATTATTAGTTATGAGATTGATTTAGAAGTGAGCCCTGAAAGGAGATTCAGAACCCATATAAGACATGAAAACATGACCAAACAACTTGATTATGAATCATAATTGATGCCATCATCACATGATAATTAGAAGCCAAACTCGGACTAATTTTCCACATTAACACAGATTCCCCCCCCAACTTGCATGGACTCTTTCTCCATAACCGGTCCGCCGATTTCTTAGAAAATTGGTACAGAGCACCTCAGTAGTGTGCCCAATGGATTGCCAACTTAAATCTGCAACAATTTCATGTCCCAGAATTGTATTACGAGTCCCTATAAGGGAATCGTTCTATACGGTGGATTTTTCAACTCAGGGTCAGACTCTAATTTGCCAAGCCGTGGGAACAATTGTTGCAAACTGTGGGAACAATTTTGAAGCCCTGTGAATAAATTTGAAACCGTGTGACTGCTGACTTTGTAACTGTGAGAATTTGTTGTCTCAAATGAGCAAGAACAATAAGGTCACCAGATCAAAGGTGCCAAGTTGGGAAAGTGTAGTCCACTGCTAAGTCGACTTCATGACAATAATCGTATTCTTTGTTGGTGTAATGTGCATTATGACATATGGATGAGTTGAAAACCTGTCTGAACAGTACTGAGAGTTCTGTATTGTCCAACTAGTATCCCTGCTGTATTCTGAGGAATTGCCAGTGCAATATAGACTGAATGAACCAGATATGATATCTTTGTTTACAGATACATATAACAGCTATGTACATTGGAATCACAAGGAACAGGTTTAACACTGGTTTAACCAGCGGGTTCATCATTTTTCGGCACAAAGTGTTTTGCAGATGTCCCTACCTGAATCCGGGGCATTGCAATTGCACAAATAATAGCAGAAATAAAAGTCTGGACAGTTGTTGGATGTGCATTATGTGCCATATTTGACATCCCATATTGAAGCAGAGAAAGTGCAAGCAGAGCTATCAACATTGAGAAACTATGGAGTTCACACATTGGTACCCCAGATGCTGTTTCAATGTATTCATTGAATGGGCTCATAAGGGTGAGGTGTATAATTTGTTGATGTTTCATCAAAGGACACGAAAATAGTACAATAAATGCAGTCAACTGCATAATGATTCGAGATCCAGACACAAGGACAAGGAACATAATTAGTTCAAGAGAAGCTCCAATCATGCCAGAACAAAATAATATGATTGGAAAGCAATTATTAAATAGCAAAGCATCATATTTATGGCAGGATGGGAAGAAGTGAAGGTTGGGCCAAGATACAATCCAATGGTATCAATGCAGGAACATAGCAACATAGGCTTCTCAGTACAGCAGTGAATTTCGTCATCAATTTAGATATAAAGGAGTAAATATGCTTGTTGTACCTGCAGATTTCGTCCAGTTAATATGACACGTCTTTGAACAAAAGGTTATGCATCACATATGCGAAGTAAAGGTAGTTTGATTGAATTTGTACAATGAATTGTAATTCAGTTTCATGGACCACAAACCGAACATATTGGACATGTTCGGTGTGTTCGGTCAATGTGTTCGGTCAATATGTTCAGGTTACTATTGTCATATGTGATCAGTACACATTGAACATTGGATATAGTTAGCTATCCAGTGGTGATACAAAGAGAATATGCAAACATTAAATCTGGATTATAGGTAGATAATGGATTTTCAATAGCTCATTCTCATCTTTTCAGCAAAAAGGCACATTGAGAAATTTGGACTTGGTAGAATTTTGGGTGCTGTGTTTTGTATCTCATGAAATACTGCTTGGATCAAGATGGTTATACAGTTTATGATTCTGGTTGTATTTCGAGCCTAGTGACAGACAAACATAGTACAGATGCAATGACGGCTCAAAGGACAAAAATAGAGAAGAATATGGTATATGTACTTCTAGGCCTTGAAAAGATGAACAACCTTCTCCCTCCAGTCTTCTTCATATGAGCTCTTTCGATGTCATAATTTGACAGTATCATTTTGGGCGTCAAAAAGTACTGGTCTACCTTTTATTTCATCAACAACTCACTATATCCTAAATATTGTTCAAATGTAATTACAGGCGTAGATAGTCCTCAAGACATAGTACAACTTCCCTGTATAACCATCTTAATCCAAATAGTATTTCATGAGATACAAAACACAGCACCCAAAATTCTACCAAGTCCAAATTTCTCAATCGATTCAAAAAGGTGCAGTTGCTGCCATCAGATAGCAAAACAGCTGTAACATATCAACGGGTTGAGTACACATACAATATTATACATTAGCATCGGTCTATATTCATATTATAGAAGCGTTGCCTTGTTTCCACAACACCCTCTGCATCATTACCCTCTTCCACATACCCAACATGCCATTTGATGGCTATTCTGGGCTGTGTAGTTGGTGTAGGCAAAGCTGTCTTGTTGCGAATCATAGTTGCTTCCTGAGAATATACATCAGTATTCGTTTAATTCTTGATGTATTAAAGTGTTACCTCTGTGAAGTCACTGTCTACTAGTGCCAATGACCGTAGATTCAGAATCATCTTGAATTTATCCTTCTTTACCGGAACTGCCGATATTGTAAACTGAACCTCCACTATATCACCGATTCTAAAGCAAGTTGGGTTTGTTGGAATGAAGCTAATAAATATTTCCATCAGTAGGGATGTGATCCCAATTCATCGTCACTCACCAATGTCGATTTCTATCAGACTTCAACTTGTAATAAAGTACGCAATTGTCCTGGCCATGAAAGTAGCGGGAATTCGCAAGTGAGGTTAATATGCCTTTTGGATCGATGACATACTCGAATGGAATGTGAGAGGAAGTGTTGTCATGTCGGCGATCAGTGAAATATCGGGTTCCTATTGCGAGTGCCATGTAATCCATGTATGTAGAAGGCGTAAAAGCTTGCATTGCTTTGTCAGGAAATTGACGAGCCAGTTTCTGGTGCAGAATCCGAAGGTTATCGATATAGGATTGAAAGCCCGTTGTATCAAGGCCAGTTACGACTATGCTTTGACGTATGAAGGGCGTTCGGCGTTCTGGTTGACTATTGCAGTGATTCATCAGAATGGTATTCAAGGAATTGATACGAATTTAGCACATACCTGGTTGTTATGGGTGGAAGATCTTTCGCCACCAAAATCGCTTGCAAACTTAATACCAATTCTTGATGTTCGGATTCATCATTGGTTGGAAGTGTAAACTTCCAGCAATTTGGAGAGTCAACATGCACAATATTGACATTTGCAATCTGGCAATGCGGTCAATATGATATACCTTTTCAAATCCAATGACTTACGTTTGTGGCCTTCGCAAGCTGACTTTCATCATCGTCTAAGCGTGCAGATATGATTTCCTGCAGATGTTCAGCTGTCAATTTGGTGTCAAATACTAGCCAGTATATATATGGTGGATATTGCTAACATGCACCCTTGAAGTTGTAATAGTTGTCCATCACGTACAAAGCAGTGGTGAGATGTATATTGCGTGGCACAATTTCGTCCACTTCATGGATTATATCTTCCGCCATCACCGATCATATCCATATTGGCTTTTGATGTCCATGTGATGATAGCTTTCAGGATCCGTTTTGCTTTTGTTTTTGTATTGCATTCTTCAATATTGAAGTTTGCGTCATTTTGCATAATACGGATCCTTTCCATGTCTTTCAAATGCACCACATAATGTTGGTTGTCAGCTGTCTGGTTTGGATATGGTATAGTCAAGCATGTACTCCAGCTTTTCCGCATTAATTCTGCATCACAGTATATGTGTGCACAGCATTAAAATTAGCCCCTATCCATTATGCATCAATATCCGTTAGTATACCCCATGTTTCTTAATTTGGCATTATGCATTTTTGTTATATGAATACCCCTTTTTGTTTAGTCTCCATTCCTAACTTTAATTGAATTTGTCAACAATTCATGAAATCTACCAGTATAAACTTGTGGCAAATATCATGTGGACAGTCATCCATTTTTCATGCATACCTTTGCGCTTTGCATGGAGTACATGGCCCAAGAAGCCTCGTTTGGTATATGAGCATGTGCCAATGGTGGATCCTCTGATGTTATTGTTGAAGTTTTGGATTCACCGATTCATCTTAAATTCATAGCTTATTGTTTTTGAGTGATTTAAAGCGTGAGTGGAGATGATATCCACTATTCCATCAACTTTTACCGCTCTCCAATGCCTCCCAAGAAGTCCACCGCCACGAAATCAAACTCGAAAGCAAAATCCAAGGCCACCATGTATGCATCCCTATTTTACTCGGTATAACTGAAGTTTCTATTGCATGCACTAAAGACGGCCTTCTGCAACAATCGAGAAGCGGAAGAAGGTCATCAAGACTTGGGCTGATGATGATATGTATGTGTCATCGTTTTAATCGTTATCTATTTTTGACCAATGGACAGTGTGGCTTTGTCCGATGCTAATGATGATGCCGTCAGTATTCAAAGCACTGGCAGTGTAATGGCACCGTCAACGCTCACAAGGTATCTATAATCACATATCATTGTTATCCAATATGAGTTAACAAATATCAATATCCTCCTAGGCATTCCGTCAAGTTTCGCAACGTTAAAGACGTGTTAGTGTTTCAATATCAAATATATCCACCATGATATCAATCTGTTACAGTGGAAAGAAACGTCAAATGTCATCTCCCAATGTCACCGACAATGACGACAATGTGTAAATATTTTTCATAGGTATTGTCTCATCATTGACAGGTTATCTATAGTAAAACGCCTTCCCCCACCAAGAAATTGAAAGCTGCATCTAATCAATCACGAGACGGTGAGGAAGAGGAGGAAGAGGAAGAGGAAGAGGATTACGGTTCTAAGTGAGTTGTTCGGTTATCATAGACATATCCATTTGTTCAAACAAATCGTTTGACTGTTTAGGCATCGTCGCAATGTAGCCTTGATGAAGAACCCCGATAAGCCAATTTCGTGTGTATTTTACGTGCCGATATGAATATTCTCATTCATTAATTGTAACAGCGTTTCTAATACTCCATCCAAGAAGTCGAAGTCCACGAAGGCCATCATGCTCGATGATACCGACGATGATAAAGGCTCCAGTGGCGATGAAGGAGATCTGACCTATGCACTGACGCAGATCACCAGGTGTGTTGGATCTTATTACACCGTGGTGTTTGATGTAGATGTCGTGAATCTAGCTTACCATCTCCGAACGTTGATGAGTCCGATATTGGCACGAGGGATCCTCAACTTGTTGACACCTACCAAGACTGTGTCAATATCAAGTATGCAATTGCATTTATACCCTTGTCATTTACTCATAACCATTCAGGGCAGCAGCAATGGTATCCTGGTCCAGTGCAATTGGGAATGGCAACCCACAGTTCAGTGATATCATCACTGACATCTACAAGATCAACAGAAAGTACGTTATTTGAACAGCAATTTGAGGTCAATTTGGTCGATTCATTGGATATAATATAGGTTATTGGTTTCCGCCATTACATTTGATAGATCTGGGAGGTACTCTAATCTCTCTCGTGATAACCCTGCCCATATCTCCACTGGTGCATTTGGTCGCAACTTCTTTCATGCAGTCGGAGGTGGAATGCCGACGATCTTTACATCGGTCATCATAGTGGAGTCCTGCTTTCTCGATGAGCCCAAGATTGGTGGCAATACAAAGCCGGTCAAGGTTATACAGGGTGCACTACTTCAAGGGGAATGGGAGCGATATGTTGGTGCTATTGGAATGGTGATTCGCGAGTCCGAATTTCGGGCCCAACTGTATAAGGACTATGTGTCCTTCTCAACGACCACAGCAAGTGGAATGGATACATCTCCCAGTTTGTGCATTAATCATTTTTAGTTGTAATTCCTAATCGATTTTCATAGAGGCATCGACATCCAAAAATGTACAACTTAGTCCATTCACTCGTCGACCCACTCCATCTTATCATAAGGCCGCTCTATCATTTTACGATATTGGTAAGCATCCGGTCGTCTAATATAAATTGATATCTTAAGTATGTGTTGTCAGTGCCCATCTATGATGCACGCAAAGTCAAAGCGGACTTCACGTCCACTCTCATATCGCTCCAGCAACTACCCATCTTCCCGCACAATATCCCTGCAGGATCCTGTGTCGTTGTTGGACACACCATCAATACATTCAAGCGTGTAGATGACATGATGAAGAGCATTTCACTCAATGTGCAATGGGTCATGGTCTTGGGAGTGCCGAAATGATTGCTCCACTTAGCATCATTTATATTTGTATCTTATGTCTGTTTTGTGAAATAAACGCGAACCGATCCATTGACTGTACAGATAATATTACAAATATGAGTATGGACCTTTGATGTCAATCAACCATTTATAGAAAACCCCTGCAAAAGTGTCTGCTAATGAGCCAATGGGTGCTCGAACGGATTTCGGACCTGACTTCATGTTCGACCAGAGGCTGCATGTGTGATAACGTTCCACCTCGTTCACGAAATAGGACACAGTATCCGTTTTGGAATCCACAATGAGCGATATGTCCATACGGCAAAAAACACTCATCGATGGTTTTCCACCAACCATATTGGACTCTATCGCATAAAGCCCTTCATAGGTCTTTTGGACAAAGTCGAAGAACTCGTTTCTGCCTTGCTCTCGAATAGAAATGGCGCCCCTGTCCGGATTGCACGCCACCGTCTTCAATAGAGTCCCCTGCGTTTGAAATATTCTGACAAAGTTAAGACAATCATACATATGAAATGACAAGTGAAAATGAAGGGCACTCACCTTAACTCATCCAAGGTATAGAAACTTGAGACGATATCCCACTTCCAGGACTTGCTTTCCTTGTTGTACAGGGTGTGCACTGTATACACGACCTTTCCACCAACTAGAAACACACGCCATTCGCCCATCTTACTCAGTGGTTCGATGTACGTTTGCCCAAACCAACGTGAACCTGGAACCTCACAGTTATTGCGCATGTATTCCCAATTTCGCTTGGCGTCGCCAGGTAATAGGACTTGATGACCGGTGTCGCTGTGTGTCCGTTTCAAGACAATATTTGGTGGGAATTGGTCGCCATCATTTAATAATTTTGCTTGAGGGCGTATCGTATGCGTTACATTCAAAGCGACATGAAGCAAGTTTTGATTTTGTATCCATTTTGAATGGACTGTGTTCATCTGCTTCGGAGGCGGCCAGATGTGTGCCGTTCGACAGAGTTCGTCCATGCCAGTCATGAAAATCGACACATTTTCCAGTGTCAATCCGTATTGGTTACCGCTGTCAAGACATCAGTATAATGCAGCGAAAACGGAGCAGAATTAATTAAAGCGATGTCAATCTTACATGTATGACATTCCCATATCCACACCACCAAATACACAATCTGCCGATGCGAACTTTTGCCACGTATCGCCTTTGTCTTGATGGCGAAGTATTGCATGAAGGAACTCAGGCCAAAATATGTATTTGACATTGAAGCGCCGGGCTCCATCCTCATGATGTAGTCGCATTCCGATATAAACCTGTTTGTTGTGAAATACGTTTCAGTATCAACAATCCACAAATTAAACAATAGACATTACCCATTCTTGAATACATGCTGAATAGCGACTCTTGTATGACTTGATGATATGGACGTAACCATCAAGATGGGCAATGGTATCGAGTTCGATGTCGGATATGGTCGTGGTGACGAATGCAAGATCGTTAATGGCTGCGGCTTTGCTCGCGATACGAGTTGTTGGGTCAAGGATAAAAAGGATTTTGAAAACACGGCCGTCATTGTTGCTTAATGTGGTTATACGGCGTTCATTGTTGCTTACGGTGGTTGGCGGTTCCGTTTCACAGTCAGATGATGTTTCCATCTCAGAGTCGGATGATAGCCTTTTGCGTGGAAGGAGATCGAGTTCCGCGGCCGTCGCATTGCGGACACCCTGCGAATTTTCACGTATGTTGCGACCAAGACATACCGACTGCGGACAAATTCCAGACGAAACGCATTTGGGATGTTGGTGTGCGGATCCGACATGTCTTTGGCAGGAGTTGCCTTCCTTCTTCCACAAAAGACATTTCGTTTTTGGAGAGTCGCATTTTCGACCAGGGCAGATGTGCATGCAAAGTTCATAACCAAGTTCCTTCTTATATGGCATGTTTGTGGACCTAGGCAGGATTTCGGATGGATGGTATGAGGAACAGACACAGATATCATTAATACATCAATACCTTAATGATTGATTACTTTCAGGGTGGTTGATAGCGGGTGGTGACGATTCCACAAACCTTCTAATTATAAGACGTCGGAATTATGTCACCTGACAAGAGTGGCAATGATAAAACAACGAACACGTGCCAAACACGTTGATCAGCAATGTAATCATTTAAATGTCTTGAAAGAGCAATATCCACCGAACACACCGAACATGTTCGATGTGTTCGGTGTGGTATATCCAGTCACAACCATTGGTTGACATCCACCGAACATCTCCACCGAACACACCGAACATGTTCGATGTGTTCGGTGTAGTATATCTAGTCGTACATTGACATCCACCAAACATGTCCGGTGACCGAACACACCCAACAACATGTTTGTTGTAGTATATCTAGGCCTTCTACATCCATCCAACAAGTCAGACTTGTTGTGCTTTTCCGTCAACGGACCAGTCCGTGAATATTCATCGAACGAATTAACTCGATTTATTGCCTTACCAACTGAAAAATATTCCATACGCTGCACATGTCGGTTTTCTGCGTGCAATTACTAGCTTTGGACAACTTCTAAGCTCGAGCCACATCAAAAACATAAATAAATAGATCTGTTGTTTATGCATGCAAAGAAGCCGAACATGAGGTCGAACATGTGGCGATTGATCTGGTCACGTGGTCGTGACATCTGTATTCATAGTCTGGAGCGTTGAGTAATAAATCCGCCCTTTTCTTTTGCTCTCAAATCGCCTCACACGTCGACCAAAAAACTTTTATTTCATCTACCATGTCCTTGCCAGTCGTCAAAACCTCGACTCCCGCTGTCAATCCCGCCGCCTTCAAGTACTGGCCTGATGCGCCGCCCAAAAAGCTGCAGGAGCTACATCGCATCTTCCAAATCCAGTACATGGTCCCGCCCAAGATTCCGGCACCCAACAAGGAATCCGGCACCATTCCCGTATTTTCTCGTAATCTCTATGTACTGAAGACACACCCCCACGATGCCACCGCCCGAGGTGAGTTATGGCGCGAAATCCCCGAACGATACGAGGAACCGCTCCGTCGCTTGATTTATCAAATGGATATGTACATCTACGCGACAGCAGCCATCGCATACAACAAGGCACCCAACTACTCGCCGGACTACGTCAAAAATGATAAGGAAGGGACCGATTCACTTCGGGATTACCTCAAGTATACCGACACCATCATGGACGAAATTTGGGCAGAAGTCTTGGTGGCGAAACGGGCAAACGAGGTTACCCGTGACTGGCGAAGCAAGATCTTCGATGATTGGCTCCTGAAAGAATTTTATGTTGGGAAACATTCTCCATCGGCTTTGATTCAACATGGCGCTGTGAACACCGAGATCAAGCCCGAGGATCTAGGTAAGTATATATGTATTTATGGCCAAATGAATTCTCACGTCTGGCATCATAGATTGGGCAAAATACGACGAATCCGTGCCAGCATGGCACAGCGGAACCTTGGCAAATTGGTCATTCGGTGGGCTTCCGGATGCCACAAAGCTCGAGATCATCGGTCATGTTATTGCTTGGTGTAAAGGACATAGTGTCCTCGTCGATTCTGATGTGGCAGATGATGATGAAGGTGTGATCTAGAATTACATGTGTGATTGTGCTAATGATATAGTACATTTGCAGAGGAGCCAGTTGCCCAGGGCAAGGGCAAGGGCAAAGCCAAGTCAAAATCGGTCAAAAAACAGAAGGCATCTTCTGCTGGTTTGTACAAATTTTCAACCATAGTGGTGTATAGATCTATTGAATATTCAGGTGGCGCAGACAATTCGTCCGAGAAGGACAAAAAGAAGCCCAAGCCCAAGCCCAAGTCCAGTAAGTACTTTCATTGTCTGTGATTGTCATACATGCAAACCCTTCATCATGACAGAGCGCACAATCAAGTCCAAAGCCGAGGACGACGATGAGGGTGAGTTATTGAATTCCGAATATCAAAACGATGATCCAACACATTTATTCATGTATAGACGACATAAAGATGGAGGAGGACGTAGCCCCGGTAAAGAAGAAGCGGTCTAAGGCCCAAATGCGTACGTTGCTCACCTTGTTATGATTAATGCACTGACATCTCGCAGTCGCTGTTGAAATTGGGTCGTCGCGCACAACCCGGCAATCGGCATCGGAGAAATTGACAATGGAGATTAAGCCACCCATCGCCCCCGAGCCGGATGTTGTGGCACCGGAATCCGCGAAGTTGGACATTTTAGGACCAGAGTGGGCGGGGTTGTTGGATGTTGATAATGATATAACCATGGACAACGATGACGGATCTCCCGAACCTGAAAAGATGTCTCCCAGCGATGGTCACGAGGATGGCGAGATGGCAAAGAGGAGGAAATTGGATGTTGCTTCGGAGCAAGCGGGCATTATCGTAGAGAAACTCAACCTGGTGAAGCCACCGAAGAAGTCTCCGACTCCGGGTATGTATTTCAACATTACATCATAGGCTGTATATATTCCAATTCTGATCTTCTCCATGTCCTAGGATTCCGTCCCAATACGCGTGCATCGTCACGCCACCAGTCATCGACCCCTGCAGAGCCCAGCGCTTCATCAATGGATGTGGATTGGAGCAACATCGTTCCACCCGAAATCCTACTCTCCATTACTCCAAGCCAAACGAGGCCTTCATCTCCCAAGCCATCGACATCCAAACTTGATCCCGGGCCTTAATTTTGGAGGAGTAAGTCCTTCTTTTGTGGAGTATTCATTATATTTGACTAAAAAAACTGTATCCCAGTCGTTGATTTCTGGAAACTTGGTGACAATCTGTGCCCTCAAATGTCCTCCTCATACATCGCTACTATTAACATTTGTACAGTTTCTATATATGTATTTCTTTTTGCTCCGTTAAAAATGGTTTGTGTTACTGTCCTATGACCATAAGAATTGAGCATGATAGTGAGCATAGATACAGCATAAGGCATCAATCTTGTTGACTGAAAATCTGTTTGTCTAAAATATATCCTGGTGAATGCATTACTTTCAGTTCAGTTGTACAACCACCTACACACTCAACTTGAGAAGGACAACCTGAGATGACTCTCATTCGGGCTAATGAAAATTCAAATTGAATATATGTAAGAAACCAGAATCACGAACTTTATGGACCTATTAAATGAGGATACAATGATACAAGAGTAACAAAACCCCCTCTTGTAGTGGAAGATATAACTGTCACTCCAAGGGGAGCTATGACTCTTTGGTACCAGAATAATACAGTATACTTGTGTGGGAATGATACGTACAGCTCCATAAAAATGACAATGTATTTCTGACAAGGATGAAGAACAATGATAATTTCCATGAATTACCAAGCAATTGTCAAATATGCACAGTTGTCAAACAGCCTGGTTGTTCAACTTCAATACCTGTTTTGTCTGTTGAGCAAGCCAGAAATAAATATCACTGAGACTCTGAAGATTAAATCCACAAAATATCTTAAAAGGGGGTACCATTGTTCTTCTCAGTCGGTTTGATCAATGTCTTGTCAGCCAGACCCCTAATAAGATCGTAAGGCAGCTATTCATGATACAGATGCATTTTTGGCCTGTATCAAGGCATGTCACAGGAACATAGAATGGAATAAAAAAAGTAAACACAGATTTCTAAAGATTCAGGCACGCCTTATGGTGTTTTGGGAAAAGCTTACAAATAATATAATGTCATATGATCAATCCCATTGTGTTAATTGTTATTCATGATCCGAACCACTTGACTAGTTAAATGGGCGGTGTTTCCTCTTACTGTCACAAATCCTCATGAATCCCCACAACATCATCCGTGTCTGCATTGCATGTTTGACTTATCTATATTTCCTTGCAAATGCAACATTGTTTCCACAACTATGCCAAGACAAACTTATGTATATCTCTCCTGAACCAATTTCATGTCCTGTGATATCGACCTTGACCCAAGAATTGGGTGTTTTTCAAAGAAAACTCATAGAACATGAGTTGGCCCCAGATCAGGGCGATGCAACAATATTGATGCAAATAAATGCAACACTATATGTAAAGATCATTGGAATAACAAAAGAAACAAAAGATAACTTGACAGTCGATCCATTATTCGTTTGGACTACATTTAAAAATAGCGCCTTCAAAATGCGAATACGTTCTATTCAATATGCCAGAAGATATTTCTTACCTCCTAAATATCTCTTTGCTTTGTATTGTCTTCTCAAACCTATCACTGTCCAATGTCGTTGTAAAATGATCAAAGCATTGCTCATGCGATCGCTATTGAGACGACATGATTTCAAAACATATTTATTTCATTGTATTACTAGTTCTCTATCACATGCAACGTTGCTGTGGACCACACTATGTTTCATAATACGGCATAGCCGTTCAAACATAATTGTGTTCAATTTGAATTTATTCGGACACTTGTTTAAATCTTTATATATAAATTTCGTTCATAGATATGACTACATTGGTGGTGGTAAACGAATACCAACATTCAAGTTTAGCTTTCTTCAATCTTTTATGCTACCGTCTAATAATATCAACCATGATTCTGACATATTATTCGAATATGTGGGGCATATTGATGAACAAACAGCCAACACTTTATATGAAGATAGAAAAACATATGCATGTGTTAAAATGCCTTTACATGAACTTCTGCCAAATTTGACAGTGAAGGATATTGGTGAAATAACAACAATACATGGTATATATTTGTCAAAGACATTACGAAGATTACATGGACAAGATCTATCTGTGGCATTAATGAGGCATAATTGTTCAGCTTGTGATACTCATGTTTCTATTTTTCATGTGCATGATATTAAATCACATAAAGACCTGTGTAAACAGTGGTACAGAAGACAAAAAATGACAGAAACAAATGAGTGCGGCAAAGAAGAAACTCAGGCTCAAATGAAAGAAGAATTGGACAAGTCAGATGAGCAATTATTTCCTCCTCCTCCTCCATCTATTGAATTGAAGGAAACCATAATCAGCAACTGGTGCAGAGATACATCACCTGAATGTTTCCAAGAAAGTGGGTGTGCTGTATGTGGTCAATTGGTTGCATTGAAAAACATGTCTTTATTGTCAAAGACGAAGGTTAATCTGAAAATATTAACTAGAGACAATATGGGAATCACAAGATGTGAACGATATCATTGTTCTGATCCAATAGAGGATATCAAAGGTCCAGTGCTAGATGACACATGTAAATGGATATGCAAACCATGTGTGCTCAGTCTGAATAAAGGCCAAACTCCCAAATATGCTTTGGCGAATGGACTTTGGATGGGAAGAATTCCTGCACAACTTCAAAATCTAACATTTGCTGAACAACTTTTGATTGCCCGTGTTCGTCACAACAAATGTATTGTTCGTGTCTCCTCTGGGATGCATAAAATGAAAGCAAATGCCATCATGTTTCAAAACCCAACACCAAAGATATATCAACGGTTGCCTCCAACAATTAAAGAACTTGATGAAGTGCTAGCGTTTATTTTCACTGGTCCTGCCAGACCAACTCCAGAAGACATGGAGCGAACGCCTTTATTGGTTCGCCGAAGGCGAGTTTCTGCAGCTTTAGAATGGCTGAAATTGAATCACATGGATTACTATGATTTAGATATCTCCTATGAAAATCTAGCACAATATCCAGATCATGGAATTCCTGTTGTGGTTGCATATCGACCAGCAGACACAAATAAGGAACCAGAAGCCACTAGTGCATTTGACAATGAAGTGGAAGATGGTGTGGAAGATGGGCCTTGTCCCTTTGTTGTTAGTGGAATAACTGGCGAAAATCTAGATATTACAAGTCCAAAGGCATTAATAGCTAGAGCGACCAAGCACTTGATAGATGACCATGGTGGTGTTCTTGCCATAAGCCATGCTAGAAATCCAGAATTGTTCTTTAATAATCCTCAGTTATATCCTATGATGTTTCCCTGCCTATTTCCATATGGCTTGGGTGGTATTAGCAGCATAGACAATGATGTTTTAAGCATCAGTGATATGATGCACAAAAGACATCTCCTGATGTACCATGACAAAAGATTTCAAACCGATCCCTATTTTCCATTGATTGCATTCAATCAAGAACAAATCAAAGACAGTACAACCGGAGGATATTTGTTGACTAATAAACATAATTTCAACGATATTGCAAATCGCCTGATGAATATCAATACAGCTGTTTTGGATGACCTCTCTAAAAGATTATCTAGAGGTGATAGAGTCAAACCGGATACATCAGAAGAGAAAGCATGCTATAAACTCATTTCTGATCTGGATCACGTAGCTGGTCAGGTCAAAGGTTCAATTACTAACAAGAAATACATGCGAAATGAGATTTGGTCTCTGATATCCTATATTGGTGCTCCGACTTGGTTTATCACTTTTGCACCTGCAGACATCAATCACCCACTATGCTTATATTATGCTGACAACAAAGAAAAGTTTTATCCTAAACTACGTCTACCCCAGGATTGTTACAAACTAATTGCAAACAATCCAGTTGCTGGAGCCCGCTTTTTTCACTTTACTACTGAAATGTTCATCAAACATATATTAGGAATAAATGAATCTCATCCTGGCCTGTATGGAAACACATCAGGTTATTATGCAACGGTAGAGGAACAAGGACGTCTTACCTTGCATCTTCATATGCTGTTGTGGATAAAGGGATGCCTTACACCTCAGGAAATACGTGACAAAATTATGGGTGAAAATTCTGACTTTCAGAAAAGATTAGTGGAATATTTGGAAAGTTTGTGTGTAGGACAATTCATGACAGGTTCTAAAGATGAGGTATCACAGAAAATGGAACAGACAATGTCGAAACCTGAATATCAACCACCAACATGTGTCATGCCAGATCCACCATCATATAATTGTTCCATGAATTGTCAATATCACAACAAAAGATCAACATGGTGGCAAAGGTTTCAAGATGTTGTAGATGATCTTTTATTGCGATTAAATGTACATAACAGGCATGATGGCAAAAAAAAGCCATACTGTCTTAATTCGAAAGGTGAATGTAAACGACGATTTCCCCGTGATATCTTTCAACAAACTTTTGTAGAACCTAACACTGGTGCTCTCAACCTCAAGCATGGTGAACCTTGGATGAACACGGTGACACCTGAAGTTACATATATGCTACGATGCAATTCTGATGTGACCAGCTTATTATCAGGTACTGCTATAAAGGCCATAGTTGCATACATAACAGATTATATTACAAAATTCTCCTTGAAGACCTATAGCATTTTTGAAGTGATAAAAAGTATTTTTGATAAGAATTCCGAAATGATTGGTGGCGACCTAAAAAGAAAAGACAAAGTCAGAAAGCTGTTTACACAAATAGTCAATTCACTCACCTCCAAAATGGAAATTGGTGCTCCAATGGCTTCATTATATGTCCTTGGAAATCCTGATCACTACACCAGTCATAAATTCGTGCCATTCTTTTGGAGATCTTATGTTAAAGAGGTTATCAGTGCATGGTCTGATGAAGAAATTCCTAATATATGTGAAGACCAAAATAATGCACAAAAGGTTGTTATTGGTAAGAATAATGGCGCATACATTGGACTTTCCAAAGTAAATAATTATATGTTCAGACCCGCCTTGTATGATAATGTATCACTGTATGACTGGATACGTCTTGCCACTATGGAACCAAAGAAAAGACGCACCAAAACAAAGACCAAAAGGGCCAGAAAAGAACCAGTGCAAAACCAAATTTTTGACAATCTAGGCTGTGATGATTTGTCTGACTCTTGCACTGAACCTACTAATGTTGACTATTCCAGTGATGACAACTTGTCTGATGTCGTTGATAATGATATACTCATGGAGATAGATGAAATTCCAAAACCTGATAGTTTGAGTAGACATGCAGGCACAGAAATAGCTGATAAAACAAATGAAGTTGATCTTAATAAATTGACAAAATTTGAAAATGATTATACTTTACATTCCAATCATCCACAATATCTTACCCACCATGCCAAAATGAAAGGGAATGATCCTTTCATAGTTCCTAATTTTATTCCGAACACTTTGCCAAGGGCTGACCGTGGTGATTGAGAATATTATTGTTGTACAATGTTAACGTTTTTCAAGCCATGGAGAAGTGGCAAAGAACTCAAAAGTAAATTACAAACATGGGATAATGCTTTTATAGACCACGAGTTTTCTAAAAAAGAACTAGAGATCATGAAATACTTTGGTCTGCGGTATGAATGTTTGGATGCAAGAGATGATTTCTCTGCTAAACGTCAGAAGAATAATACTGCAAATATAAGGTATTCATGGGCGACCTCAAACGGTCTTGATGAACTGGATGACATGCACAATGCTGAATTTGCATTTAATGGCGACGACTTCAACAACAATATTGATGAAGACAATAATGACACGGAAATACTCCTGAAACTTGGTCAAAAAGGACAAAAAAGGAAAGATCAAATGCTGATAACTGAAAGAACTTTGAAAAGGTCAGGGTGGCTCGATGATTGTATTGATGGTACCCCAGATATAGGACCGTTGATACCTATAGAACCACCTGTAGTACAATCAGCAAAATTGTGGAGAACTGCAGTCCTTGCAAAGAAAAAGGAAATCATCAATGACAGAAATAAAAATTTACCAACAAACACAGCAACCATAAATAAATTGGGAAATTTTCAATATAATGATGTCAAGATAGTGGATGCAGCATACATCAACCATATGTTTATTCCTGCAAACAGAGCTGATCGTCATCTTATTGATGTAACTATCAATGATTACAAGTTGAACACTGACCAAAAGAGAGCATTTCATATCATTGCGAATCACTCTACCTTGATTAACGGTTCTGATAAGCTACGCATGTATCTTGGTGGGATGGCAGGCACAGGGAAATCACAAGTCATCAAAGCATTGACTAGTTTTTTTGGTAAACACAACGAAAATCATCGATTTGTGGTTCTTGCACCAACCGGTGGTGCTGCTGCCCTTGTAAATGGATCCACATATCACTCCATTCTTGGAATTAATCAGGGAGGATCATCTCGTTCCCTTGCACAAGTACGTGCCAATCTTGATGGTGTGGATTACATTTTCATTGATGAGGTGTCAATGTTATCTTGCAGAGATATGTATAAAATCAGTGCTCAGTGTGCAAAAGCACGTGGTGTTTATGATGAACCCTTTGGTGGCATTAATATGATATTTGCAGGAGATTTTGGCCAACTTCCACCAGCTATGAGTGGTGCTCCTTTATACTCTGGAACCGTTGGTGTCCAAATCAATTCCAGTCAAACTATAGCAAATCAGGAAGCGGCTATAGGCAAAGCTCTTTGGCATCAAATAACAACAGTTGTTATATTACGTGAAAATATGAGACAAACCAATCAGTCAGAAGAAGATGTCCAACTGAGGCTTGCTTTGGAAAACATGAGATACAAAGCATGTACTCCCAAAGATATTGCATTTCTTCGTACTCGTGTTGCAGGAAAAGGTCCAAATGATCCAAAATTAGCCCAAAAGAAATTCAGGAATGTGTCAGTTATAACTGCATTGAATGCACAAAAAGACAAAATCAATGAACTTGGTATTCAACGTTTTGCTGCTGAAAATAGGAGACCATTAACATCATTCTATTCCATAGACAGATGGAATGATCCTACTAGTTCCAATAGCAAAAGAAAATCTCATCACATGTCAACAATTTTGGATCCTATTCGACACACAAAGATATTGGAACCTTCACTCCAAAAGCTACTTTGGAGCCAACCACATGCATCATCCTCTGATCATATACCAGGAAGATTGGACTTATGTGTAGGCATGCCAGTGATGCTGAGGAACAATGATGCAACAGAGTGCTGCATTACCAAAGGAGCAGAGGGCATAGTTGTGGGTTGGCAGAGTGCAATAGGTCCTGAGCAACAAACTGTACTGGACACTTTATTTGTCAGATTATTGAATCCTCCAAAAAAAATTAACATAGAAGGACTTCCTGAAAATGTTGTGCCGATTACAAAACATGTCACTTCCACCATGTGCTCATTACCCAATGATGATGTGATATCTTTGTCAAGAGAACAAGTGTTGGTACTACCTAATTTTGCAATGACTGATTATGCATGTCAAGGACGTACTCGTCCTAACAATGTAGTTGACCTCAGTAGTTGTAGAAACCACCAATCCTATTATACTTGCTTATCAAGAAGTGCTTCTGCAGCAGGAACTATCATCATGCAAGGCTTTGATCCTAAAGTAATTACTGGGGGTGCTTCTGGATATCTCAGGCAGGAATTCAGAGAATTAGAACTGCTTGATGAGATTACCAAACTGAAATATCAAGGACTCTTACCAGACCATGTCAAGGGAGATCAGCGAAATTCTATCATTGATCAATTTAGAAAATGGAAAGGAAAGTCATATATTCCAAAAAACATTCATCATGCTATCGCATGGAAAGCCACGGAACAACTAAATCAATACACAACACAGCCCTCTCCATGGCAATTAATTAAACATATGAACAAAAATCAAAAGGCAGATTTCAGAAACCTCAACTTTGTTCCTGCAAAAGGAACTGTTCCAATCACTGTCACTCATAAAAATTCGATGGCCAATGTATTGCAAAATAAAAAACGAAAATTACAACAAGTTGTAAGTTCATCTTCCATAGTGAAAAAAAGACGAAAAACAAGTACTATTGAATTAAATGAACCAAAAGGGTTTATATGGGATGCGGAAGATTGGAGCTGTGCTTATGATTCACTCTTTACAATATTACTAGCAATATGGAATGAAGATCCATCAAGTTGGAAAAAAAGATTCAATAGCATCAATGAAATATTAAAGATTTTGAGCTTAGGATTCAAACGATCCAAGAATCACACAACAGATTTAGAAACAGTTAGAAATACAATCAGACATTTATTGCATCAAGATAAACCCGAAATATTTCCTTATGGTCAAGTTGGCATTGCCATAAGTGATTTGGCCCATTATATAATGAAAGCAAATGAACCAATGACTTCAACTTGTCTTAAATGTATCAATTGTGAAAACATAACCATTCTGGAAAATGATAGATGTGACGCCATCTTTCATTGTTCATATTCATTTTCTGGAACAATCTCAACATGTCTTGCTCAAATCATAGTTAATAGACAACGGCACAAATGTCAATTGTGTTGGGGAGAGATTACTAAATTTATTGCATTTAACAAAATTCCACCTCTAATCATGTTTACAGTTGACTCTATTGAGAATTTAATAATTAGTCAAGTTATAAACTTGTCAATTGATGACATATCCACTGCTTACACATTGAGAGGAATTGTGTACTTTGGTGATGCACATTTTACTGCCCGCATATTCATCAACAGTATGGTATGGTTTCATGATGGTATATCAACCAGATCAATTTGCATTAATGAAGGTGATATAGATAACTTTTCAAATATTAATTTATTGTCATGTAATGGTAATAATGCTGTACTGTTTATATATGCTCAATCTTAATATGTGTTCTCTTGCTAAAAGAAGGGACGAGTAACATGCCATGCAAAGCAATGGCCCACACCCCACTAGTATATATACATAGAAGACCGGTATAATGACCATAAAGCATTGAGGTCCCATATAATTTTGACATGAGTAGCAACAAGTAGAGGATTATATATTAACAAGTAACCGGAACCAGAACGGCAACTTGGGTTCCGATTACTTCGGTAACACATCGGAATCGGATCCAGATCCGGTCATGATCACTATTGGTGAGTCACAGATGTCCTCAACTTTGAGGGTCCACTCAATGTTCTTCTTGACTGACTTCAATATGTTTCAAGGCGTTCTGTTGCTCATGCATGGGAAGGATACCCCTGATGTAGACAAGGCTATGGGCCTCTAAAAAGAACATCAAGAGATCTTCAATGACACCAACGTGGATAGTTTTAAATCACTTCATTACTACCCAGATATCGGATTCCATCTACTGCTGCTACTTAAAACAGACAATTATCAGATCACCAATATGCTGATCACCCACTCTGGATCTCGATTGACAAGGGGTCTTTCGGATTCATTCCTTTTCTTGCATCCCCTTTGATTGTACTATGCAATATGAAGAAGCATACTATAGCACTGAATGTTCCTGTATATATGGCAATATCATCTGGTTTGAGCAGTGAGGAAATTTAGACAATTGGACAGTTGATGTCAACTCTGAACTGGTGTTAATCGGAACGAGTTCCTTTGGGTGCTGATGCTCCATTCAAGCACACGGGCTTTTTTTTGTTTTTTTTTTTTTCCGATTCTATGTCCATTGGGGCGGAACCTATGTAGGACCTACATGTGGGCGAGTAGGAATAATTATCTAAATAAGGGACCTTCCCTTTCTGCGTCTCCGACTAGCAAGTGCAATTCCGACGAGTGACCCCCCCGGAAACCCAATGCACACGGGCTTGATTAGAGTGTTGGACTCCATCAAAAGTTGTTCCATTACATGGTGGTTAACAGAGAAGATCAATGTGAAGTATCTAACTAAATATAAATATAGATTGACTTGTTATTTGAGCATGAGGGATGAGAACATTGGCATTATATCGGAACCGGTTCCTTTGTTGGGTGCCGATGCTCAATCCAAGCACACATGCTCAATTTGAGTGTTAGAGTTAGTCGGGTCTCATTCGCTGATCCCGCAATTAATGTTTCCACTCAACTGGAAATTCATGATATAACTTGGCATGCTCATGATGTACATATACAATGGCGATGTGTGGTAATTTCCCAAATACTGGACGAAAACTCTCTTTGCAATTAATGCTGTGTATACACCAAATCAGGTTTCTTCTTCTGGATAAAATACAATGCTTGTACTGCAGACACTCAGCCTTGGACATTCAGTAGGATCAGTGCTCACCTCCAGTACCTTCCCATCCATCCCCCAACCGGTTTTGGGTGTGCTGACTGCATCAGTCCTGCCCGTTTAATATTGTATATTAGGCTGGAATCACATCTTGTATCGGAACAACTTCCGATGGTTGGAATTCACAAGTCCAACATTTTGTCTTCATTTATTTCATATCTAATTCTAGCTGAAGTTGGCTTGTAAGTGAATTCAGTCAGCATTAATCATGAAGCTTACTGAAGCTGGAGCCAGCACAGCACTCGAAAGATGGCTGCAGAGAATTTTTTGTCTCTCTCATAGTTGTGTACATATCTGTCACAAATTTTAATTGGGCTAACGTTCTGCAAATTTATTCATGCAAAACGGTTCATGTACTTCAGCCTCAGTCAAATATATTGATCTCATACAGAGCAATGAAAAAACTAATTTTGACCAATAGTAATGAGATAGATAGACATGGTTGGAATCCTTCACAAAATGGTTCCATACAGTATCGGAACCATAGAACCGTAACCGGAGCTGTATCCGGAACCACATTGAAATGTTACTTGCTATTTGGCCTGCTGCTGGTTGAGGTTTGAACCTTGCATCTGTGCCCTAACCACTCTCACGTCCCTAGCAACTGACATAATCTCACTGTGCATGAAAATGCTAATAGCAGTGTCAAGGTAGCCTCACCTCAAATATTATGGCGACTATGAGGTGTCTGATGAATAAGCATATATCTAAGCTTACCAGGAGTGTGTTATTAAAGATTCAGACGTCAAAGATCATGATGGGCACAGATAACAAGGTCAGATTGTACACAAGATATTGGTATTTTGTTGGCATGCAAGTATATGCATTCCTGCCGCCCCGCCACCCATACTGCCCAATTCTATTCCACACCCTCATTCCCCATTCCCCAGGGAATACCGTTGGGTGCACTATGCATCAAGGGTCGAGTGGTGAATCAATCCAGTGGGGTGTGTACACGTACCTGGGCGGCAAGATGTGGTTGACTTCTGCACGGGTGACTGAAGATAGCAGGGCATGGAACTCATCTGATAGAGGGTCCTGTGCCTTGTCATTATCATCGCTGTCAGGTTCGGGGCAGAGGATTGGAGATGGACCTTGCCTATGGAGGAGACAAATGCTATGATCTCTATCACAAACGCAGTCTTGAGATATTTCTCTGCAACCTGCGACAATGTGGCCTGGGAGGGGAGGTTAATAACAACACACATTGGGGACAAGGGCACACCGATTGTCTCACGGGCACTACTGTGGCCGCCCCTGCTGCTAGCCTTGATGCCATACTTTGCCAGGTACATGTAGTCTGCATGTGATGGATGGGGAAAGAGGTCTGTCTCGGAGTAGTTGTATAGACGCTTGTCCTCATTTTTTATGAGGAGGGCCATGAGTGTGCCCAGGGTAACACCATGTTCAATTCCAGACTGCAAGTGCATGGTGTGTGGTGGTGCAGGATCCAAGAGACAGGCACCGGAAAAGATAGAAAGGATAGAAGGAGAGCCAAGGCAAAAGAGAAAGAGGACCGAAGGAATCGGGGGAAACATGCACGGCAGCCAACCTCTCTGAGTCGGAATGCAGGGGGCAGACGGTCTCAGGGCTCCGGGTGTTGGGCTCCAAGTTGCTCTTGGTGGCCTTGCAACATGTCAACACTTGTTGACAGAGTAGCCACAGATGTGGAACTTGAAGTCGAAGAGGGTGCCATGCTTAGCTGCTGGGACATCCTTAAGCTTAAGCTTTTGTAAACTTTTCCTAGTTTGCTCTGTAGTAAGTGGTGAATGACATTGTTTTGTGTAGACCAGTGGGTTGGTTTAAATAATGCTGGTACAGTACTCACAATTACTCAGACCAAGAAAAAGCTGGCAGCAGTTAATACCGTGAAGCTGGCTTTGTTAACGAATTTCAGTAATACAAGTTTCACTGAATTACATGCAGCATAAGAGAGGGCGGATATGGATGGGAACATACATACATTGCAGGGTAAAGGTCTAGTGGTCGTCACCAGGAAATTATAAAAGTGAAAAAAAAAAAAAAAAAAAAAAAAAGAAAACTAACTTGGGAAGGTGTCGATACGGCTAAATGGAACCGGAACTGGTTCCAGAGGTGCAGTTGGCAGTAAAAAAGAGTGCAATGAAAGAACTAAGAGTCTACGTTGTGAAATTTTGATGGTGTGTACTGTAAATGGTAAGTAGACTATATTACAAAACAAGCTGTGTGAGATGAAATGTTAAGAAAGAGTGAAACAAGGAAAGGTTGTGCAGTTGCGGTGTCTGATGCAGCCCCAAGATCGAATTGCCAAGAATGGCAAGTGTTGGTCATGCAACCCTAGACTGGGGTCAACCCTAACCCTGCGGCTGGGCTTGGCCGCCACCGCAACTTCTTGGCCACATTTCTCCACAACCGCTCTGCCGATTTCGACCAATGGGGCACTGTTGGAAAGCTGTCGACCGGGAGATTCTTTTGGGGCCTTAAATCCCACAAAGTTTTGGTGCTCAAAATTTCGACTCTGCACTCACTATCCCTATAAAGTGCAGGATGCTCACAATACAGTTATGAGATTGATTTAGAAGTGAGCCCTGAAAGGAGATTCAGAACCCATATAAGACATGAAAACATGACCAAACAACTTGATTATGAATCATAATTGATGCCATCATCACATGATAATTAGAAGCCAAACTCGGACTAATTTCCCACATTAACACAGATTCCCCCCCCAACTTGCATGGACTCTTTCTCCATAACCGGTCCGCCGATTTCTTAGAAAATTGGTACAGAGCACCTCAGTAGTGTGCCCAATGGATTGCCAACTTAAATCTGCAACAATTTCATGTCCCAGAATTGTATATATATACATAGAAGACCGGTATAATACGTACCCAGAGATATATATGTCTCTACAGCGCCTCTGCGAAGGTGAGTACCCTCCCGTTTGTTGGTGGCACCCCATGTATCATTATTTTTTATTTCTTTTATTTTCATATATATTAGTCTATATACTGTATGTAGAACAATATATCTATGATATGTAAAAAAATCTGCAAGAAAATATGGCAGGATAGTGAAATAGTCGTGCTCATTGTCGACGACGATGAGTGCGTGTGTGCCAGTAAGTGATGGGCAGGGCCATGGCAACGGTGATGGGAAACCGAGCCCATTAGCGCCCTTGTTCCTGAGTGCGGAACACACTATCTCTGGGGTCCAGGACACTAAAATTTTCCAAGTACTTTATAACTATTGAACCATTATTGAAAGAGGCCCTAGCTACCATAAATACCCTCTAGTTAGAGGTGTCAGCTGAATAGGATATAACCTCTAATTAGAGGGTTAGGGTGGGCTTCACAGGTGTACACATCAATTCCCTAATAGGGATTGGCAAGAGGCATAACGTGACGTAACATACAGTGGCGAGTTTGGTACACTGTATAAAAAGTACAAATCAAACTGATAATATCCGATTGACACCGTATCCATCCTTATAACCTTGTTCAGGACCAGGGCATATAAAAGCCTCCCTCGTCGTAGATCATGGGTTTCAATGCGATGAATGATAATGCATTATGCGGCGTAGAAGCCCTTGGAAAATCTGCGAACGGCTTTTGGGCCCTGAGAACTTGACTATATCCTGTCGAGTTTTCGGGAATGCAGCTATATGTCATCGAGGTACAACCATAGAGCGTGATCATATAGTGACGTCGGTTAATGTCAGTGGGCTGAGAATCATCATGTGACCGAGTATGTCTGGCAGGAGCGTCGAGGCTTTTCGGTACCGTTGTCACAACTACTCGTTCGCCATCCTTCATTTCGACCCCCAATTGCATGACGATGGAAATAATCGGTAGATTCTTCTGGCTCAAACCAACCAAATCGGCCTCAGGGAATACTCGGACCGCCGTTGCGGCATTCTTGACCTGATATTGGGCCATACTCGTGTTTTCCTCGCTGATGACAGTTGTGAGTGGGTCGCCGAAGAGAAGGGGTATTCCACCATCCATGTTGTATTGGTTGTCAAAAGTCTGGATGGCCGCCCCGCGTTTGAGCAACTCCGAACCACAGTGCAATTTGAACGAGGCATGATCGCCAAGCTGTACAAAGTGCGAAAAGTTTACCCACGCGTCTTTAAACGCTTGCCCCAAGGTTAGGTCACCAGCAAAAGCATGAAAAGGCTGAGCATCCCGGACGACCTTCCAGATGTCAGGAGCAAGGAGGTGTTCGAGAAGCTCCACGAACCGGACCGGACGATGGAAACGCGGGCCGGATGGCATTCCTGGGTAACACTTGATGATAGCCTGGTCATGCGCAACTATAAAGAGCGTCCGAGCAACCAGTTCTCCACGTTCTCCACGAGCTAGTAAACCGTTATTGAGTGCTGATTCAAGGATATCCGGAGCATGGTGCATGATTTGGGTAGTTTGCTCATTCAAGAGGCGTGCCGCAGCTTCTGCGAGGATGGGCTCAGACGGATACCCACTCCACATAAAGTAACGCCCCTCGGGAATATTAAATACGGTGCGCATGAAGCTCCTGACAAGGTCAGCTTGCGTCGCGCGTGAATTTGAATGTACGGGATCGAAACGGATAAGCACACGACAATCGAGGGCAGCGAGCCTAACAAGCGGATCCCTAACAGATTTCCCCGATTTCAGCTTCATCATGGCCAACTGAATGGTCGGGTGCAGATCAGGGTCATCAGGGATGCTCAGATAGTGCGAGTTCCACCTAGAACGTGGTTGACCATTGGGCAGCCGCAGTCCAGAATTTAGTACTCACATGGGACGGCCAAACTTGACTATCTGCTCAAGTTCGCAAACTCCGCTGAGCGTCAGCTTGCCAAGAACCCTGACCTTTGCCGTAAAGTCCTGGCAAAAGGTATCAAAAGGAAGCTCGAAAAAGGGCGGAATGACATTCCGCCCTGTCTGGACTCGAAGTGAAGGGTAGTTTGCATCTGTCGGCGCCAACGCGCTTAGACTGGAATTTGTGGTCAGAAAAATGAAGAATATTGGTATCTTCACAAGCGTGGCCAAGACATGCGTAAGGGCAAAGTACGGAGTGCGGGGTGAAGATTTGTCCCGATGGACATTCTGCAATGTATGAGCTTCATCAAAGTAGACCATCGCCACGAATTTCTTCTCAACGTGCCCATGGAGCTCATCGAGATGACGACAAAAGGCGCCGGCGGCTTTTATCAGGCGATTTTGGCGAGCATCGAGGACATCCTGGAGCTTAGCTGTGACACTACCAAGATCGGTGGGTGTTAGAGACTCGAGCTAGCCAACCCATCAGCAGAAGCAGGCAAAACAAAACAGCAACGTACACGTCGTGCAGCTTCAATCACTCGATCATAGAACAAGGCCCTGTTCGTCCCGACATTCGTATTTGTCGCGCCGTGGTTCATCCATTTGTACCATGCCAGTGCAACCTCCGCTGGAGTGCCCTTTTCGTACGTATTGAGCTCTTCAACCGCTAGATCAAACAGAGCCTCCAAAAAGGTAAAGTGTCTCGTCAATGCCGGTTCCTCGGCCGCAAATGACTCGGTGAGATAACCGCGGACATTGTCATCAAACGGAGGATACGCTTGTGAAGAAGAAACAGATCAAACAAGTGTTAGACAAGGAGGAGGATGCGTACTTTTTGAACCAGTTGACATCACTTCATGCAGATTGAATGGAAAGGTAAAGCGAGATGTGGCCGAGTGGTCAACGAGACGTGACTTGCCCATGCCGGACGACTGCACAATGGAAAATGAGCGATTGTAATATTCTTCGAAGGGGCTTGGCATGTATAGATCCATTGTCGTCAACAGGATGTCCGGGAATGGAGCTACATACTCGCACTCGAACGCTTGCTTGAAGTCTGCCATATGCGGAATGAGAGATAGAAAGCAGAGGAGCGTCGATGCTCACAAGCCACTAGTTGGCATATCAATGTGAGCATTCTGCCAAGCAAAGAAAGTAAAAGGAGTGCTGACAGTTAGGAGGAATTTCCCGAATCACCCACGAGGACTCGTCAGCCAAGCTGGAGTGCTCTGAACGACAGGTGCACATGGGTATGATCGTCAATATTCATATTTCCGAGCGACGGGGCCAACATACCAGGAGCCGTTGATGGGCGGAGAATCTCTGTATATGCGTTAGATGTCATCTAGTCTTCATTCAAACGCGGATATCGCACTCAAGTTCCGTATCCCCTTGAACGATCTGGCCTCTCGCGCCGAATCCAACATAATCATCAACTCCGGATGCTTGTTGAGCAAACCCATCGCGTTCTGGTTCTTTTCATAGGACGGGTCGAGTAGTCCCTCTGAGGTTGACGCAATGGTCGCAAGAAGAAAAGGAGCCAAAGAGTTAACGGTAGGGTCGGTAGGGTCGGATAATCGTATCAAGGGAACCACCTTGATAACCTCAGCGTCTAAACGGGCATGGGTGGCATCGTCGAGATCGTTCGGCACCATTTCCAGACTTTTTGCGAGGGATCGGCAGGACGTCTGAGGCTCGCTTTCGCCATCACGAATAGAAGCGTCGACCACCATATGATCCTCATCACTGCGATAATCGGCAAGGGCAGACATTGCTGATCTTAATCGACTGGATTTGGGATCACTTGCTGATGATTCGGAACGTTGTCGCTTGGGAGGTGGACATCAGGAAATCGGGGAGGTGCCGGAATATCCAGGCGGAGTTGATAATTAACAAGCAGACTTTCACCCAGTTAAAATGTTATGCCTAGCCAAATAAATGCAATGTCATTGTTGTAATAGTTGATCATTTGCAACTCAATTTGATTGCTGTATGTAAGGGGTTACCATATACTCCTAATTATTCCTGTGAAATACCATATTTTCACAGTCTTATGGAGCCTTGGCCATACAATATAAGCCACTATGATAAACCTGTAATTATTCCTGTGAAATACCATTTTTTCAAAGTCTTATGGAGTCTTGGCCACACCATATAAGCCACTATGATAAACATGTAATTATTCCTGTGAAATACCAATTTTTCAAAGTCTTGTAGTGCCTTGGCCATACATTATAGGTCATTATGATAAACATGTAATTATTCCTATAAAATACCATGTTTTCAAAGTCTTGTGGAGTCTTGGCCACACCATATAAGCCACTATGATAAACATGTAATTATTCCTGTGAAATACCAATTTTCCAAGTCTTGTAGTGCCTTGGCCATACATTTATTCCTGTGAAATACCATGTTTTCAAAGTCTTGTAGTGCCTTGGCCACACAATATACATCAGGAAAAGCTACTTTTCTTCAACTGAACTGTTTTGCTCATCTTGATTGGGTCCAGACTTAATCTTGTCTTACATTTTTCTTGCAAAGTACCAACTAAGATTGTGGGACATATTGAAAGTAAAAAAAAAGATGCTATGGAATAATTCAAGGGCAGCTCATCCCAAACTCATCCCAAAGTGACTGGTGTGTAAAATGAACCACAGAAACTCGTTGCCCCCCCTCCCAGACCTCAACCTCGTGTGGAAGAATGTGTCCATGAATGTAAACTATCGCTCCAGGCTCGTATGCCAGCCTGAGGTTTAAGCATAGGATCCACATATATCCTTTTTTGCACCGACCTAGAACCATGAGGGGAACCCAGGCTTTTGGGGGACCAGTGGTGTCCACATGCAAGCAGGTTTGCCTATTGAACATGATCGCCATACCCTCCATCAATAAGGGTTAATTGAATCCAGAGCTTGAGCGAAAGCGTATTTCTCGTGAACTGCCTTTCTCAATTTTGTCAAAGCTTCATACTGAGGTAGATCGAGATGCTTGAGAATGGCATTGAGTCTATGCGATGCCAAACAGAAAGCGCGCTTGAGGTTCATGGCCAGTGAAAACTGTTTCCCACTCTTGATCATGTCCCTGGATGCGATGATAGGTTCATGCTATGTGATGTACATCATTAAATTCAAGCATAACCTCAGTCTTCTCAACAATCTCACCTTGTGCCCAATTCCATGCCAACCTGAGACCAACTTGATGATTCCAGTCATTTCACCCTTTTTTTTGATATATGAATCTTTTTTATCGCGCTTGTTCTTGTCAGCTGCATTTTTAGGTATTTTTGGATCCACCGCTCTTCCAAATTGTTCCACCACCTGGTTTAAGAATTCCTGGGTGATGTCGAAAAAGATAGGTGTTACTAATCAATTTGCTGACTTACATGGCTGCATTTCCCCAACCCTTCAGGCAAGTGCAGCACTATGGCTTGTCTGTCCACACTCTTAGCAATTTGTGGTGGGTTATCTAACCACTCACATAAAGGCTCAGGATGTATTCTGGCATCTGTAAGAGGCCCCAAGAAGCTATCGGAAGGAGAAAGGATGGCCTTCTCAAAATCAAACGACTGGAAGGTGACTAAAGTTCCTGCTCAACCTAAATAAACAAGCTATATGTAACCTAGCTCACCTGAGTTGTTGCCGGCCTTTCTCACAAGGTTCTTCATCTCTCGCTCTAAGCTTTTGCGGAGCTTGTGTTCCATACCCTCATTACCACGATTACCATGAACCTGGCTAGAATCAAACATTTATGCTGAAAAAATGGTAATATAACTGGCCTTCTTACTTTCTATTACAATGGGTTCTTTTTTTTGGTGGTCCCCCCCTAGCCTCCACCTCCTCCTCTCCCTCTGTCAAATTGTCATCCACAAGATTCTGGGTACCAAACATATTGATTCTGGTCTCATCCCACTCCATCAACTGGGACATATCATAAGTATCACAGTCAGCATGAGCCCCACCAGCTTCAGAGTCTAACTCCTCCATATGCTGCCAAAACCTTGAAAAAATGTAGAGTGAGTTGGAGCTGAGTGACACATGCCCGAACCGATGAAGAGTGTGGTAATTGGCTTATTGGGAGAATTAGGCATGGTGGGGAAGAAAAAGTTATCAAGTCAAACAGGTACAAAATTAGGCTTGGCGCTTCGGGATCATCCGACAGATCATGTGACTTACTCTGAGTTGCGTCACACACCGTTGATTGGTTTGTACAGATATATAAGTAGCTCAATTGTGGCTCCCTTCTGCTTTTTCATACCCACCCACTGCGTCCAATGCAGACTGTGGGGTGGAAGCATTTTTAACCTGCACATGATGCATGCTAGAATGGGTTAGCGGTGAAGCTGGAGGGGAAACAAATGGGTTGGACAAAGGTGGTACTACAGAACGATGCCATGCTTCTAGGTCATCCTGAGGAAGAGAGGAAGAGAGTGAAATGTAGGACATGTCAGCAAGGATTGAGGCACTGTTCTGACATTCTTCAATGATCCCAGGATCATGATGTGACATTTAACTACCGTTTTCCCACGACCACTCTTTGTTCCAGAATCCATGGCTGTTGGCACTGTTTCACAATAATATACATAGACCGCTCAGCGATTGGCATGTTCAGCCAAAGTATTGAAGAAAGACAAGTTATTGCTGACCTTGACTGGTGAGTAGTACTACACTTAACACAAACCAGCACTTATTATAATAACACACGCACCAGCACACTTACATGCTCTCACGTACTCACACTCTCGTGTACTCACGCTCTCGCATACTAACACCCTGAGGGCTACAACACTGGCACACTCACATACATTACGCACCCACACACCAGCACTCTTTCGACTGTTTTGCACCACTAGCCTGGGCCGATCACTTTCACGCTAGCACACTATTGTTACGCAGTGGCATCAGGATTCAATTCAATTCTGGATATCACAAATGTCTCTATTATTGTGTACACGTATGACTGTTCCTGTTGGTCTCATGGACAGGACACCGGGCATGGGCTTCTACTACATAAACTCTCCAATGATATTGTAGCCCAACATCTCCCAAACATGGCTTCGTCATCACGATATGTCTACAATCCTGATGAACTTGGATGGAATGCTTCCGAGTCGCTGCACGACATGAATACGGCTCAGACTCATTCAACTGATAGTTCGGTGAGTGCTTGTACTCATCGCTACCCAAACAGATCATTGACATGTGACCTTCAGTTTGACTTCTCCGATCATATGCGGTATTTCCTCCCCGTTCAGGATGCTGGTAAGTACAGATCCTGTTATCTTATTTTATTTTGATTACATACATTTTCAGCCTTTTCCAAGGAGGCGCCTGTAGGATCCCAGGATCCATTGCATTTTATGTTCATTGAAGGAGCCGGTGAGTCTAATAATCAAGGGTTTATTGTGAACGACGTATTATGAATGACGCATTATTAAAATTTATAACTCTGAAGGATCTCAATCGTACCTACCTCTGAATCTGGATGGTAGGACATATGAATACCATGCACCTGCACCCTTCACCAATCCTAGCAGTGTTCCCATGACACAGGCGGGCTCCGACTCAGGTTCTCGGGTAGGGAACAGGTTGACATCTCAACGACAAGGACCAAATACAATATCGGACCGTTCTTCCCCATACCCGCGATCACAATCTAAGAAGCCTGAGAAAATGGTTGCTATTACAGTCGAGGCTCTTGGGGACAAAGAAGGGAGTACTAACCTGGAGGTGGCACCAGTATCTGCTTCTCTCAAGGTGAAAAGGTTTATGAAAGTGTGGTTCCAAGCCTACTCCCCAATTTTGGGAAACGTGCTGGATGAAACGAGACTCATCTATGCAGACTACATGGCATCGATAGACATGTATCCGGATTTAGAAACGGCTATTCAACAAGCGTGGATAGCGTTGAAAGGGGTGATTGCCAATGCCAAACAACCACCGGAAACCTGCAGGTGATCTTGTTATTCTCCGCTTTACTTCCTCATGTTCTTTTTGTCAGCTTGCGAAGACGACACTGGCTCCATTTCACTCAATCCAAACTCACAATGCATCATAGAGATAGTACGTATTTTTCATGATTGTGAATAATATTAACCCCACAGTAGATAACGGGTTCTGCGGCACTCTTTCGCAATTCAGCAAAAAGGAAAGCTGCAATCATTGTGGAATGTGGAAAGTATTATCTGACTGGTCTCAGGAAGGACTCAGAAGATCAGATATCTTTGAATATCAAGGACCTCATGGACGCCTGGAAGTTCGCCCATTGCTTCAATGATGTTCGTTAAACTTTCCACTGTTTTTGTTATTGCTTATTTTTCACCCCAGCTGACTTCCGTACGGATGTTCCAGCATCCAGCGCTCGAAGAATTAGTGAAGCATCTTTTCTTTCAAAGTAAGAATGGAACCCAAATCGCCATTCAAAACAATTGGACCATCATTCCTCTCGGTGCTTATGCCGTTGCACTCACTGCGGTAATTGTGTTTCATATTTTTAATGTGCCGTTTGTAATTTATTTATTATTAGCCTTAAGCCATTCTGGAACAATATGCTTCAGGGCGACAAAGCGAAGGCCACAAATTTGAAGATTCACCTCATTATCATCGAGTATATGATGGTTTTGCAGATGCTCTCGAGCAATTTGAGCAACTTGAGGTTTCGGGCAAGGCCTTCCAAAAGAGAAGGAAATATCTCGCAAAATCATACTCTGCTCTCTGTCAGAGCCAAGCCAGGTGAGTTAATTTTGATTCAATGGCCCAATTTTTCTCATCCGCTGCAGGCCGTTTGTCCAAGGTTCTCCAGTTGTCTTTCATGTGCAGGAGGGTGAGCAAGCAGCACTCTCGCAAATTAAAGCTGGCTGGGCACTTGGTGCTTCGACTCCATCTTCTAAAGCCCGTCAGGCCAGGCAGGGCTTCCAGCCTGGCCTGGGGCAGGGAACATCAGAAGATCTTGAGGACCTGTAGTGTTATATTTAGGGTATAGCACGGGTTCGGGTAAACCCGCGGTTTTTGGGCCACGGGTTTCTCGGGTACGGGTACGGTGTCCCAATTTGGCAACCCGTGCACTACCGCACACCCTTACCCGCGGTAGACGGGTATCCACGGGTTAGCACAGAGGGCCCCAATGGGCCCCACAGGTAAGTTTTTTTTTACTTTTAATTCATTTATCTAACATATCTAATAACTAAGTTATACCCAAACCGCCGCCACCACCACCACCACCACCACCAACCAACAACAACAACAACAACAACACGGCGATGAAGGGAAACGGCTGGGAGGGTGGTGCATCCACTTACCAGCACAGGTACGTGCCCCGATTCTTTCACCACCGACATCGGCTAACCCCCTGCCTTCGAGTCCACACCTCGCAAACGACGTTGACGCGTCAGTCAATGCGTCAACGCGTGTTCGCGAGGTCCCCAGCATGAAAACACGCATGAAGACTTCGCGAAAGCACGGTGACGCGTCAACTGACGCGTCAACATCGTTAATGAAGTCGCCAGCACCAAACTACGAACAAAGACCGTGCAAAGACAAATGAAGACCTCGCGAAGACAAATGAAGACCTCGCGAAGACAAACGAAGACCTCGAGTGCCCCCACAGACCTCAAACTAATCACCTCGCGAAAACGGGCTGGCGCATCAACTGATGCGCAGACGTTGTTCGCGAGGTATCTGGCCTGTGAAACGACGACGACGGCGACGACTTCCACTGCCAACTGGCAGCAGCAAGGCGGTGACGACGGTGGTGGAGCGGGGAGGGTGGCAGTGGGACAAGACGACGGAACCAGCCCAGCCCAGCCCCACAAATGCGAACCATCGCGTCAATTGACGTGTACGTTTCATTTGTGGGCTTGAGGAGCTCGCTGCCGCTGTCGTCAACACTACCCGCATGGCCACACGGGCAACCACCACACCCGCGTCCGACCGCGGGTAATGCAGACCCGCACCCGTCACGGGTACGGTGTCTGCGGGTACGGGTACGGTGTCCGGCCTGGCAACCCGCGGGTCACCCGTGCTACACCCTAGTTATATTTTTGTGATGTCGTGGATCTCGTTGTATTTGTAACCCAAAATATCGACCTCGTCAATGTCTTGTTCTCTCTTTCTGGCTCGGATTGGAAAGGAGTTTCTGAGGTATAGCGTACATGTTCAAGTATTGCACGACACCTCCAACAAAATTGGGAAACCTGCACTGCCAGTGTCAGCTTTCATACTGTGGTACCAGGACTCTGAAGCACAGATATATTGTTGTAGTATAATAGGAATTTATTACAAGTGTTCTACTTAAATATAATCTGGTGGTGACCGTCCTGGGTTCCGATGCATGCTGAGGTCTCCGTGACTGCTCGGGCCCAGTGCAACTCGGACTCCCGCCGATAGCGCATTCAAGTTCAAGTTGAACTGACCTGCCTATGACACACACTCACTGAGCTACCGTATATTGTCGTCATGCGTTTCCGTTACGGGATCATCTCTATCCTTTTAATGGCCTTTATCTGTGGTTTTGGTTGCGATAAGTCCTTCACCAACCAAAGGGGCCTCAGCAACCACCAGAACTCATGTTCAATCTATCAGCGAAGTCTTGTTGTTGCTCTAGAACAGCGCAAGGAGCATCAAAATCAGAGGAAGTTGAAACAGCAGATGTGGACTCGGATAGAAGTTCTCGAGGCTGCTCAGGCGAGTAGTAGGATTTATGATTTTGAAGGTCATGACGTGTGTTTTTTGGTTCATCTATCATATGCATATGCATGTCTGAATAATGAATTGGAGAATAGATAGTTTCATCTTCAACTCAGACTATGCATAGCACAGACTCTGCCATGTACGAAGACATGATGCCCAGTGCTTCAACTTCAGATCCAGGCTCTCAACTTCCTATCCCACCGCCCAAGTCCCCACCACATCTTCTAACCCAAGCTGGCCATCCCAGACGAAAGTACCGCCTTCCCTGGCGTTATGACGATTTGCAGCCTGAAGGACCTGCCCCACTTCTGCCCCCATCTCCAGAACCCATACCTGTTATTCGACGAGTCATTCTCCATGTTAGAGATTCATTGCGCACGGCCGTCAATAGCTTTGGACTCCTACGCGAATACATGTATCGCCCATCATATGATCCCGATGCTGACATACCTCCTGGGGATTTGGCTAACCGCCCTGTTCCAAGTCACAGGAATACTGGCATACAATGCCCACCCCCATGGCCATTTGCTAACATGACGATCTTCCATCTAATGCACTGGATGAACAGTGGAAGCGATCGAAAGTCACAAGGAGAGGTGAACCGTCTGGTCGATGAGGTCATTACTGCGGATGACTTTCGGACTGAGGACCTGACAGGATTCAGTAGTCAGCAGGAAAACAAGCAGCTTGATCAGCCTGACACACAGATCGCGGGGACACCGTTTTTGGCAGATGGTTGGAATGAGGTCCCAGTCGAGATTACTGTTCCAACAGGTGTGAAAGATGCTAATGGGAATGGCCAGTTATTCAGTGTTCCCAGGCTACATTTCCGGTCTCTGAAGGCAGTTATCACCTCAACGTTTTCTGGTTTGCAAGCCCTGCAATTTCATCTGATGCCATTTAAGCGGTTCTATCACAACATGCGTATTTTCGATGAGCTATACACATCTGATTTTTGGCTTAATGAAAATGAGAAGCTCCAGAGGCAGCCAAATGAACCAGGTTGCAAGTTGGAGAAGGTCATTGCGGCGATGATGTTCTGGTCGGATTCCACCCACCTCACAAGCTTTGGTACGGCAAAGGTTTGGCCGCTGTACTTATATTTTGGCAATTTATCGAAATATATTCGTGCAAGGCCAAACTCTGGGGCATGTCACCATGTCGCCTATATTCCTTCGGTAGGCCATTATATGCTCCATGTTCCCCCATGAAGCTCATTTTAAGACAGTTACCCGATAACATTCAGGACTTTATTTCATTATTTACCAAGATCCCAGGGAGTCAAAAGCCAACGCTCCTCACACATTGTCGCCGCAAGTTGATGCACCAGGTTTGGAGGCTGCTACTTGATGATGAATTCCTGGAAGCATATCAACACGGCATTGTGATTTGTTGTGCCGATGGTATTACGAGGCGAATTTATCCTCGCATCTTCACTTATTCAGCCGATTATCCTGAAAAGTAGGTGTTGGTAAATGAATTTGCATTTTTGCTTATTCCCCTACCCCAGAGTTCTACTTGCTACAGTATGAGACAAAGGTGTCTGTCCATGCCCTCGATGTGAGGTTTTGAAAACAGACTTTGACAAGATGGGACATGTCTGGGATCTCCGTGCCAGGATCACCAAGGCTCGCACATACCTCAATGATAAGATAACACGTGCACACGACTTCATATATAAGCTTGGAAAACCTGTTGCTGGCGCTGCAGTTGAGAGACTACTCCCATTTTCTATTTAAGTTTCGTAGTTAATGGTGAATACAGAATGCGTTTGCAGATAAGCTTGCTGTTTTCGGCTTTGATTTCTTCCCCATGCTTGTTGTTGATTTGATGCATGAATTTGAGTTGGGTGTGTGGAGGGCAGTTTTTACTCATTTGATCTGCATTCTCTACACTGCATCCCCCGGCCAACAGTTGGTGATGGAACTAGATGCAAGGTAAATTCAATATCAGCAATGGTCTTGGATATTGTTAATGGTGGGTACCAGGTTTAGGCAAATTCCCAGTTTCGGCCATGATACAATTCGTTGCTTTTCTAATGATGCTTCAGCAATGAAGAAGTTGGCGGCCCGCAATTTTGAGGATCTCTTACAAGTGAGAAAGCTAGGCTTGCTGGTATAACCATTAACTCACATCTCATCCTTCTAGTGTTCCATTCCGGTTTTTGAGGGCCTCTTGCCTCACCCACACAATGAGATCGTCATGACAACACTATTCCGGCTCGCGGAATGGCATGCTCTCGCAAAACTACGGCTTCATATGGAATCCACCTTAACGTCACTTGCAAATGCAACAACAATGGTTGGTCGCAATTTGCGGAAGTTTCACCAAGTGACATGTGCGGCTTTCAACACTGAACTACTGCCGAGGGAAAAGGCAGCACAGGCTCGCAGAAAGCAACGTAAAAATGCTAGGACAGATGAGGAAACGCCGAGTACATCAAGAACACCGTCGATGAAGAAGTATTTCAATCTCTTTATTTACAAATTCCATGCTCTTGGGGATTATGTAAGAACCATATGCTTGTTTGGCACAACTGATTCGTACACCACTCAAATCATACGTGTATGTCTACATGCAACCACCCTTAAAGGCTTATGGTCTCCAATGACAGGGTGAGCTGGCTCATAGGCTTGTCAAACGCTTATATGGGCGCACGAACAAAAACCAGGCTATCAAACAAATTGCAAAGCATGAAAGGCGCCAGACTCGCTTGCGATGTGCAGGCGGCAAGAGTGGCGATCAAGAAAGGCAAACTACATCTCCACCACGTTAGCCTGTGTGATAAAGATGATCTTCCACTCACATCGACAGATATGCATCACCACATATCTGACTCTAAGAACTTCCCCCAGGATATCTTTCCTTTCATTCACAAGTTTCCTCATGATCTGGCAACAAAGGTACAGTATTATGCTTCCCTATATTTATTATCGTATTTTCAGGACTTCCTTCCAAAACTCAAGAATCATCTCCTCTCTCGACTACTTAACTTGGATCAGGATGACGATGAACCTGATTTTACAGACGATGATCGAAAGACCATCCGGATAGCCAAGAATCGGATTTTTGCATCGAAAGTACTGCGTGTCAACTATATGACATACGACATTCGTAGGGACCAAGACTCCATGAACCCCCGTACTCACTGTGATGTTATGGTACTTTCTCGGGAAGAGGACTCAGCCACTCACCCATATTGGTATGCTCGCGTTCTCAGTGTTTTTCATGCTCGCGTACTCCACACTGGTCCTCGAGCTACAAACCGTTCTCTGCAACACTTAAAGTTTTTATGGGTCCGTTGGTTTGGCATTGAGCCAGACTATGCCGCGGGCTTCAAAGTGGCACGCTTGCCTAAGATTGGGTATTTGCCCGAATCCGATTCTGATGCCTTTGGATTCCTAGACCCATCACTGGTGATTCGCGGGTGTCATTTATTGCCTGCTTTCGCAAATGGCCGTACTTCTGAATTACTAAGAACTACGAGCACCGCAGGTCGCCCACTGGATGAGGTAGATGACTGGACCAATTACTATGTTAACATGTATGTCTACGAATTAGTCTTCACCTACCAATGCTCACACTTTGCCAGTTTTGTTGATCGGGATATGTTCATGCGCTATCTAGGAGGTGGTGTTGGCCATCGCACTCATCATCACGACACACGCGACATGAATGTTGATGATCCAGAGGAAGGCAAGTCAGAGCTGGGGGAAAGAGAGGAAAACGGTGATGGTGATGAAGTCGGGCAGGAAGGCATTGGAGATGATGACGACGATGTTGGCAAGATTGGTGATAGCGAAAGTGATGAAGATGATTTCTTGCAGTCTCAGTCTGATGGTGGCGGAAGTGACGAGGATGAGGATGACCTCGACCTTGGCCCTGAAGTAGTGTTGCTGAAGTTCAGTTCAGTTCAGAAACAGGTTTGGAGCATATTTGTGAAATATCTCAAGGAGATTAATTTGCATTTGCCTGGAATTTTTTTGGTGGCTTCTTTAACACTTTAAATTCTCTTGTGTGAGTTGTGCCTGAAGGGAATGTAAAAATTAAATTTTATACAAATGCAAAAGGGGGTGTAAGTCCGAGGTTTTTCAAAAAATCAAAAAACCTCGGACTTACACCCCCTTTTGCATTTTTATAAATTTCAATTTTTACATTCCCTTCAGGCACAACTCATACAAGAGAATTTAAAGTGATACAGAAGCCATCAAAAAAAATCTGGGCAAATGCAAATTAATCTTCTTGAGATATTTCACAAATATGCTCCAAACCTGTTTCTGAACTGAACTGAACTTCAGCAACACTACCCTGAAGATGATGCTTTTGAAGATGATTGTGCGGATACTTTATGATTGTTACAAACACAATGACCAATGAATGTCCGAGTCCAGATTGGAGGACAATTGTAAGACCTCTGAAATATGACTTAACATTGCTTGATCATGATTCATCAAAGTCTGAGGGGAAATTCTACATGCTGTGAAAAATTTAGACTAAGTGTCTCATTGACCCGTTGAAGACTGTATTACGTTGATTCAAAAAATTTCATGAAAATGCCAAATCATTTATACAAACGCCAGGGTCCTATTTTTTTTTTTCACACGTGCGTCGGACTCCGAGTCGGAGCGAATCTACGCATGAGCAGAACCTTCAAGAGCATTGATTCAACATTTCACAAACGGGGGTATACAATTTTTCTCGTTCATCATTCTCCTCTAACCACCACTCCCATCATCACCATTTCATCGCCCGTATAGACATCGGCCGCAAAACTGTCAACCCCAACAGCTCCAGCATGAGAAAAACATGGCGAGCAAGAGGGGAGAAAACTCACGGACATGAGGACATCGGCCGCAAGACTGTCAACCCCAACGGCTCCAGCATGAGAAAAACATGGCGAGCAAGAGGGGAGAAAACTCACAGATACACGCGATATTCAATCGCTCACAACGATTCTCCACCACCGTTGCGAATTTTGTTCTGCACAGTAACCAACAACATTTCCTCTTCACTACCGCCTTGGGTGTCGAACGATCGGAGGCGGAGGAGAGGGAGGGGCGACAATTCGTCGTCCTCATTTTCGATGCTCGACAGTTGTGCTGGGGCCAATAAAAATGCTGGAGAGTCCAACGAGTCGAGGGCCAAGGTAAGCGGAGACAAATGGCTGTCGTTTTCGACGCTCAGAAATAGCGCCGAGGTGGGTGGGATGGCCGGCGAGTCCAACGATCGAAGACTGAATGTGAGTGGCGACAATCGGCCGTCCTCGTTTTCGTGGATGCCTAGATGTTGGGTCGGGGCAGATAGAGGCCTTGGCGATCGGAGGGTGACTGCGAGGGGACACGATTGGCCGTTATTGCCATTGGTCACTGGCATGGCTTGGGTATGATTATCCGCGGTGGATGGCGGCGGCGGCGGCAAGTCGATGGATGAGGTAGGGTGGTGGAACATCAGAATTGTTTGGAGTAGTGAATGTGTAAGCACGACCGTGGTGCAAATAAAGTGCGGGAATTACAGCTATGTCAGGTAAATGTTTCTCCCCTGTCTAAGACATAATATCTGATAGATTCTGTACACGACAGACCCGACGTTACTAGACCTCGACGAGGTCATTTGTCTCGCCAACCGAATGTCCGTGAACGTCGTCACGACTAACCCTGTAATTTGGATGTGACCTCACAAAGGCAAAGATATATTTTACATATGTCGGACATTTCACTGCATATCATTAATCATTAATCATTACCCATATATATGCTACTGAAGTTGACCAGCCACTATGAAGTTTGTCAACTAGCAGGGGCCACAAAGTCTTGCTCTGTCTAGAAATGTACTGCCAACTTGGTACGCTATACAGCATTATATCTAGGTGCTAAAATTACGATGTTCCTTTGCCAATCCTCAACTATGTAGTGATTCTGTTACAAGCCTACAACAAAAATTCTAGTACAACGCAAAGCCATATATGCCGAGGTAGAGGTTGACCTATTTGCTATAACACGGCCAAACACTACGGTGAAATCCGTGTGATGAATAGTACTAAAGTTAGCTCGCTTTTTTTCTGAACTTGCGCAGCGCAACCGTGTGAACCTTGAACACGACCTTTGAACTCGGTCTCAATGGATAACCCATTTGTACTACCACAACCCTTGTCTAATGTTGATGTCAACATACCTCCACCTGTTGTCTCTGGGGATGTTCACCGTGATGTATACAATGCTGTTCAATACCGCAAAGCTGTTGAACATTCACGAGGTTTGCTTCCACATTAACAATTGGAAACTTCGGGAGCTTACTACCATTAGATTTAAAGAATCGGACTACCGAGAGTGAACTAGCTGAGGCTTACCTCTATGAAGCGCAAGTTATTCACCACCATGGAGGTTTGGATAAAGGTTCACTACCCCGTCTGTGAGTCCTGAATACTACCTAACCTTTTACCATATAGATGTGCCCGCGTGGATGCGGAAACTCTTGGGGCCAATCATAGCAGATATCCGGGAGATCAAGAAGGGTATAGCCGATATCCAAAAGATTAAGATTGACGTGCAAGAACTCAAGGATGATATAATCGGAATCAAGGCAGATATTCGATCGATCAAGGGAGATGTTCGAGACATGAAAGCAGATATAACAGGCATCAAGAACGACATGCTACTTGTTAAAATACAAGCAGCAAAGGTAGGTGTTTTCGGTAGGTTCTCATAACCCAACCCATAATGTACTTGGCAGGCTTCGAATCGCCACCTTCTCGATGGTGGGACGATACCTTATGATGAAGTACTGTCTCCAGGTGGAAAGTCCCTTGCGGAAGTAAGCTATCACCGTCATCATACCATTCATACTCCAATTTTTTCATTGCTCAGGAGGGACTTATTCCAATCCGAACTCTCGGTCAGATTAAAGCTCTTGAACAACTCGATGCAAGGAAATACTTCAGATTTTATTATCCAGATAAACGAGTTGGAAATACATCTGTACAGAATTTGCGCGAGGAGGTGCGCGTTGCAATTGGATGTTTTGTGCCGATCTAGTATTCCCAACTCTTACTATCAACTTGTTCCACTTTCACCTTGCTCATGTAAAATACCAGCCTCGCCTCATTTCAATCCGCCGTATAGGATAATCTCATTTGTCTCATTTGTCTCATATGCCTATAGACTTGATTGACGTGAATGAATTGAGTCTATACCCTACATAGCCAGCATTTGTTCGGAGACAAGACAAGAAATCGTAGGGGAAGCATTTTGCGCGGGATATCTATTTTTCGCGGGAAACTCAAATCGCGCAGATAATGAAAGTATGAGACACCACAATAAGTATATAAGTGGTGTTCTGAGGTACAATGCGACGAACACACGCAGTAATTATCCACGAGACTTCAAAGAATATGGCGAATAGTGCCAGGACCATGACTTGCTACGGCGCCTTTTGCCTGCCATCTGTGCAGCCTTGTCATCACCGGTCCAGAACGGATTACTCGTCTCTAGAACTGCCACAGGAAGCAGCTCGAGGGGACCAGCTCTGCAATCAGGAAGCAGTCTTCAGCATTCCAGTATGAACATATGAGAATGTCGTAACCCACACCAAGGCGTCGGCAATGGCCTCATTATATAAACGTTGACTATAACTGACAAACGCTTCGTCACGTTCTGCGGCGGCAAGCCCTTCGTCGAGCTGCTGCATGTCCTCCTGATAGTTACAAAACTTGAGGTGGACCGACTTGTCCTCTCCACCGTGGGCTTCCCTTCGAATGGCATGCAGGAGCTGGCCAAAATCAAAATTCAGCCAATTATTTCAAAAGATGGGTACAACACCAAAACTGCTATATATTTTCGCACAGCACGCGAGATTGTCTTCCCATCAGACCACAGATGTTTTGAACGGCCCGTACGGACGAAATATTTGAGAGCGGCTTCATAGACCTGACCCTTATACGGTTTGATGACGCCCTAAAATTTTAATCAGCAGTGACCATTCAAATGAAACAGTGTTGTCGTCACATCTTCCACTGCGTTCAAGAACAAGTAAGACATCTTTCCTAAGAGTCCTGCCGCAAGCTGTCGATTATCGTCTCTCTTCTTACATGATTTTGGACGTCTGTGAAAACCGTACGTTGGGCGTGGGGAAGGACGAGACTCGCCTCGTAGGACCCTTTCTGGTAGATAAATAAACTGTTGAAGTTCATGGAGGTCTCTAGCACGGTGATTCGGCATTTGATTACGGAGAAAACATCTGGTGTCCTGGTTACTAACAATGTCTACCAGGAAAGAAAAACAAACAACGTCAGCAGATGTAGATGCATTAACAAATAAGAAATTTCACTTGGGCTGCGGCAGTCCGGATATTTGTCACGGAATCCTTTGATGCCACACTCTAGCTGGTTGTCCATGGCCTCGTCGTCGAGACGTGGAAAGACGCAATTTACAATCCGAGCATAACCAAGCTCATCGCTGATTCGCAGAACCATGTATTTGGACTTGTCACCATCTGCCAACGACTTCCATGTCAACCCACCATCACTTATACTAGAGGCCATAGCGACTGTTTTAGTATCCAATACAGTGTACAGTAAACTTGGACCCACTCGGAATGCCCAGAAGCTTCAGGAAAAGGCGCCTTCGATTGCAAGATGTTTGAGTCTAGACTTTTTTCCAAGCCCACGTGTGGATGGTCTGAAGACATGTCTGGTACCCATAGGAGCTCGACGGACGTATTAGTATCGTTAGATGATCCCAAGGAAGTGTTTTGGAAAGTTAATCCGTAGTCATCACATAATGTCAACATCTGCAACAACAAATGAAATGTTAGAATCAAAAGGCGCAAATATAAGACCTACCGCGTCTTTGAAGGAGGGCGTTGCGGCTGGAACACCCCCAACTGACATGTGGTGGTCATGGTAGTTGCTCTGCAAGGGCTGGTGCAGAATCGGCCCCTGGTCTACGTGTTCAAGTTGGCGTTCAGAGGAATCGACGGGCTGGGGAAAGTATAACATCATTTTGTCAACGGAAGGCAGCCCATTAAAGATTGGCTTTGCAGGCCTGAATGTTTCATCACATCGTAGCCGACCCGCAGTACTGGCTAGGAATGACGCTGCCGTGGTGGGCTGAGGATATTGTGGGGTTGGTGCATAGATCGGAATCCTGAACGAACCGGCGTCTGGGCAAATCGCGATGAGCTGTTTATGTTTCGTGTAACGGATGGTGAAATCTTACTAGTGGGGAAAGAAGATTCATTGGGTATCTGCTCGGTGCTGGCTGGATTTTTGAGTCCAAAATGTGCGCCATCCATCGCTGTGTCCAGCCGGGCGTAAGTTACATTGTCGAAAAATGGCATATGGTAGTCCAGCGTGTCCGAGTCGGCCGAGTCAGTGAAGGCAGATTCTATGGCCTCGGGAGCCACGCAACGAGGCAGAAATGGCTCCCTCTCCTGGCCCAGGGTAGGTAGGTTTGGAAGCGGAGGGCATTGTACGATTGGTGCAGGAAAGAGTAGTGACTCGTATGCCCCGGTGTCGCACTGACTGGAATAGTCGTCAGAAAACATGTCCATCATAATGACAGCTGCCAGAAGCCGAGGAGGAAGGCCCGGGGACGTGCGCACCAGTGTAAAACAATAAATATCCAGATATATAAAGGCTTGCTCATCAAGATGGTCAACGGCGAACTTCTGATCAGGGGTAGCTATTCAATGGTTACCACATAGTTTTGATACCTGAGCAGACGTGAGCCCAATACGGACGTGACGTGACTCCCCCCCTTTTCAAGGCACTACAATTGCTTTCCTCCCACCACGATCGCCCAGCATCCATGAACTGTTCTCTAGTGTCTTCTAATTTTCCTCCGCCTCATTCTCCTAATTCCTCCCATTCCGGGGGATCCCATTATGCCCTTTCCCCGATCGACGTATTCCCACGTCCGAGCTGGGACGAATTATCACGGCGGCACAATATACCGCTGACTCTGCACGCTATGGACGAATTGGACTGGATGGGTGTAGCCTATGCATATGAAGCACGAGGGGCTATTGAAGACGAACTACACCTTGCCGAAAAACGCTATCGCCAACAACTCATCGTAGCAAGGACATACGAGTTGCGGTTCTTGAAAGCAAAAGATAAACTTCAACGAATGGACCAAAAACTTGGCGTGATCGTCAACGTTGCCCTGAAGGAAGTCTCCGACCAACGGAATACAAGCTTCCCTACACGTTCCTCGCCTCGGAGCGGTGAGAATTGCAATTGCATATGGCTTGTGAAAGTCAGCCTTAATAACAGTGATGCATGTAGGTGGATGGTATGAGAAGATGGATGAGATGACTTGCGTCGACGTCGGCTTGAACTTGGAATGCGGGCCGCTGCTAGGGTAGAACAAGTGCCAGTGAGTAATTTTCACACCGCATACACGATGATGCTCATTTCCATTTCGTCGAGCTTCAACTTCAGGTTTGTTTTGGAAGGATATATATACTTGGGAGACGTTGATCCATTATGAGGTAGCGTGTCGTGATGATTACTTGCTTATTTATGTAGCTCTGTATTCCAAATTTTTTCTTCGTACGTCCACCGAAAATTTTACTGAGTGATTATGAGCGTTCTGGAACCTCGTTCCAATTGGTGTTGCATTTTGCAGTCGATTGGTAGGTTCAGGTTGCTGTTGATGGCACTTCTGGTATATCTTGGCCTCCACGGCCTGACCATCTCTTTTGAGTAGAAGGGGTGTGTAGCCCGAAACGAGGTATGTGAATCGTTTCACTGCGGCCAGATTCACCGTAAAGTGCAGCCATCATGATGGATGCTCGTCTCACACTTGTAGCTGTGTTTACCGTAAACAAACAGAAAAAATGTTATTCAAAGACAATACGCTAAACTTCGTCTTCCATAGTCAAGTCAATGACATTCTGTCCCCCAGAGATGTTGCCAGAACAGTCGCCATTGTCTGAAGTGAGATCGATGATGGCTGCGACATGTGACTTTTGAGCCATAACAATTGCACAAAGATGGTCGACGAAAACTCTGCGTGTCATAATTAAACCACAACGGCACTTCGCAAAGAGGTTGCTGAACTCGGCATCGGAGAGACCAGGTCTGGCCGAAGAGTCTAACCTCAGGAGTTGATTTAGCGGAGACTCAGGGGCCGCTGCCACTCTCTCATGTGTCGGGATAGCCATATATCCACCTGGAAACCCTGAAATCGGCGTAATATTGTCACGGTACATTAAGAAGAGAGGCTCCTACTCACCATTATACCGCCAATCCGCCATAAATCCTGCAACAGGTGGTCTGGACAGGTGAAAAACTGGAGGCGGAGCCGGTACTCCAAAGGCTGTTAATTTTACTAAATAGTTAGCACTGACAAGTAAGGATCATGGATTTGACGCACGCCGAACAGGATACTTGCGCAGCAGCAGACCTCTGTGTGTATATAAACGTTCAAAGCAGACTATACAGAAGTTGAGAAAAAGTCAGACGCTAAAATCTGTTGGGGCTCACTGACTTAGATAGCCACAACTATTGGAGGCGCAACCAGCCACATATTCGCCGGAATATTGACCATGAATGGCCAGGTATATAGCGCACTCGGTGTAACTAAATTCATTCCCATCTCCGCAGCATGGACAAAGACAGCAGGGAGCTCTAAAGTGATGGCTGATACGGTAGGCGGAGAGGTTTGACGGAGTAACCCGTTCTCCTGTAAGGGCAACAGGCCTTGGAGCAGCAAGCCCAATGAACATCAATCAGCGCTGATTCATACGACTTGGACATACCAGAACCAAAGGGTAAGATCACCTGCCGTGGGATCATAGTGGAGTATTAGTGCTGAAAGTAATCGCTGTTGGCGTTGGATGCGATTGAGATAGCGGTTGTACAGTTGAGTAGTCACGGTGGACATTGGAATTGCTCACCGGTATCTGAGGTGCTGAATTGCAGCTTTTTAGCTGCGGGTACCATTCATTTGCCACTGAGTTCAGAAGCAGTCGAGAAAACCACTGAAGGGAAATAATTTGGTGAACAGCCAAAATGGACATTTGAGCAGTCGAGATGAGGCCGTTCTCTCGGGCTCAAGTGCTTCAAGTGGACGTGACGATTAAATGTCCACAACCGTCAAACGCTCAGCGCTCAGCGCTCCCTAGATTATTTGTCTAATGCTCAGCGCTCGGCAATGCTTGGCCTAAAAAAACCCGTTTGACCGTCTTGGTGGCGTATACTTACCTTATTCTCATCGTGCTCTCTCCTGACAACCATGATAAATACTAGCTACGCAGCTCCAGCATTTCCAAAGTATCAACCCACACAGGGCATCTCCAGTATGACTCTGAGCGACAGCTTTTGTCCATCATTGAAACCCAAACCTTTCAACCTCACTTCGGCTGAGATTCGAGACGCGTTTAAATTGACACCTCAGTCGGATACACTGCGAAATCGCGTTGCTTTCATTTCTCCGACCCTCTCCGAGTCCAACGGTTTTATAGGGAACCAATTAGAGTACTTTGAACGCCACGGATACCTCCCAAGGTATCAGTCTCCTGTGCTATCGAATCCTAGCCCGAATAATGATGCAAAGAGGAGAGAGCATCGGGTGGTACGAAAAAATTGTGTCCGTTGTTTTTCCAACCTTTCTCACCAAGACTTGCACAGTTCGAGTCGGTCACCACCTTCAGGAAACGTACTCGCACGCATCACGGAGACAGTTCCGACGAGGAGAATAGTCCATCAGGATTGAAACCAGCCAAGCAACGACGGGGGAGTTACAATCTGGCCCAAGCTATTGATAATTTGGCATTGCAGGAGTTGAAGGAAGAGTTTCGTCGCCGCGCGGCTTTGGAGAAGAAACTGGTGGAGTTCGCGCGTCAGAACTTGAAGAAGATGCAGGCTATTCAACGAGAGATTGCGTCCTTTATGTTCGAGCCATCATTCACTCATGATCGCTGCTATTGCCTCACATAATAAAGCTTATTCGCCTTCACCCTCTTAGAATTCTGTGACATGTATCTACTCTCACCCGGGTATGTAGTATATTCTTGTTGATCCCCCTCCAACCCGTCCTCCTCCATCAGGCTCCATGTACCTTTGAATATATTATTTTTGCCTGCTGTAGTCCGCCGCGTCATGAGAAAAAAAAGCCAAATATGGACATTCGAGCAGTTGATGATTAAACGTGATTCAATGTGAAACGTTCGAGCAGTCAATGAGGCCATTCTCTCGGCCGCTAGCTCTCGGGCTCAAGCGCTCAGCGCTCAACACATAAACATGATGAGTGTCCATTCAGTCGTCAAGTCTATCGAATTTGAGGTTTATGTTGTGCATGGAGATTTTATGCACTACGAGCTTATACCTTATCCGAGTCCGTGTTGGCCAGCTCAGCTGGGCTCCGATATCTTTCATTTACATCTGTCACCGGTACTTTTTCAACTTTGAGCATCGTAACTGAGTCGCTTTCGCATAATCTTCGAGTTGCACGGTCAGACCACGATCATACTACTGGACCCGCAACATACATGAACTTGAACGAGAATGCCTTGTTCTGTTGGTGCGGAAGGTCGTTCTCCGAGTCCGGTCCTCTGAAGAGTCACCAGAACAGTTGTCAAAAGAATAAAAGGCGATTGAGTGGGGCTTTGGCCAAGGCGAAAGAATTATGGACGAAGAGGAAAAGACGACGACTTGAAGATTTGACAGGACCTGGAAGTGGCCAGTCGTTCCCGGATGAACTCAGAGTGGTAGACATTGAGCCGGCTGAGCTTGTCATTGAGGCTCCTGTTAATGTTGTGGTGGTGCGTTTATTCTCAAAGTGGCCATATACCTTTCCATGACTTATCCGAACTCATTAAAATTTCTCAGATTGAGTCGGTGATTCGACAAGGCGTAGATGGTGAACTGTCCCGAGAGAGCACGACCATTCTTGCCAACGATGTGGGTTTATTTTGGTTTGGATGATGTCTTATAATAACTAATATATCTTTTATGATCCAGCACCTGCCAGAGGATGATGGCCATCTGTCTCTAGCAGAGCGAAGGTCGCGAAGGAATACTCGGCTGCCGAAGCGGTTCCGGGATGTCTTGCCACAGCCACTACCGCTCCTCCCACCAGCTGAAAATGTCTTACAATCAACATCACCACCACTGCCACCTGTTCCGCTTCCGCCGACACCATCTTCTCATTCAGGGGAATCTGCGAACCAATCGCTAGCCTCGCACATCTTTCGGATATTCCGGACGCCTCGAAATCTCTTCGGTCTTTTCAGACAGTACCGCTCGGACAAACTGCCGTCTCATGACCCTGAAGAACATGTTGATTTACACAATCTATTCGAGGAACACGCTCCGTCATGGGATTCAGGCCAGACTGACGCAACCACTTCATCGCCTCGGCTTCAAGGTGAAGATACTTTCTATCCTTATCCGAACGAGAGTTCATTCCGTCTTGGCACATGGTACTGGAACAACGGCGTCCAAAAATCCCGTGAGAGTTTCTCCGAACTTCTACGCGTTGTTGGGGACCCCAAGTTCTGTCCAGAAGATGTGCGACGCACCCAATGGAGGAAGATTGACACTAAACTAGGCAGAAATGATTTTGATGGAGAAGATGGTGTAAATGAAGCGGAGGATGCAGAATGGGAGGATGAAGATGCTGGATGGAAGAGCACGCCCATCAATATCTCTGTTCCTTTCCATCACAGAACGAAGACGCCTGGCCCACAGAATTATCTCGTAGGCCATCTTTATCACCGATCCCTCGTCTCCGTCATTCGCGAAAAGCTTGCAAATGCCGAACACATGCGGCACTTCCACTATGAGCCATTCGAGTTATTCTGGCAACCTTTTGACACACGTCCTGAAGTACGGGTGCACGGGGAACTTTACACGTCACCCGCCTTTTTGGATGCTCATCGCGAGCTCCAAGAAATGCCAGGAGAACCCGGGTGCAATCTCCCAAGGGTCATGGTAGCTATGATGTTCTGGTCCGATGCCACCCACTTGACATCCTTTGGGAACGCAAAACTGTGGCCATGTTATCTTTACTTCGGGAATGAATCCAAGTATCGCCGTTGTAAACCTACTTGTCATCTCTGCAACCACATAGCCTATTTCCAGTCGGTGAGTCGGCAGTATTTGTACCTTATGTTTTGGGTCTTCTCTGATTATATTTCCAGCTTCCGGACGCGTTTAAGGACTTTGCCACTGAGAATCTGAATGGAACACGGCCCAGTCAAGCTTTCATGACACACTGTCGGCGTGAAGCGCTACAAACACAATGGGACATAATCCTGGATGATGAATTCTTGATGGCCTATGAGCATGGCATCGTGATTCAGTGTTCTGATGGAATCGCACGCCGATTTTATCCGCGAATTGTTACATACTCGGCCGATTATAAAGAGAAGTATGTATTGTTTTTTCCTGTCCCAAGTCATAAGCTGAATATCTTCTCTTTACTTTAAGAGTCATCCTCGCCACCATTCGTGATCTAGGAAGGTGCCCTTGCCCCCGCTGCCTCATACCTCTCAATCTTGTACAAAATATGGGAATGGCACGAGACATGAACCAACGTCAAACACTTTCTCGTGTGGACGATACGGCCAGGAGGCGCAAGGTTGAAACCGCTCGAGATATCATCTACAAAAAAAACTACGCCGTCGACAATGATGCAGTGGAAACAATCTTGAAGGAACAATCATTGGTGCCTACGTCTGTAAGTGTGCGTCGAATGCAAATGCAAATGGAAGCTGAACAATGAATACAGAATGCATTCTCTAGCAAGCTTGCGCAGTTTGGCTTTGCTTTGTTTGTGATGTTTGTAGTTGACATCATGCATGAATTTGAGTTGGGTGTCTGGAAAGCCCTTTTTATTCACCTTCTTCGAATGCTGGAAGCTGTGGACAAGACGCTGATTGATGAACTGGATCGACGGTTAGTGATGGTCAGCGATGATAAACCGTATGACATTGAGTTGCCCATAGCTTTAGGCAGATATCGACTTTCGGCAGAGACACCATCAGACGATTTTCGGCCAATGTGTCCGAATTGAAAAAATTGGCTGCTCGAGACTTTGAGGATATTTTGCAGGTTCGCATTCTATATCTCGTCATTAACAACCAACTGATCTGGAATAATAGTGTGTAATACCGGTGTTTGATGGTCTACTTCCCAAGCCACACAACAGCGATATTTTACGCTTACTGTTCGTCTGTGCACATTGGCATGGCCTAGCGAAGCTCCGCATGCACACCGACCATACCCTCGAGATTCTTGATGAGACCACCGTCCGCATTGGTGCCGAGTTTCGGGCCTTTGTTGGCAAAACTTGCCCGGCTTTCGACACGCGAGAGCTGAGTCGCGAAGTAGAGGCACGTAAACGCCGCGAGAGGAAGAAAGTGCAAACCCAAGCACAGTTCAGGGACACCGTGCACAACCGCTCCGCAGATGTGGAAAGCTCAAATGCAAATGGACCACGACAAAAGAAGTTCAATCTTGAGACATACAAGTACCACGCCCTGGGTGATTATGCCAACACAATACGTCGATATGGCACTACCGATTCTTACTCTACAGAACCTGTAAGCGCGTTGGCTTACTTATGGTTTATTCATCATGGCGTCATGCATTCATACAGGGTGAGCTTGAGCACCGCACGCCAAAGGCCCGATACAAGCGCACGGACAAAAAATCGTTCACCAAACAGTTAACTAGAATTGAACGCAGGGAGGCTCGGCTTCGCCGTTTACAGGACAAATTGGCCAGCAAGAAGGGATCGGATGAAGTGGTGGCCAAGACACCACAGGAACACCACCATATCGGTGCTTCTCAACGCCACTACGAGCATATAGGCACCTTTATCCAGAGAAACTCTGGAGACCCAGCAGTCAAGGTGAGTGTGGTGACCAAAAGTGAAGGCCCATATTGAAATTCGTTTGTCTGAAGGGGTTTCTGCCCAAGCTCAAAAAGCACCTTCTTGCTCGTATCCTGGATGGTAACGATGTTCTGTGTGACCAGAGTGGCTGCAGCTTCGACTCAGTTTTGTTCAAGCATGATCGCATGTACAAACACAACATTATGCGCATCAACTACACGACATACGACATTCGGCGCTCGCAAGATGTGGTGAATGCGTCCACGTCGCATTGTAACATCATGGTTCTGTCTAACTGTGACAGTGATCAAATCTCGAACCAGCCTCATCCGTTCAAGTACGCCAGAGTTCTTGGTGTTTACCACGTTAACGTCGTCTACGTCGGCCCTGGGATGGTTGACTATCAACCCCGTCGAATGGAGTTTTTATGGGTACGATGGTACCGCCGTATAGAGTCAATCAGGGCTGGCTGGGACACATTCAAACTGCACCGTGTCCAGTTTCCGCCCATAGCCGATGAAGAGGCCTTTGGGTTCATTGACCCCTCCGACATTCTGAGAAGCTGTCACATAATCCCAACATTTTCTATGGGGAAGTGTCATCTCGATGGCCGTGGTTTATCATGCTGCGCCGGAGATTCATTAGATTGGGTTGCATATTATGTGAACCAGTGAGCATGCTAACGATTATATCGACCAGCGTCTCTCAATCCTATTCCACAGATTTGTGGATCGTGATATGCTCATGCGGTACATCGGTCTCGGAGTGGGACATGTATATGCTCCGCATGCACACTCTCACAATTCTTCGGGACGATCACAGGAACAATGTTTGGAAGAACTCAATCAGGAACATTTGGATCGCGACAGCGAGCATCATTTATTGGGCTCCAGCAGTACTGCTGAGCAGGATCACCTTGACAACATTTCAGACAATAGCAATTTTGACGACTCAGACGATTCGTCCACTAATGAAGACGACGAAGAGGACTGCGCGATGGCGGAGATGTATGGCTGATGAGTACATACTTAAGAAACAAAATTGAAGCAATGGGATCAAGCTAATCCGTCTAAATGGTTACTCCCCGACTCGCACGTCCTTTCGTCCTACTTGGATCCTTTTCGATATGTTATTCCATTTGCCGAAGTATATATCGACGCGGTGCTGACCCTGTTATAAAGGTGAGCATCGAGAATGGCCATTAAATAAATGACTTACAAATTCAGCTAGGGCCACATAGCTGCCCCCACGCCATTTGCCCTCGTAAAACACTTCGACGTAGTCGTGTGGCTGCCGACATTGTCAATTGACGCGTCCCAACGCTCCGATCACGCACTGAAAACTGAGCCTCGCTAACGGCGGCACGACCGGCTATGGAGACGGCTGCCGGCCGACATTTGGTAGACTGGGGAAACGTTAAGCCATGTATGTGCTAAGAGAATTGAAGGACAAACCTTGGATTTAACTTTGGGCATGTTATGAGACTGAAGAAGCGGGATAGGGTATGAGTGGAGACAAAAGACGCAAAAGGAAAGAAGTCACGCAACGGTCAATTATCGGGAAAGCAGCTGAAGGACCACTTGCAATAAAGGTTCGCAAACTTCACATACCAACTCTGCCAGGCTCTCACCACGCATCCGTCAACATGGTCTCGTCCGAATTGTCACGGTGACCTACCAGCTTCAAGTTCGGCTTCCCGTTTAAAATGTAGTTAAGGTGAACATTGATTGACACGTCGTTGCATTCTCACTACCAACTACGAAGGTAATTGTATGTTGCTCTGGATCTTTCGTGAGTCCTGAAATTCAATATCTACGCCTTCCACTTTTGTTGGGTATGCATGAGTCTCCAAATGAAATGGTCTCCGCCTCCGACATGCTACATTCGAACTTTCGGGGCAGATATTCTTTTCAGGTTTGTTTTGCACTTGCCGGCCTCCAAGCAATAGTGGGAACAGAAAACTATAGATGGATCCAAATTAGGCTTCTCTACCGCTCGAGATCTTAGATGGATCTTATCCATATTTGGTTCGCATGTTCATACCAAACGTATAAAAACGGCTGTCGTCCTCCAGATAGTCATGATGTCGGACGAAGAAAATTCCTCTCTAAATACTACCGTCGGGCAAAAACGACCAGGAGCGTTGCAACTCGGCCCCAGGAAAAAACGGTATGACTGTCATCACCTCCCCATCCAGATTCAACTCAACTCGAGCAGCAGCGGCGCTACAGACCCACTTGTTCACCATGGGAGGCATTTCGGACGCACCGTACACGCACTGTGCACCATAAATTCTCTTCTCAACAATGGCATACTCCGCATGGGAGAGCTCTCGGAATTTTCAGAAGATTCATTCACGCACGAGTCAGTTCTTCATCCCCATCTTACACGGGAAATGGTGACTTGATAGACATCAGGGAGCGACGAGAGCACCGAATTTTTCAACTGCTCCTTCAAATGGTACCAGGGCTTGAGGACCGCTTGATGGAAGGCTCTAATGAAAACGTTGTGCATATCGCTGAGCTTGTATGTGCCTTGTTGACTCTGAGCAATTCGGCAAGACTGACTCCGCGATAGATACAAAAAGGCTCTTCCAATGCGAGGTCTGATGACACGAAGACCTTGAAAGGTGCCATTCTCAACTGGATCGTGCCCCGCGGCCAATCTTTAAACCCTCCGTTGACCCGCAACGTCAAAATCGATCGTGGTTTCCATCATGAACGCACAGGAGCTCTACTATGTCCGGCAGGGTTGGACTGGTTTAATGCTGAGTCGGTACACTCATCTATATTAAATGCAGACTCTAACTTCCTCCAGGACGAAGGCGACGCTACGCAGCGGTGAAATGGCAGTCTCTGGAGATCAGTGGCCAGTTTTCCTTTATCACGACTATCTCTATGATCCAGATGATCCTTGGAACGGCCTGTTCCGGAGTGTTTTACTTGTATCGGTAAGTACTAGTCAATCTGCCTCAAGCGACACTAACTATTTTCTCAGGCGTACAAGCATATATTTACGTCGCCAACCTCCGTCGATGCGGAGCCCAAGGCTACGCGGTCTGGCAATGCGCGGATCCACGGAATGACACAAGTCACGCCGGCTTTGATCGCATACATTGCTACTCAGGTACGTATCAACCATCTTCGTTACTTGTTGCTGACGGATATTGTTAAAGGTTCGTTTCGCGCTGTCCTCGTCGCCCGTATTCTCTAGGTCGGACACTATCACCGACTCGGAGCGATTCTACAACTCTATCCTTGACCTGTTCGAAGATGTCGAAGAACAGGTGGAGGTCAATGATCTTCTCATGTGGTGGAACCGGTACGTTACCCTTGGGTTTTGTGCTGCTGCTTTCTTGATTCGTGCTTTATAGTCAAATATTTCCCAGTTATTCGTCAGCTCAGCGTCCCATCTGTAAGAACAGTGCTTTGGCGAGGATAAAGGCGAAACGGTCAGAGCTGAGAGCCATGGCCTCCCATACTTAGTATACGTGTAGAATGATATCTATTCTAGGCAGTGACAATAAAACTACCAACAATTGTTTGTTCAGCTAATGATTAATGATCCTTTATCATACCCCTTGCTTATCTGGCCAAACTCCCTGTCTGTCAGGTAGCAGCAAACCAAACAGCATCGTCGTGACTATTCTGGTCAATCTCACAAGCAGCGGTCTACCTTGCTAATCTGCTCACAGGTGCCATCCGGGCAGCCCTTTATCACTTGGCATCAGGCTTGTATACCTGGTAGCTCTCACCGAGGCTACCGACAATTGTTAGGTCAGTCACAAATGACCGTTTTTCGTGTTTCTTGCTTATCTGACCAACGGCTGTATGTCGGGTAGCAAATGACCGCATGGCACCATTCTGGTCGATCTGGTGCATCCCACCAAGGCTACCGCGCACTATATTGTCAGCCACCACTGACAGGCAACCTGTCATTTCGCAGCACACAGCTGGTGTCGGGCAATATCTAAATTTATTTTGCATTCTTTATAATGTATAATCTTATGTCTATCAATCTTTGTATGATTGTATGATCCACCATCGCTACCGGCGTAGTTCTGACTTTGTCTGACCATCTATAAGAGTTGCAGTAATTAAAGAAAATATATGTGTTTTAAAGCTATATAATGCTTTGTCGTTTGGTGGTGGTTTTCCTGATGGAAGCATGGAGTCTCCGGATTTGGCCATGTTTACTCAGGGTGGCCAGATCCCGTGATTGGAGTCGTGGCAAATGCCGGATTTGGCCACATCTTTCTCTTAAGGTAGGTGTCATCCATAATCTGCAAAGATCACAAGATGTGATCTTTTTGTGAACTTCAGATTTACCCTTAAGTCTTCCCCGACTTGAATGCTCAATCAAATGAGGAAAGAATGACACCGGAATTCGATTTGCAAGACATCTAGGAGGAAATACAAAAATTAGCTTCCTGAGAAGTGTTTTAGATATTACTAAGAGTGAGACCCAGTGAAAAGTCCACCTATCTAGATACTTTTAGGTAGATTCACATCCATGAAAATATAGTTTAGGAATTTAAATAGATTTCTGCACCCTGAGTAGAAGTTTCGCCATTAAGATACATTAAAAAACATTGCCATTTCTAATAAAAAACATTGCTATCGATTGCTGTCTAGGTGCATCCCTGCCACCCTGCCGCTCATACCGCCCAATCCATTCTGCGCCCCCATTCCCCGTTCCCCAGGATGTTGTGGGGGATGCCGTTGGGTGCACTATACGCTGAGGTTGAATGGTGAGTGAATCCATAGAGGGCTTGGTGGGGTGTACACGTACCTGGGCCATTTTCTCGGCGGTTGCGGGGTGTGGACAGCGGGTATATGCGGTCTTGAGAGATTTTTTCGCAATGGCACCCACGGCGACACGGCCTGGGACGGGAGGTTAATATCTGTACAACAACATACGCTGGGGACAAGAGCTCACTGATTGTCTCACAGGCACTACTGCGGCCACCGCTGCTAGCCTTGATGCCGTACTTTGCAAGGTATGTGTAGTCTGCGTGTGATGGCCGGGGAAAGAGGTCTACTCGTGCGGACGCTGGTCCTCATTTTTTTACGAGGAGGGCGATGGTCGGGCGTGTAGTCAAAGCATGGAAACTGTACACTGAAAGGGTCATCCGTGAGTAGGCCATAGGTCTCGGCTGCATCGTCTTCCGAGTACTTGTCAAATCTGCACCAAAAAAAAAACAAGAGTAGGCGGTAGGTTTAACCCAAGGAAAGCGGATGGGGGCTTACGCGCTTGCATTGCCATCTCCCGTTATCTTGGGCAGATAAGGCGCGGTTATCTCTCTATTGGCTAGTTTCTCCCAGTCCACCTCGCGGAACCATGCGTGAGCAAAGACATCACCCGCGCCATGCCGCAGGTTCCCATACTGCTTCGACAGGTCGCTTTCCATGAGTTTTAGTATGAGATCCGTAGCGTTGTCATTGAAGGCTGGCCAGCGGATGAATGCGGGCCTACAGGTGATTTTTTCGTATAGGAGGATGGGGTTTGCTTCTGGTTGATGATATGCTGGGAGAGCAGAGAGCATCTCGCAGAGTGTCCACGTTGTGAGTGAGCACCGTTTCACGAACCCGAAATCGGCTACTTTGATGTGTCCGTCGTGGTTGAGAAGGATGTTTTCGGGTTTGAGGCCTCGGTAGATGATGTCAAGGGAGTGTAGATAATGCAGAGCAACTGCGACTTCTGCAGCAGTTCTGCTGCAAAAAACTTTGCGACAGGATCAGGAAATCGCTGGTTTGTGGTTGGTGCGTATGCAATTAGCTTAAAAGACAAGACAATAAATATGGGCATGTTCGAACGTCGCAGATGGGTAAATGACTCGCCACCAGGAACAAAGTCCATAACCAAGGCAATGCTCTCACCGCTGGTTGTGACCCGGAAGAGTGTGCCAAATGTGGACATTGCGTACAGGGTTGTGACAGAGTGGCTGCAGATGAGAAAGTCGACGAGGGTGTTTGGCTGCAGGGACATGAGGAGAGCAGCTGTGATGGTCTCGTGGGAGGGGAAAGACGCGCCAACAGGGATGGGGGACATGGGAGTCAGGAGCAAGGGGGAAACGAATGAACAAAAAAATTCCAAGTCCAAAGATGATGTCATCTGCACTTGGGCAATTTTGTTCCATTTTCAAAATATTTTGTCGCAAGAAAGGAGCTAGCTATGCCTTTGTGAGATGTATCGTCATTTTTAATCGTCGTCTTTTCACTTGGAATGATTTTACTGGTTGTATATAGATATAAAAGGATTTATATTGTGTAAAAGTATCTAACTGGATTATGCTAGACGGGGTTTTCACTGGGAGTGAGATCCCAAGTTTTTGCAGCAATCGGTGATGTCTGTGCTGAGGAGTTTGATTTGCAAGGTTTTGAGTCGCTTTATTTGTGTATGTTATTGAAAATCAAGGCATACTTTCTTTTTGTCGGAATCCCTGGCCTCATTATTATTCCTTCTCTACCTTGTTAGATTCTTAGATTTTTGTTTTTGACCATATCTTGAGATTATCAATGGAGGATAGTGCTCTCCACTTTTTTTATGGCATGAGGCACACAACTACAGAGGGGATTACTATAGTTCAGTGAACTAGTTATGGAGATTGTGATATTTTTTGAAAATAAATTGATATATACGTGACATATGTATATATCTAAGATTGACAGGAGAGCTTTTAGTTAAAATTGATCCTAATCTTGGTAAAAGCGTGTTTATTGGCTTTGTTGACCGTGTACCTTCCATTCTGGGCTCTGTCACGCTTGGCACGTGATCTTTGTAGATTATGGATGACACCTACCTTAAAAATAAAATCACTAGAAACAACTAACCACCGTGACAACACATGGGTACCAACTAGTCTGAAAGGAAGGGGGTCTGTGGCATGGGTATTTTAGTTATGATTCCATTTCTATTCAACGCATAGACATTGTTTGGATTTGGGAGTGTGGACATAAAATCATGAGGCTCAGGGCTGAGGAGTACCAGCTATTTGCACCAAGCAAATTGAAGGGAATTGAAGGATTTGTCAACTTTGGACTTGAAAGCTTGAGAGCTTGAACTCTTGGCACAAATGGTGTGAATGGCAGACATCACAGCAAAACCCTTACATTTTGGTAATATGATTCAAATTAGAAATAGATCTATTACAACTAGAGGATGGAGAGAACATGCACACAAGGCTTTGTCTAATGAGTCTGGAAATTGCAGCAAACAGATTTGCCAGGGAGGTTGCAGGGAAAAACAATTGATTCAAACAGGGTATTATACCGGTCTTCTATGTATACATATACAAATCTGGGACATGAAATTGTGGCAGATTTAAGTTGGCAATCCATTGGGAACACTACTGAGGTGCTCTGTACCAATTTTCTAAGAAATCGGCAGACCGGTTATGGAGAAAGAGTCCATGCAAGTTGTTAATGCACTTCAGGCTACCCCCAAACCTGAACAACTAGTTTCAACTCACCTCTAGTACTGAACCATCTACATGTTGGTAAAAGTACTGGGCAGCCCTGGGACAAAACCATCGTCCCAGGGATGATACGTTGGGATGTCCCATTGTCCCTGGTCCAGTATATGGGATGGCCCATGGGACAACATTTGGTGTTGGGATATCCCATGGGACAACCCTAACAGAGGGGGTGTCTGGGGTCATTTGGGACGTCCCTTCTCTAGGTATTTAATAGAAAACTCAGAGTGAGGATAGCATCTAGTTATAAATTTCAAGGCCTTGTCATGGCCACTATAGGTACCATGGGTGCTATAGCATAGTATAAGATTGTACAGGCTTATTCTTTTAAGAGTCATAGAGCTGATTGTCCTTTAGGGTCAGTGGCAGGGAGTGGAGATGAGGCAGTTTTTTCCATATATAAAGACAGAAGGGGTGGGAGAGGAAAAGTGCTGGAGATGTTGGGTAATGAGATGGGAAAGAGGAGGAGAATTGAGTGTGTGCTTCTAGAAAACCAATTTCTTGTGCATGTGGCAGGCTGAAGCTTGTAGGGGAGTGAGTGAGCAGAGCATACATGAAAGACAAAGATCAGTGGGTCTAGGAGATGCTGGGCTGAAAATTAAACAAGTGTATTATGAAGAGGATTTGAGCAGGATATGAGTTGTTATTACATTGTTGGGTATGCATGCAATTGCAGACTGGGATGCAGATGCAGAGAAGAGATCTGAAATCAGAGTGTGTCTTGAGGAAAGTGGACTTGGGTAAGGAGACATCTCACATAGGCTTTATTGAGACATCCCACAGGCTTGTCTGGGAGGTCCCACTAAGGCTGTGGGACATCCCAAACGCTTGTCTGGGACATCCCTGTCAGCTTGTGGGACATCCCACCAAGCTTTGGGATGTCCCACAGCCTTGTTTGGGATGTCCCTATCAGCTTGTGGGACATCCCACAGAGGCTTTGGGACATCCCACAGCCTTGTTTGGGACGTCCCTGTCAGCTTGTGAGACGTCCTACAGAGGCTTTGGGACAACCCACAGCCTTGTTTGGGATGTCCCTGTTAACTTGTGGGACGTCTCACCAAGGCTTTGGGACGTCCTACAGCCTTGTTTGGGACATCCCTGTCAGCTTGTGGGACATCCCACCAAGGCTTTGGGACGTCCCACAGCCTTGTCTGGGACATCCCTCTCAGCTTGTGGGACGTCCCACCAAGGCTTTGGGACGTCCCACAGCCTTGTCTGGGATGTCCCTGTCAGGTTTTGGGATGTCTAACAACCTGGTGTGGACCAATGTACAGGCTTGTGGGACTGCCTGCTTGCTCAGCATCTGCTAATTCATATAATAATACTCATACCAATGATTGTCCATATGTTACATAATTTTAAATAATTTACATTTAGCAACTACTTAAAATAGATATAGCAAATTAAATAAATATTTTATATAGGCCTGGTAGCAATGCATTGGAAAATTTGCACCAAAATCTGACTTGGTGGGATGGTTTAGAGTCATCATTTAACCCATGAGATGTCCTGTGCAAATTTTGAACAAGATTGGTGGACCTGTTTTGGAGCTATAGTGCAAACAAGGGGTAGAAGGAGGTATGAGGAGCACATAGGCATATCTCAAGAATGCATTCATAAAGTGGTCCGGGAGATGACTCCATTGCGATCCCATGGTGAAATAACCCCCAGAACAAGTCATTTCAGATTCCTAGCTGGCCAGGAACCTGTGCTATTCCAGGGGGGGGTATGAGGAGCACATTGCTGTATCTCAAGAATGCATTCATAAAATGGTCCGGGAGATGGCTCCATTGTGATCCCATGGTGAAATAACCCCCACAACAAGTGATTTGAAGTAGCTCGCCATCCTGGAACATGTGCTTTGCCAGGGGGTAAGAGGAGCACATTGATATATCTCAAGAATGCATGCACAAAATGGACCCGGAGATGACTCCATTGAGATCCCATGGTGAAATTACTTCTAGGACAAGTGATTTGAGGTTCCTAGCTGGCCAAGAACCCGTGCTATAACAGGGGGTACAAGGAGGACATTGCTATATCTCAACAATACATTCATAAAACCATCTTGGAGATGATTCCATTGATATCTAATGGTTCAATACCCTCTAGGACAAGTATTTTCATGCTGCTAACTGTCTAGACACTACTACTCTGAACCTGTCTCATCATTCTCTGAACATGTATCACCACTCTTCTCACTCTCTGAACTCCCACTGCCACCATCATCCTGTCCCATATCATCACTGTCATCAGTCGAATCACTGTTGCTTTCACCGACACTGCTCTCCTCAGATTGGACCTCCTGTCTTCTTGCTGGAGGCTTATGGAAATTGGCCTTCTTCCAGGACTTTTGACAATCTCTGTATTCACGTCTGCTTACTTTGTATGGGATTCCACAATGCTCTTGATCCAATTTGGCAGCTATCACAGCTGTGGAAGCCTTTACCCGCCTTCTCACTGGTTTCTTCTCACTGGTGGCATTCCCAATCCTCACCAGCTTGTAGTATCTGGAGTTGGTCACCAGCTCGATGTAACCGTTGCGTGTTTTCCATATCGTTCCGCATATTCTTCCACCTTCCTGGCATCGTTTGCTGACAGGAAGACACTGAAGGTGAGCAAAGATTATGCCAAGCCCCATCTTAATCTCGAGGAGATGACGCTCAGAGAGGGTCTTGCACAGATGATGATATTCCCCAATGTAACCCTTATCCATCAATGGCTGCCAAACAGAGTTGTCATTGAAATCCACATCGGGAGCTGGGAAAAAGATGGAGAGCATGGAGTGAAACGAAGAGTGTTTTTGTCCTGTCTTTGCACCTCAAAGATTGTAGCTTGAAGCCACAAACATGCAATTACAAAAAGATGCCTGGATGGCTTGTACCGTCCAACATTCCATGGCTTCTTGAAGGGTGGTGGGCTTGGGAGGTAGACCATACATGGCATCATCCACCACAGTAAGCCAGAGATCGACCGTCATTCTGATAAATAGATCATTGGCCTGGGTGTGCTGGTCATACATGGCACTCCATTCCCAAGCCTTCAACATCGTCTCTGGTGAGTCTTGAATGGCTTGAACCACCAACTTCCAGGGAGGTGAGTTACCGAAGGGATACTGAGCATTTGGTTCAGAATTGATGAAATTGATTGTCCTAGCCTTTTTTCGTGCCCTCTTGTCCAGCTTCATCACCTTGGCCACCTCATCATCGTCGTTTGCTCCAATCCTGGAAGAAAGATGTTGTTGGAAATGTCTATATCATGCAGAAAGAACATTCTAAATCTTTCTATGCAGGGACTGAAATTGAGGTCAATGAGAGCTGCGTTAAGATAGCTGTAGGTGTTTATGGGGGTGGTGATGATGTTCCGGATCAGATGCATGATCAGACTAGTGATGATTCCATAGTTGGAAGGACGTGATTTCGACAACTTGAGTTGGAAGTTTTTGAGCTCCAACATTCTCCTTCCCACAAAGGTGAACCAAAGATCGGATTTAACCCACAACACGGGATCTGACAGCAAGTAATCCAATGCCTGGATCACAAAATGCTGCATGTCAGATGTAGAAGAAAACCACCAGAGACACACAGCAAACTAGCCTTTCTTTTTGTGGACATCAAAGCCATCTTGATGGCCAGTCCACTTCCACGAATTTCTTCTCTAACCCTGAATGACTTTCTTTTGGCACCCTTGAACATGCCACCATATCTTTTGCAACAGTCGAGGAAAGTGGGGGAGGCAAAGTAAGCCTCACGGTCCTCGTAAAAGTAGGAGTTAGACCCTGGACGGCGAATGGCCTCAAAGTACAGCCCATAGGAAGAATGAAAAGTAAACTGGACTGCCTTCATCCTCTCCTGTTGCATTTCAGCCTGCATGCCACCGTACTGTGCCAGAGTGTTGGTGTTATGGATGGTGCTCTGCTTCATCCCAGCAGCTTGATATGAACCTTGCACAATGGGCAGTTTCCAAAGACCGACCAAAGGGGTTGCATCTTTGGGATTTGGATGGAAAGAAATCCCAAAGTCGAGGAAGAGCTGTCCATTGGATCGATCCATAGCATAGTCCCAATCCATTCCGGGGTACTCCGTCATCAAAGCTTGATAGGAGTCATCCTCCACGGTAAGGCCTTTGGAGCTTCGAAAGTCACAAACGAAGAAGAAGGAACCGAAGAGATCAAGATTGTCAGGATTTTCCATAATGATTTTCTTCATGCAATACTGCAAATCATCAAGGGCAGAAGCACGAATGGGAGTGGTCTTGGTGTTGACGAATCTATGATTTACTGAAGCCTTCCATCTCCACTCATCCAGAGTGAAATCTGTGTACTCCAAACAGCACTGTGGAGGCAATGATGGAAGAGAGGATGACCTCTGTAAACCACAAAGATTGCACTTCGAAAGGAATCCGGTTGACTCGAAAGCCCCTGAACTCATCCCGGTGGATCATCTGTGGAAAGAAAATGTATATGTTCACGCTTCCTGCACCATCTCCAAGATGAGCAAAGTGGATGTGAGGTATTCCAGACAAAGGAAATGACTTGGATAGCCACTCTGATTGACCACCACTGTCCTTGTCGAGCTCTGAACAAGGAAGAAGGATGTCCACATAAACGTGATTGTTTCTGTGGATAGGAGCTTCCCTCCTTTCATATGGCAATATGAACATCTTGATGGCTTGAAGAAAATGGAGTTTGTGAGTGACCAAGATCATGCTATCAATGTCGAAACATGAGGTTATTTCATCTTCCTCCAAATGAACTTTGTCTTCCTCAAGAGATAGGTGGATATAATGGCCATAAGAAGATCGACTGCAAACAAAGGCATTGAAACTCTCTATGGAGTTTTCTCTACCAGCATGAGACAACATGTCTTCCATTCCCATAGTCACGATATCGTTAACATTGACATTGATGTCCTCGTGACCACGTCTTGCCAGAGAATAATCACTGGTGATGTGATCAGAGATGCTTTCCCCTGCAAGTGAGGACCCGACAGGCAGGAGATGTTCTTGGATGAGGATGGGGTCGACATCATTGAACATGAGGGCGAAACTGGGTTCCAACCTGTAACCATAGTCTTTGAAATGTTCCCATGACGAATGGATGGTGGGCATGGCATAAGGATTGGTTGGGAAATTGTCAAGATATTTTGGATACGTCGCATTGTCTTCCAAGGTAGGCCCCAGGAAATACTCATCAAAATTGGAATTAGAAGGAAGAGGGATGAAATGTTGGGGTGGCAAGGGAATCATGTTATCGGTGGCTTTCAACCTACGAGGCGCCAAGAATGCTCTGTTTCGAGCCCCTTTCATGAATGTATTATTCTTAAGATGAGCAGGGAATTTTTGTTGTCCTGTAGAATAGCATCAAGATGAAAGGAATACCCATCAGAAACACAAGAATGTTACTCACTGCTCTCCTGGTCCTTGCTCTCCAGCTCATTGCCACTCTGGCTATCATCGGAACTTGAATGTGGAAAAGATGGGGATTTGATCTTGGCCGCCATAATGGTTCTACTTTGTTTGCAATCTGGGCAATGAGATTGGGCCTTCTTAAATTGTTTTGACATTCTGCTGATTTTGGTCAGCCATTCTTGACCAGACTCCAGCATATCCACGGAAGCTTGGAGGGGTTCAGTAACCCAAGCAATGGGATGGGACTCTTTCATGGTTTTCCAGGTGGTGAAGCAAATAAATGTTTGTTCCACTATAACCTCAAACATATGCTGCCTCTGGAGATGAGCGCAAGGAATGGAGGGACAGAGAATATGACCGGAATCATCGAATTCCAACCCTCTGGACAAGAGAGCTAAAATCACAGAGACAGTTATCGGTCCACAATCCAATCCATTCTGAAAAGAGAAGTGTAAAGAAAGATCAACTGAATTTTGAGCACAAGACAGACCTGACGCCATTGTCTGGCTACCACCTCTACTTCATTTATGTCTCCAGCTTGCCAACCATGAAGAGCGGCCAAGAAATTCCACAACCGTGGACCATTCCAATCATTCCAGGGAAAGTCGATATGATAATAACCTGGGTGAGAGATTCTCAAACCCAGAACATAGGCCATCATTGCAGTGTAATCGAAGATGGCGACAAAGAAATGATGAGAATGACCTATGACTGCGATCACAGGACATGGAGGAAATGGGCGATGTTGACCAGTATAAGATTCATAAGAATCCAATTGCATCTGATTTGGCATAATTCTCGAATTCAGAGTCAATTCCAAGTTCACCAGGTAAAAGAGGGCATCGTCTCGGTTGTGGAGCCAATGGTAAAGGAGATAAAAGTTGATTATGGTTTGATCCAACCACTTTCCAATGCGCAAAGTTTGAATCTCCAACAGAGGAACACTCCACACCATAGAATTACAAAGAATCAGGTCTTGAAATAAAGATAAAGATAAATGAGGCTGAAAGCTAAGCTATGGGATTGTTGAAGCCCACCTTTGTCATGCTGATCATTGTTATCAGGCCCATGTTCATTCTGAGATTCACCAGCATTAGATGTGGAGCGATTGGTATCCCAGTCTTCAAGTTGCAAAGGCACAATGTCACCAGAAGGCTGATAACCATCGGAAGTGTCTGAGTGTGTGGAATCATTGGAGGAAGAGGAGGAAGAGGAGGAGAAATTTTGAGAAGGCAACGCAGCTAATACATCAAATGCTGATTGCAGTTGCTTAGAAGTAAACTGAGAGGCCTGAGAGGAGGTCAGGATGGATTTCCCTGTGGGATTGACAGACAATGAGTCCATAGGATCAGGAGAAGATGATGAGGAGGAGACTTGGGAAGCCATCAAGTCCAGCTTTCCTTGAAATTCTTTTGCTACAGAGAGCAGGTCATCAGAAAATTTGGAATCCGATGAAGTCGAAGAGTCAGACATGATGATGGAAAGCAAGATACAATATGTAATACAGGCACAACCCCCAACCTACACGAGGCATCACGTAACATGAGCAGGGAAATGACTAAGTGTGCAATAAGGACATTCATAATACACAGGATTATCACCCAAAACTCTCCTCACACACTTTTTGCTGAGATTTTGCAGAGAACAGTTCTCCTCCCCTTTATCAACCTCAGATAACAACCATCTGGAAAACAATTGCTGTTCCCCATTGCCAACTAACCCATGAATTGAACAAAGTCCCCGCTCTATTGGTTTAATTGCAATGGTTAGGAGATCTTCATCAACACCGGCAGGAGGAGATTTTAGGCCTGTTATTTCAAATGTAGCTTCCTCCTGTTGGACCTCCATACACTCTGTGTGAAACCACGTCTGACAAGTGGAACACCAATGCTGAATGTCACTTTCTGGTGCATACAAACCGTGACAGCCTATGACACAGGATATTTTGAGCTTCTGAAAATATGTCAAATCAGCACAGAAATATCATGAGAAGATGATTTAACCACACTGTGAATGTCATGGATTTGACGTTGAGAGTCCAATGTGAATAATAGGAATCAGTTGGGATGTTGGAATGCAGACACAAAGTGTCATCGAAGTGTAGCAAGGAAGAGCACGCTGTCCGACAAGCTCAACTTGCTGGTTGATGTTTGAAGAGAAGTCAAAGACTCACATTCAATACAAGCAGCATCAATAATGTCCTCATAATTGGAAGCCACCAACTCATTTGAACCCATTTTGTCCAATGGCCTGCTACCCAAGAAGCACTATTGGAGAGGGTTACAATGCAATAACTACTCACAGATGAGCACTCTCTGTGGGGAAGACAGACCTAATATGGTCTGCAGTATAAAACCAACTTATCTTGATCCAAATCTACTCCAAGATCGGAACAGTTGAATATTTTAGAGAATAAAAACAGACAGATCCTGATTTGTCCAAATTTCCTCGAATGTCCAAAATGGTTGCATGATAATAATTATCGGGGTTGGCCAAAAAACCATCATTATCCAATTCACCCAAGTCTTCTTCATGAGGGACAACCATGACACTAACAGCCAAGAGAGGTTAGATAAGGAAGAAGCAAAAGCAAGACCTTACTGGTCCTCACAAAAGAATTCCACCAAACCATCCTCTGAGTTACCCATGACTATAGACAAAGAAAGTCCAAGGGTCAATGCCCAGGTAAGTTTAGACAACCAACCTACTTTTCAGAGACTCGTAGGTGGCCATTTTTCCAAACTTGGAATTATTGGGTTTGAGTTCTTGTCTGATCAAGTTCCAGGATGAAGCCATCTAATAATAATAGAGAGTTGTATCAGATGAGCGTCAAATACCAAAACTGCATAGAACTGACATGAGGTGAAGAGAGTGAGAGTGAGCTGGGTTAGTCAGCCAAATGAAATCATGTGAGCAAACAATTGCCAGGTTGGTTAGGATTTTGGGAGTTAGCTGGTCTTTGGTTAGCTCATGGGGATATATGTCTTACTTGTATTATGGCCAGTTATGCAGCAATCCAGTTACATTTCAAGTTAGGGTTTTGGGAGTTAGCTGGCTTTTTGGCTTTTTAGCTTAACCTCTTCCTTTGTGGTAAGATTATAGTCATGCAGCAACATAGTGAGTAAAAGTGGTCGGAACACTATTAGAAAAAAACCTGACCAAACCCCAGTCTAAGTTTAGTTGCCAGAAAATATAAGCTAGCAATATCCAAGCCTGAGTATATATGAGAGCACACAATACGATTCTAACACATATCCAGGTCTAACCATTATCTACATGTTGCCTGTGAATGCCAAGGTCATAGAGATTACCCCTTGCATCAATTTCTGATCATCATTACCATGTTCCTTCAACCAAGGCACTTCAAAAGGCTTTGCCGACAGATTTATATCCAAGGAGTTTCAGCAGTGATTCTGATGAAAAGAAGTTTCATTACCTTTGTTTTGGAATCAGCCCTGATGGACTTGATTTTATCCAAACAGTCGCGTTCATGGCTAGCCCACAATGCATTCCAAGTCTCAAAAAATGACAGTAACTCATCCATTGTCTTTTAGAAACAATCCAACCTGATAAAAATAATTCACAAGAGGAATTGAACAAATGAGGGCTTACACCACGAGATCCATTATCTTTAGTCAAGTTTGCCAATCATTCCAATGAATGGGCCAAACCATCCAGGAAAACAATTGAAGCTTCTTTGTTACGGATCGCTTCTGCAGCGGGCTCCGGCAACAATCAACTTAACAGGGGATCGGCTTCCAGAGGAGAGAACAGCAGCTTTCATTGTTGCTTACAGCTAAGACAACACTGCTAAGAAGGGGGGGTCAAGGTCTAATGTCATTGCGAGCCGTGGGGGTTACCCAAAACAAGATGAGTCTGCCCCAAGAACCAGACTAAACGTAAAGAAAGGAAAAGAAGAAAAAGTCCGAACCAACAACAAGAACAGTATATATAGTGACTGGTCTTGAGGGGAGGTAAACAGAAATACAACCATGAAGCCATAACATGTCCAACTCTACCATGTGTTCACCATGAGGCGCACATGAGGCGTCCTCATGTCGATGTTCTCGCGATCCAACTGGAGGCCCGGGTGTCATTGAGGGAGAGGTGAGGTCCAGATGACTCGGATGATTTGTCATCGGATCATGTGATGTGCAGAATTGCCTATTCGGGGTCTACACTTGCTGTAACAAGCAAGTGTGCAATCTGGCAAGTGCATTGCACGGTCGGGTCGAAGATGGGTATCATCCAGTGTGGGATTGGTGATGAGAATGTCTTGAGGTGGTGTGGATGTAGTGGCAAGGTTTGCATGAAAGAAAACAAAGGAATGTGTGGAAGGAAAACCAACTAGGACGGTGGGCTAGTCGAGGTCAGACATGTGAACAGCATAAGCTGTACCGGATGACGATGTCTGTTGATGACATATCGAGGAGCGGTGTCTTGTCCTGTTTGTGGAACAAGAAGGTCCACTTGATGTCGGTATTCGTCCAAGAAAGGGTATCATTGTAAACGAGTGTGGGAGATATCAAGGTTATAGATGGAAAAGGTTAAATGAATGTGGGTCCAGGTTTCGAGTCATGGCACGAGTGACAAGCTGTGGGAACAAGTCGTCGGGTACTGCATTGAAGCGGTGTCGTGCGAACAATATGCGATAGGGGTTGGTTCACTGTTTGGGAAGTCGTATGGTCTGTGGTCGAAGTCCAAAAGAATGTGCTTCGGCAATGGTCGGATTAGAGAGAACAGTGAAATGTCCCGTGATCGAGGATTGTCCAGGGCATGCGTGCAGGTGAGGAATGTCGTCGGATCGTCAGGGAGGATAATGGTAGGCACAGAATACGAAAGTGGAAACCATATATCCGGGAATGGCAATTGTCAATTACGTGTCGAGATATTGTTGAGGTGGAAGTCAGAAGTATCAATGGTGGAAGGGTTTCGATGCCGATGCCAAAGATAGATCATAACAAAGTAGAAACCGATCAGGAAGGTGATGGCAATGCTGCCAATAACAATTACGGTAATGAGCTGTGTCGGGAGTACAGCCATTGTGAATCGGTTTGTCGTGGGATGAAGTCAACAATATGTCAGGGCGAGGGAAAAGACAATAGCGATGATGTCCGTCGGCAAGGAGACTATTCGGGTACAGCAAGGTAACGTGGGGATGTGTCCATGGTCGGTCTGGATTGTTCTAGAAGAAGAAAGGAAGAAAAGAGAACAAGGACAAGAATAAACAACAATGTCCAAAAGAAGACAAAAGGTAAAGGGGAACGAAAAAGGAAGGTATGGTAAAGTGGAATCGTCATCGTGGGTAGTGGAGTCGGAATCGGAGTTGCGGAGTTGAAAAATGTAACAATACCCCCGGAACAAGGGGAATCGTCCCGATTAACCGGAAGAACAAAGAACAAGGGAAACAAAGAACAAGGAAAAAAATACAAGGAAAGAACAGACAGTTTAACGACATGATCAAGGTCGGCAAGAAATCAAAGACAAGAAGAAGGAAAAAATGTCAGTCCAAAGGTCATTGAATCATGAAGACATTACTGAGTTACAGGGTTAACGAAGAAATATATCCGGGTTCGTCCAATTGTTTTTTGTCATTGTGGATAATCATGGGTTATTGTCATATTGTCATTAAGTCATCAAGGGTGTCAGGGTTGGAAGGAGTGAGGGGTTGTCGGGGTCCAGGTGTTTCTTCAGGGTGTTTCGTAGTTTGATAACATTTCGGTTGCGTCATCGGTCTGAAGAGGAGTAGGTGGTCGGCGGCATTTTGAGGATGAGGGGTGTTCTGGGTGTCAGAAGTTTATAGTCATTACGGACACTTGAATGGGCATAGATTTATATCGTTTCAGATATCGGTGTTGTTGACTGATCGTGGATTTCCTACACTCAAATGGTGTGCGAGATTTCTTCATATTCCATGAATGCAACAGGGATTGGTGTCGGTCAGAAGATGTTTGGGAATTCGGGATAAGGAAGGTGAAAGAGTTGCCAGTTCCAAGTTGTACATTGGCAAAGGATTTCGGATGGGGATTCATTCTTCACTGTTTCTTTTTCTGGTGCAATCACTGCCATATTGGTCAGTAGCACATTGGGTTCCTTTCCTATGTGGGATTGGAGGTCATTGGTTTGATCACCAGTATCCTTCTGGTTCGGTTCTGGTGTCCATAGACATCAAGGTTCATTCTACGGCTTATAGCGATCTTGCATGCGTCTGGGGGTCATAGATTTTATATCGTTTCGGATATTCATCTCTTATTTATATAGCTGGTGAGAGAACCTGCTGCTTCGTCTCTTATTTGTATAGCTGGTGAGAGAACCTGCTACATGTTTCTCTATGGTCATGTTCCATCTGTCCATTCCATTTCTGTTTCTTCTCTTCTGTTTCTGGGTATTCTGTTTCTTCTTCTGGGTGTTTTTGTTGGTGTAAATAATGTCGGGGTTGTTTACATACAGGGGAAAGTCCATTCTATGCATCATACATGACGGGGGTGTATCCTTTCACAAACAACATCAATCTCCAATCCAATCCATGGATGTCATTCTCCTTCCCCTTCACCATACGCTCATGCATTGCACGAAATAAAGCATGACGATGATAATCGGGTTCTTTGGTCCCATGTCTCGAGCGTTTGTTCTGCATGTTATGGCCGTCAGAACGGTGTGCACGGTCGAGTTTCTTTTTCTGGGATTGGGGAAGAAGTGGAGAGCGGCGACGTGACTGGGTTTGGAGCGAGACAAGAGGTGGAGAATACAACCATGCTCGGTATTCATCATCCATCTCTATATGCAGTCGGTGGGTTACTTTTCGAGGGGGTGTCGGGAGATCAGTGAGACTGTCCATGTACGCATCAAAGTCATCAATGGGGGGAGTCGGATGTTCTTCACCGCAAATATTCACTGCACCAAAATATAGCTCATTGTCCAGATCATCGAAGATAAAGGGTACGTCGAGACTCATTGTCGATGTCGACGGTGGGGACGGTGTCGAGGATGCTGGACGATACGTGTGTCACGATGATTCTGGGGTACGGGTGCAAGACGAGGAGCGGGGATGCGAACAACGAATCGATGATGAGGAAGTTCCTCGTCCAAAATGTATTGGAGACGCTGGAGGAGGATTTGACTTCGACGATTTCTTTGCTCAGTGATCCGTAGACCACCCAGGAGACGGTGTAATTCGTCAAGGACCGGTGTCACGGATCGTGGAAGGAAGACAAGGTGAGGGATGCGAGGATCGTTCCAGCTGATGTAGTCGACCCAGTCGTCGGGTCGGTTGAGAGGGAACCAGGCAAGATCGCACTGCCACCAGTGACGGGCAGGCCACGGGTACGGATGGTCTGGGGGACAGAGGTTGGCCAGGGTGACGACAGGTGGGTGGTTTAAAGAAGTTTTCTGTCTTCGGTAATTACCATGCCTCGTTGTCAGCATCGTGTCGGAGTTTCCAGTGATCGATCCATGTACCAGGGTCTTGGTTGCCTCGTGGATTCGTATGTATGATCGGGGATCAAAGTTCCAGAAAAAGAGGGTGTGTAGTGGGATATCACCTGATATGCCGATCCGCGCTATCCAAATTGGTGAGGAGTGGTATTTCGTATGTGTTCTAGTCATGACAATCATTATAGTCTTGGTGGTTCATTTGTCCATGTCAAACAAAGAGGGTCCCCTTTCATCTGTTCCAACAGACTACTAAGATCAACCACTTCTCTTTGTCACATGTACAGGTCATTACAGGATTCGGGGTTTCGTATGCGTACTGGCTTTCTCTGGGCTTTCTGCATTTGGTGAGGAGATGGGAGAGAGGAGATGGAAGGAAGGGTAGAAAGGAAGGTGGTTTGAAGGGTTCATTGATTTTGGTTCGTCTAGGGAGAGGGAGTCGTAATATGTCTGGTACAACCAAAACATATTTGAATCATGAAGGTGGGATACCTAGGGCGATTGGTTTGTCTAGCAGTATCCTTCTGCATCTGGGGCAATGACAAGTCTTGTCCATTGCATCATTTCATGTCGTAATTATCATATCGAAGTAGCGGAATGACAGTGGTGACGTTAGTCAGGGGTTTATTTCGATTCGGGTTCCAGGTTTGGGCTTGAGCAATTATTATGGATAAACCATAAATAATTCGCAGGGCGGCAGTCTTGAGGTTGACCATTCGGAGTATTCAACAATCATTCGGGGTCCGGGTGGCTAGTGTACATCAACAGATTTCAGGTCTGCATCAATAACAGGCTAGCATCGTTCGTTCGTCCATTCGTGTGGGGTCAGGGTTAAGGGATGAATAAAGTCGAGGGGAGGAGGAGAGGGAGAGGGTGTAGGGGAGGACGAGGGAGAGAGGAGGGGGTTCGTTCATTCATGTCGAAAGTTGAATGTCAGGGGAGTTGGGAAACGTTTAGTCTTTTGTTACGGATCGCTTCTGCAGCGGGCTCCGGCAACAATCAACTTAACAGGGGATCGGCTTCCAGAGGAGAGAACAGCAGCTTTCATTGTTGCTTACAGCTAAGACAACACTGCTAAGAAGGGGGGGTCAAGGTCTAATGTCATTGCGAGCCGTGGGGGTTACCCAAAACAAGATGAGTCTGCCCCAAGAACCAGACTAAACGTAAAGAAAGGAAAAGAAGAAAAAGTCCGAACCAACAACAAGAACAGTATATATAGTGACTGGTCTTGAGGGGAGGTAAACAGAAATACAACCATGAAGCCATAACATGTCCAACTCTACCATGTGTTCACCATGAGGCGCACATGAGGCGTCCTCATGTCGATGTTCTCGCGATCCAACTGGAGGCCCGGGTGTCATTGAGGGAGAGGTGAGGTCCAGATGACTCGGATGATTTGTCATCGGATCATGTGATGTGCAGAATTGCCTATTCGGGGTCTACACTTGCTGTAACAAGCAAGTGTGCAATCTGGCAAGTGCATTGCACGGTCGGGTCGAAGATGGGTATCATCCAGTGTGGGATTGGTGATGAGAATGTCTTGAGGTGGTGTGGATGTAGTGGCAAGGTTTGCATGAAAGAAAACAAAGGAATGTGTGGAAGGAAAACCAACTAGGACGGTGGGCTAGTCGAGGTCAGACATGTGAACAGCATAAGCTGTACCGGATGACGATGTCTGTTGATGACATATCGAGGAGCGGTGTCTTGTCCTGTTTGTGGAACAAGAAGGTCCACTTGATGTCGGTATTCGTCCAAGAAAGGGTATCATTGTAAACGAGTGTGGGAGATATCAAGGTTATAGATGGAAAAGGTTAAATGAATGTGGGTCCAGGTTTCGAGTCATGGCACGAGTGACAAGCTGTGGGAACAAGTCGTCGGGTACTGCATTGAAGCGGTGTCGTGCGAACAATATGCGATAGGGGTTGGTTCACTGTTTGGGAAGTCGTATGGTCTGTGGTCGAAGTCCAAAAGAATGTGCTTCGGCAATGGTCGGATTAGAGAGAACAGTGAAATGTCCCGTGATCGAGGATTGTCCAGGGCATGCGTGCAGGTGAGGAATGTCGTCGGATCGTCAGGGAGGATAATGGTAGGCACAGAATACGAAAGTGGAAACCATATATCCGGGAATGGCAATTGTCAATTACGTGTCGAGATATTGTTGAGGTGGAAGTCAGAAGTATCAATGGTGGAAGGGTTTCGATGCCGATGCCAAAGATAGATCATAACAAAGTAGAAACCGATCAGGAAGGTGATGGCAATGCTGCCAATAACAATTACGGTAATGAGCTGTGTCGGGAGTACAGCCATTGTGAATCGGTTTGTCGTGGGATGAAGTCAACAATATGTCAGGGCGAGGGAAAAGACAATAGCGATGATGTCCGTCGGCAAGGAGACTATTCGGGTACAGCAAGGTAACGTGGGGATGTGTCCATGGTCGGTCTGGATTGTTCTAGAAGAAGAAAGGAAGAAAAGAGAACAAGGACAAGAATAAACAACAATGTCCAAAAGAAGACAAAAGGTAAAGGGGAACGAAAAAGGAAGGTATGGTAAAGTGGAATCGTCATCGTGGGTAGTGGAGTCGGAATCGGAGTTGCGGAGTTGAAAAATGTAACAATCTTGTCATTGATGGGTGGATGTTTTGCTTGTGTCAATTCCAGCAGATTTAGCGTGGTCTCCCTTCCTGGGACTGACTACGATGGCAGTTTTCAAGGTGTAAGTCTTCTTCTTCCCACCAGATTTAGGGGTTCCGATTGGGGCAGATTTCTGCTGTTTCTTCCACTTGGCAAACAAGGTATCTTCCTCGTCAGAGGAAGACACAACATGAGCTTCTTTTCTTTGAAAACTGGCCATTAAAGTTTCTTCTTCCGAGGAAGATGCACTAACCCTCCCCACTGCAATGGCTGGTGAGGAATCCCTGAAATTACAGACCAACCCAATGATGAAATGCTTATGCTCCAAGCGAAAAATATAACACACTCTGATAAATCTTGAGGCACATACGGAGGAGTCCTGAGGCATGTTTTGGAATTAGTTTAACAGCGATCAAAAATCCACATACCTGTCCTCATACACCATCCTCTGGCTGGTTACCTCGACCTCCAACCTTTCTGCAGCATCTGGATTCAGCCCAGCAAGACATATTTAGATTAGTTATCTCATATGTGAAACATATTTATAACACCTGAAATTGGCCCTTTGACCAAATAATCCTCACTGATAAAATCACAAAAATCAAACAACACAAGTAAGCACACCAGAGTTCAAATTCTACATGTAAACTTACCTTAAAGGGTTACGATCATCATTTTATGACCACAAATCTTCCAAGTCATCATTTGGTTGGTTTAAATCATTAGGCTCATCACTGCAAAAATTACATTATGCAAGAGGAAGCTTCAACATAATAGCCAAGCTTACTAATCATAATCATCTGCCGACGTCACAGAATTATGAATGACTATTTCAAGCTCGGTCAACGGTGAGTCCAGACTGTAACGACCAATGAGGATAAGGAAGCATTACTGATTGTACAACGTACCAGTTCGGTGAATCTGTGCAATTGGTGGCATCAATCATCTCAGAATTGCAATGAACAGGGGAATCCCCATTGGAACTATGATACTGTTTCTCATAAGACTTGCCTTGAGTGTGATGTACAAAATTCAAACTACTTACCAGAATATTGTCTTGAATTCTGGGTAGTGTGTTAATAATGGCGGTGCCGTCCATCATTGGGTTGGGAATAATGATTCTTGAAATGCAGTTAAATAACCCCATCGACTTGAATGCAAATGTCACATACAAATCTGCTTTCTTAAAAATTGTATTTGTCCTTCCTCTCATCTTCTCTCTAAGATCTATGTGAGGAATTAATATTCCAGATAATGTCTTGGGTTTAGATTGAACCGGTGATAAGGGCGAAACTACACATGCTTGATGAGAGAACAATACATAAATATAGTGGCACAAGTTAGAGAATCTGTCACACTGACCAGCAGATATACTCTGATCGGGGTTGGCATTCTGTTGGCATCATTGGTTACACAGGGATTGAACCCCAGAAAGAAAAAACTGACTGAGCTAACTAAATTTTCACAGCAATCTGTCTGTTGGGATGATCCTGGCCAAGCATCAGTAAATGGGGTTCGGTCTTATCCGGACTTAGTCAGCTCTTAATCGACACTTAGCGCATCTTAGCGCGTCTTAAGCACTAAGATGATTAAGATGAAATTAAGTAGGTCTCTCTGCTTGAACGACTTAAATCTGACTTAAATCTGACTTATCGTCGACTTATTGTTCTTAAATAGTGCACCAGTTCCTACTTAGATGGCACGGATAATAGCTGAAATAAAATAAAAAATTACTATTCATGAGTGTTTACGAACAAATGTTAAATGGGTAATAAGAATAAGAATTGCGCAGAAGAAAAAACACTGAGGCGAGTCCATGGATTTGGGAGATAACTTGGCACCTCGGGGTAATCATTGCAAGCAGTAAGTGAAGAATTGGCGGCAGGGGCAAACAGAATTCCTGCAGATAGTCAGTAATGAATGCGACACACCAACAAAGACTTAGTACAATTATCTTCATCGTCCGAAATGTCGACCAGTTGGACACGCGCATCCATATCATCCATCTGCATTCCATCGGCCACATCTCCATTCTGATTTACATTCATCTAAGCCCGAGCCATGTTGACAATCTTTTCGAATGACCCGGGGCGGAGATTGTCCTTGATCGTCTTCGAATAACTGCGTGTGACCATACCCCAGTTTTGCTCCGTAAATGCTCGGTATCGCGAGGACACTTGGCCTGTCTTAGGATTGATTGTCTTAACAATTGCTTTCTTGAATCCTTTTCGGCCTTTCTCTTCTGAAGCTTCAATGCAGATAGCGCGATCACGGAACAGGGTCCAGGCACGTTCAACCTAAGTGAGAATCACAATGAATCGAGCAGTATGAAATAATGACGGTACACACCGCTGCTACAGATAGTGCAAGGGCACCAACAGGCTTGGTTCGATCCCCCCCAAAGGCAGGAACCTTGACAGCACCAGCGATGGCGTCAAAGTGCTGCGCAAATGTTCGTATAATAATTTCGTTTCGGAATAGTCCCCAGAATTGCTACAACAAATACAGATATTAGCCAAATTATGATCAGGAAACAAGAACTTACGCTTTTATCGTCTCCATCTTTCGCATAAAGAAATCTAAAATCGTCCAGTTGATACGCAGCATATTCGCTATGCTCATCTTCAGTGGTTAACTCCGAGTAATCAAGAAAGTTGTTGACGATCGCCAATGCCGAAGAGCCAAACCCGGACCACCATTCGTGGACGCGTTGATTAGTCTATAAATCATGGTTAATTGACTCCTTTGCAAAGAGTTTTGGCGTACAATGCTAAAGACTGCGTTATTGGCCACCACAGAGTGCTGGATGTCTGGGATCCCAATGTGATTTAGATAAACCTTGTCCCATGCCTTCTGCATGGCCTCGATGCCTTGCTCATCTCCAATTACCCAAGGGTCCTGACTGCGGGAGATGAAAGTCACATATGTTGGGATGTATACGCGACGCCAGACGTTATCTATCAGACAGCCAGCAGGAAGATGGCAATTCTTCCAACGGGTACCGTTTTCGGGCTGGCCTTCAATATCTTCCAACACGTTATCATTGTCAGCAGTGAGATTTTCGTCTTTGACAACGACATTTCCCTGGTGAGAAAGTAGTATGTGAGGGTTCACCATGTGTCAAAAAATTCGAATTACCAAAGAGAGTGTCAGGGTACTTCCCTTGGATCCAGACTTCACATCCTCTTCATCACCGAAGTCGTCGTAGTCAGAGAAGTTGGGAGGGGTTTGAGGCTTTTTATTCTTCCATGTATAGTCCTTGGAGACGAGCAGAACGAGTGTCATGGAAGTTCTCGAAAGGAACCACTTGTTGTCCTTTGATGCTGCATCTGTGACTCCTTTTTTCCACCCTTCGACGAGACCCGAGTGTTTTCCCTTAAACCTAAAGGACAGTTCATAATAAAATAGTGTGGATGCATTCAGAGTCAACATGCGGAAGATGTAGGAACTGTCAATCACCTGACACCCGGACCGGCTGTAGTTTTTGTTGAAGTCAGTGACGGCATGTTGTTACACCCTTCACAATACCTACCTTCACCGCCTCTGGCCAGCTCTTTTTTCGCCTCGTCGATGGTATCCCTTATCCTCTCCTTTTGAACTTTACTTACTTTCTTGGGCTTGATATCATCTTCGCTGTCATCAACATAGACGTAATCATCGTTGCGATCGCTGGGATCTTCGACAGCCTCGGGTGCAGCCAAACTATCCTCGTTGATGATGTTGTCATCGTCATCCCCTGGACCGTTATCCGATGTGTTGTCGGAGATAGTAGCCTTATTGTTTGGGTAAGTTCCTTCATCTGGTGTGGAGGGGTGTGATACTTACCTCCACGGGTTTTTTCGTTGTAGTCTTGTTCGCTGTCGTAGTCCTTTTCGCATGGTCCTTGGGGTTAGCGGGCATCCTCTTTATGTCTGCGATTCCAGCAACGGCTTGCTTATCCTTTGCCCATATGGCATTCTCAAGCCTGGCCGCAGCAAGGACTTTGTCGCATTTTGCTTTGTCGGCAGCTTCTGCTTCAAGTTTTTTTCTGGAACGTTCTTCATCCATTTCAGCTTTCGTGCGTCTTTTCCTCTTTGTGGGGTCTATACCGGGGTGCTGATTCGCGTTTTTAGCGTGAGTCACCACACGAGCAGGTAACGAAGGCATTGTGGGAAGATAGTGGTCAAGAAATGGGGTGGAACGACTTGAGAAATTTTTTCAACTTGAAACATGTGACGGGAACCGAGTACTAGTCAGCATCACTCAGTCCCCCGGCATCACTCAGTCCCCCATCACTCAGTCCCCGGGTGTTGAAGCACCCCAGTATTATTCGATGCCCCTTACCAATCCTCGACTCCCATGCAATTTTCCTGGATGCCAACACTATTTTCGCAATCTTTCCGGTCTCAGGAAGCACACCCGGATAAAGCATGCCCATTCATTCACTCGTCCTACGCCTGTCGTTCGCGCTGCATCTCCACCTGAAACTCTCTATAATTTTATCAATCCGCCGTCTTCTCCTCAAGTTTACAACGAACTTGACGTTCATGCAGAACCTGATGTCGATCTTGATGTCGATTTCAATGTAAATGATCCTATCGATGACCCCTTGCGAGAAAATTGCCGGCAGCCATTCACCGAGTTGCATCCCTCACTTAATGGTATTGTCATGCATTTTCTCGAGAGTCCGTCTCTGATAAATTAACATTCACCTTTTAGGTCGACCATGCGATGAGCATGGTAATTATTTGCAACCCAACGCCCCACCACCCCCTTGGGCAGATGCCAATCCGGATGACTGGACGCCATTTGGCTCACGTGTAGAATTTGAGATGGCAGAATTTCTCTACAAGAAGGTTCAGATGTCTGCGGGTGATATCAACCTTTTGTTTGAACTATGGACAGCATCCAACATCCAACGTGGCGGATCGGCCCCATTCAATAATGTTGATGATATGTACCAACACATTGACAATGCTTCTCTTGGAGACGTTCTTCTCTTGCCAGAATCATTACTACTCTTACACCTGGAATGGAATCACCTGAAGTAGTTCGCTGCTGTGACAATCGCTTCAGAAGAGCAGTATACGGCATTGGTCCTTACATTGCTGATTATCCGGAACAGGTCCTTGTATTATGTGTAGTGAACGGATGGTGCGCAACGTAAGCATGTCATATCATCCCATTTACGGGCAATTAATTTTTGGCCGCAGGTGCATCTCTCCAGCACCAGATCTAGAAGAAGAAGGCCATTCGCGCAACCCTGAGCATATGCAACACATCATCCAGAATTTCGGACTAGATGTTGCATGGCATCAATACGGAATTGCTGGGAGATGCACCGTGAGCATGTCATTTACAAGTTCCAACCGCTCATATTTGATTAACAAGTTGGCCAGTCATTCACATCTGTCATTCCTTGTGCAAACGCTGGGATTCTCCTCGCGCTGGATCTTCTCCATCAACTGATTAAAGGCGTTTTCAAGGACCATCTTGTCTAAGGCATGTCACGACTCTGGGTAACCCGCGGGTCACAATGGGTTTACCCGTGGGAAAACTCGTGGGTATCTTACTCATGAGTATTATTTACCTGTTGTCTGAAATACTCATGGATCTGGGTGTCACATATTATCTCTCAGGTACCCGTGTGAGTACTCGCGGGTCACACAGCCAAAACTCATTCTCTGTAGATAGTCAAATGTTTAATTTTTGTGTGTATGAAATCGCGGGAACTTAGATCATGTGATCTTAAACAACGACGCGAAACATGGACTCAACAATAACAGCAACACTCACAAGACAAAACGGTAAGCGTTCACGGACACTTCACTTTACTAACATTTTATTACACAGAGAATCATGATGAGGACAGCCGGCAACAGCAGCGGCAATGGCAGCACCACCAACGCCCACACCAACGCCTGCCAACACCCATGCCAACACCATGCCCACACCAACACCACACTCACGACGGGAACCGGGGATGGTAGCAACACAAGGACACAGCGGGGAGTGGTGCGTCCACCCCCGCTGCTAAGATAAGTTTTCATTGTCATCTATTTTATTTATCCATACTTACCCCCCACAGTTCCATGATGCCCACGAGCGTGGATGCGGCAGCAGCCCACAGCAACCACAGCAGCTGTGGCAGCAACAACCGCTGCAGCGGCAGCAGCAACAACCACTGCAGCGGCAGCAGCAACGACAGCAGCAGCGGGAACGGCAGCAACGCAGCAGCAATGGCAGCAGTGGGAACGGCAGCGGAACGGCAGCAGCGGGAACGGCAGCAGCGGGAACGGCAGCAGCGGGAACAGCAACAGCGGGAATGGCAGCAGCGGGAACGGCAACAGCGGGAACAGCAGCAGCGGGAACGGCAACAGCAGGAATGGCAGCAGCAGGAATGGCAGCAGCGGGAACGGCAGCAACGCAGCAGCAATGGCAGCAGCGGGAACGGCAACAGCGGGAACGGCGGCAGCAGCAATAGCGGCAGCAACAACGGCATCAACAACGGCACCGGCAGAACACAGCAGCAACAGCGCCGGCAGCAACGCAACAGCAACAGCTGCGGCGGTGGCACGGTGCCGCTGAAAGGTCCCCCCTCCTCCCCACTCCTCCCAACTCCTCGCAACCCCAGGCCCACGTCAGTTGACGTGGCACTGTGGCTTGCGAGGAAATTTGAGGGTGGAGGAGGATGGTTCGCGGTCCAAAGCGCGTCGAGCCCCAGGTCACCTGCGAGTACCTGTGGATCCGCGGGTAGCCGACCCGTGGATCCGAGTCCAGTGGATTGAAAAACCCACACGGATCTGGGTATGTAAATTTTGATGAGAAAAACTCACGAGTTCAGATCCGGATCACCCACGAGTGCACTCGTGACATGCCTTAATCTTGTCCAGTGGGTTGAGGATTATCTTGTCATTGTACATGGTAGAAAACGTGCGGATGAGATCCTAGATGGCATTGACCGTCGGTGCGTCGTCTCCGCCTCCTTTTTTACAATCCTTACATTTCAAATCACAGGATTTCCCTTGCCCCCCCCTTTGCCAGCCTCCGACAGTTTCCTCATGGCCGCCATTTCAAGCAGTGGACTGGTAACGATTCAAAGGCATTGATGAAGGTGTGTGAACTGATTATCAACTGCTGACGGCTTGTAACCTATTCCTAAGATCTACCTTTCTGCAATCGAGGGCTATGTCCCCTCTGACATGATTCAGTGTCTTCGTGCTTTTCTCGACTTCTGCTATGTTGCACGACAGAATGTGCACACCGCAGAATCAATGCAATGCCTTGAACGTGCCTATGCAGACTTTATTCACTATCGGGAAATTTTTCGAACAAGTGGTGTTTGCCCTAAAGGATTTGGTCTCCCCCATCAGCATGCGATGAAACACTATTTACTATACCTACGGCTATATGGCGCAGCAAATGGTTTGTGTTCGTCGATCACCGAATCGAAACATATCAAAGCTGTCAAGGAGCCATGGCGCAGATCAAGTCGTTTTGAGGCACTTGGCCAAATGCTGCTCATAAATCAATGGCTGGATAAACTTGCAACTCTCCGCTCTGATTTCTCAGGACGTGGAATGCTCGAAGGGACCTGCTTGTCAAGTGTTATTACACAATTAAGTGGGTGCTATTTTCTATTAATATTACGGCTTTAATATTGTTAATCTATGTAACGGAGATGATGCTGACCTAGCCAGTGATGATGATGATGAAGACAATGACAATGTGGTGTCATCTGAGTCTGCAGCAATTACCGGGACCGGTGACGATGAAATAACAGATGCAGGTTGTAATGACCAATCCGCCAGCGTCGATATGGGTGATGACAAGGATGATGGCGCAATAGAGGGACCTACGGTCTCTGCTTATGTTAATATTGCACGAAAAGTTTGTAAGTATAAAGTGAATCTTTCTTCCCTTCTATTAATTAAGCAATATAGCCTACACACAAACAGTCGCTGCACTTGCCACCGAGCTTCAGCTGCCCACATTTCCATCACTTCTTCGTCGATTTCTTTATGACCAGCTCTATCCCGACAGTGTCTTGCCTGTTTCTGAAGTCCCCATTTCAGCTTGCCCTTCATTTTGTGGCAAAATTCGTGTTCATAAATCAGCTACTGCAACATTCTATGCACCGAGTGATCCAAGCGGGTGGGGAGGCATGCGCCGAGAGTATATCAGGGCAACACCCTCGTGGAGGAAAGGTCCACCGCGCTATGATTGTGTTTACCTCAGTATAGATCCCGACGTCACCGGCATGCTTGGAATGGCTGTCGCACGAGTACATCTCTTCTTCAGCTTTGACTATGAATCGACAATGTATCCCTGTGCCCTCATCCATTGGTATACAAGATTTCATGATGAGCCAGATGAAGACACCGGACTATGGATTATAGAGCCCCAATTTGATGCGATCGGAAGTCTGTCTATCTCAATCATTCACCTTGACTCTGTGATTTGTGCGGCCCATCTCCTCCCCATTTTTGGCGATGAACCTGTCCCAAAAGTTCTCAAACCCCACCAGACCCTTGACGCGTTCAAAGCCTTTTATGCCAACAAATATATTGACCACCATTCATTTGATCTTCTGACACCAGAATTACATTAAGCATCATTCGCTTGTCGGAGACGATGGATTATGCCCGGCAAGCACAAACGGATCAATCATGATACAGGTTGACCGAGCTACTTGGACATGGAAAGTGGTCCGGTTCTCGTACCGCATTGCCAATCTTCAAAAATGGATTCATTCAGGACAAGGCTACTACTCGTGTGAGATGCACACCATGAGCAGGCGTTATGAGCTGCTAGACAGAGCCTCGCTGAACTTACTATGTGCAAGGTCGCGCAGTGTTATGGATGGTATGATACCTTGCCAATGTTTGTGTGTACCGTTGATTGTCACCTCTACAGTCACACATCGAGGAAACCGTCTACAACATCCCACCTACGACGCTATGTTGCCTCAGATTCACCTAAAAAATGGCATCAATACTTGTCCGACCTGCCAGCATCGTTTAGAGGTAAGTTAGATGCATAATTGATATTATTATTTGAAGACTAACATATATTCTAGCCGATATCTGTGATCGATGCTCACCGAAGTACATTTAACAACATATCCGGCAACCAATACAATATCACCGTCCTCTCGCAAGCACCGTCTATCAATGCAACTCAAATTGTGACCTATACGGTGATGCGCAAGGTGATCGGTCACCGTAATGGGGGTGATATTACACGTCTCATTCGCCAAATGTAAGATCACGCTAATAAACATTTAAATGATGATTAACGTGCTTTTATGATAGAACTAGCCATAGATATACTTTTTTCTAGCCAGCAGCACAATGTACTAGTATAACCCTTATAATTCCTGTATATACTTTTTGTTCTTAGACCACTTAAATGTTCTTATTGCGCTTAAAGCTCTTAAATGAAATGAATAAGTGGAGTAAGACAGTTAAGATGAAAACCCATTTCCTGATGAATAATCACTGTGGTCCTGTATATTAAGTGGGTTCTCTGATGCCAAGTCTGACTGTCAGAGGATACATCATTAAAAACTAACCACCCAAACCAAACTTGGAGGTCATACCGGTGACTGAGGAATGTTTTGGTTAGGCTGATTGCCATTATGATTGACTTGTTGGTGTAATGTGGACCCCTGGTTGAAATTGAGTTAGGATGGTGAGGGAGATAAGATGAGACCAATTTACCTGGCTGTTTAAGCCTTCACCATCACCTCTGAAGCCTAAATCAGGACAAGCTGACTCTAACTGGGCCTGAGCAAAATCATTCATGGAAAACACCTAAACGCAATGGTTTATAGCATACCAGGGATGAGAGATTCTCTTTAACCACAAGTGAGCCAGCATCACAGAGAACATCTTGACCAATCATTTCATGATGGGTTTCAACCATAGATTTAGATGGTCCTCCTAACCCCTTGGATATAATCCCGATATCTGTTAATAGGCCCATCATATATTTATTGAAGTCAAAGTGCTGAATGCCCAATTGTGTGCAGTTAAAGTTCTCAGCTGGGTTGGAGGGAGCCAACATCTCTGGAAATACATTCTTATAATCTGCCACATTGGTTAGGAATTATTTTGACAAGTCAAGCATCACTTGCCAAATTCTTTTCCATCCTTGAATGGATCCAACTTAAAATGATTCAAGCTTGTTGAAGATGCCAGTACCTTTTTAGCAGCGCGATGCAAATCCCACTGGTCCTTTACAATCCACTTATCAAAAATAGGTATACGTGTTTCACCAGTCCAAGTTGTCACTGCCTCGTTCTTTAGTGCCTGTTTGACTAAGTCTTGAACTTTGGTAGAATAGACGATCCATTTGACGTGAGTTTCAACTGCCTTGCGTAACAGCTGATAACCTTGGGATTTGTCTTCAAGCCATTGGCTGAGCCACCTATAAGCCTCTTGATAATAAATGATAATAAAGTTTAGCTGATCCCAGAAATGCCGGTAATGTCCAGGAAGTGCAGTGGATGACTTGTCCAACATTCTACCGGTTTCAGTATCCCAAGCGGTGGTGACATAAATTGGGATAGAGTTAGAAGCAGATGTTGGTTTGAGAATGCCATTGTCCTCGCGGAACCTGAGGGCAGCATCACATTCAGCCTTTGTAGGCACTGACCGAGGCCATTTCAGAAGGAATTGTTGGTGAGAGCGCATAAGAGGGTATTTGTCATGTGACGCAAAGTTCAAGATTGTGAATGCACCTTCGGTTTCCCAGTTAGAATCCGAAACTTTATGTTCTGGTTAGGTCTGGTGGGATTATCCACATTCATCTCTTGCAAAAGTAACAGCATGACAATGAAGTATAATACAATATCATAATAATGTTCATCACATGGATGAGATGTCACATAACTACCAATCCAGTGTGTAAAGTACAAATGGACCATATAAAGGTCATATTGGAGGGGTTTGAGAAGGGTTATAGTATTTTTAAAACCGTTGCAGTATAGAATGCAGCCATTTGAACCTGCTGCCCCATCGACCCTTAGGCAGTGGCTCAGGTGCTGCAAGCTTGGGTTCAGCAGTAACACCGGTTCTAACCCTTATCATGAGACACTCATGACCGCCATGCTGTCACAGGTGTTGTTGGATGGCACTAGATTTTAAATGCACTTGTGGTAACCCAGTTAGAATCCTAAACTTTATGTTCTGGATCGGTCTGGTGGGATTAACCATATTCATCTCTCTTGCAAAAGTGACAGCATGACAATGAAGTACAATACAATTTGTTGTAATATCATAATAATGTCCATTGCACTGATCAGACGTCAGATAACAACCATTCCAGTGATATATGAGCTGGAGATGTAAAATACAAACAGAGGCTAAGACTTCCATACATTCCCCAACCATGCCATGGTTATCCTGATGTGAACACCTAACTTGATATGCTTCCCTGCCCCTAAAGCACCACTAATCTGTGTTTCATTTTTGCGACAGTCACCGCTATGGCATTGTGAAGATGTTGGTGTCAAATCATGACAAGACAGGTTGCCTACAGATACCTTTGAGGCATTCTTTGGGTCAGTCCACCAAGTCTTTACTTGGTTGGATCCACGTTGTGAAAACAGGGCATGCATGTATTGAGAAACCAGGTTATTTCAATGTGCCAAACCCCTCGTGAAAGCTTGTAACTGGAAACAATCTCTAAGATTGCATAGATCGAGTTCGAAGTTGATGGGTCTACACTGCAGGGACCATTTCGGAGCGTCCAGATTACTTTGGGGTTTTCTTGTGGCAGTCATGAGGAAGAACCAAACTGAGGTCATGTTGATGGTGAACAAAAGGACTTGAGGATCCGCTTTGCCAAGTGAGATCTGGTGATAAGTGCATGCTGCACCAGCCATCATGACCTAGTTGAGTGATGCCACTTCCGTTGCATCAGGCTTTCCTTCCCCAGCACACACACACCAAGCCTTGGTAGGACTGAGAGTGACGATGTTGCACTCTCCCTCCAGCTGATGGGTTATGGACCACACGACATCGGGCATCTGATACCGACCCATCAACTCGTCTGGCAGTATAGTGCCATAGATACCATTGGCTAGTTTCATCTTGAAGCTACTGTTGCAAGGGGTTAAATCAGTATCTACCACCAACTGCTGTTATAACTTGGAGTCACTGTAAAATCCACCCATTCCCACCAGGCTGATTATTGTTATTGTCACGTGACTTGGCGGCGTGACCAAAACACTTCATTTTACTCGCGCAGAATGCAATTGCCATATCTCCCTCAAATCACATCCTATTGACTAGCGGTTGAAAATATGGGCTTCTACAGTCATTGTCTCGGTGTAAGCCACTTTCCAGACTCTAATTCGCTATTTTTATAAATCAACTTTTTCGCAGGTTACACCATCGTGCAGCGGTTCTATGATGAGCAAGCATCATCCTAGCCATTGGAAACTGGTGAGAATCTGTTCCATGCTTCACTATCTTGGTGCTCATAGCATTCCAGGCTCAGTATACCTCTCCGAAGCATCATTTTCTGACCGGCATCATTTCAGTTGGTATTATGAACTTTGACATTGCCCAGCATCATAAATGGGTGTCGTAGGTAGTGTGTACATTCCATTATCTAGTATTACAATGTACATTCATTCAGCCTTGGTCTCAGAACTCAATTTTTTATCACCAGTGGAATGTATTAGTGTAGCATAATAAAAAAAAGCGTGTTGAACACATCAAACCGTCGAGAAGAGAATCAGGTGTGTTGAAACACCTTCGGACAATAAAGAACACTCGATACATGAATATGTGAAGGGGGAGGCTAAGACCGTTGATAGCGAGACTAAATTTCCTCTGCTGCCGCGACCAACCCACGCGGCAATTCCATCCTGAAAGTACCTGTTGCGATCAGTTTACAATCCTCCTCTGCATAGCTGATGATTAAATCAGCTGTCCCAGGGCCAACGGAGAGCCAGTCTGAGAGCTTTTCGATGGTGACACGACTGCCAGTGAGTTGATTTATGTAGCGGAAGCCTTGGTCCTGGAATTTTGGAATGACAGAACTGAGATTGCCGCCAACACGATTGGGATGTCGGTCGCAATATTCAATCCACTCAGAGATGAGGGGATAATTCAATGGTTGCGAAAGAACAGGAGGAGGAACCGTGGATGGTCCCGGAGGTGGCAAAAAACCTGACAGCGGTACAGTGAATCCAGGGGCTGGCGGGAAAAATCCCGCTGGCATCTGAGGAGCTACCATAGATGAATAATACATTGCCGGCGACATCAATGGTGGCGGATAGCAGCCGTAAGGGAATGTGACTTGGTCATTGGGATTTGCAGACGGTTTAGCTGCCAGTCGTCCTCGTGCAGTATTTCCCAGCACATTGACCTCAGCCGGCTTCTCATTGACAGGATTGGCATGAGGATCCTTGACCTGGCAAAAAATTAGCATCATAGATATGAATAGAAAAATACATACATGAAGCGCTGCCCAAAGGTTCAGATTATTCTCCGTGATTGGATGACATAAGCCCGTTGACGGATTCTTGAAGCACAACGACGCCTTGTTGGGTAGACTGTGTATCTCACAGGTCCAGTGCTCTGTAATGGCGAGGCGGGCCGTAACGCGTTGTTCATGGAAAGTATCCGCTGCAGTCTTCACCTGCTCTTTGAGAGCAGCAGCTGCTTTGGACTTCGCAGACCCACCGCCCTGCGAAAAATGTTTAACTCAACGTGATAGGAATCCAACAGAATTATACGTACCTTTGTATCCGTGGACCCCACATAGGGGGAATCACCTTTGTTAGAGACTTGCAATGTAAATGCCTTCATCTTCCGAGTCGAACGCCGACCATTGGCCAACTTGGCTGGAACGGATCGTTCGCGGAGAAGTCGGAGAAGTGTGTTGAAGTGGCCGTGAGTTAAAAGATCGCAAGAGAGAGAGTCCTTCGAATCGGTACTAAAGCGATATTGTGCTTGTAAGGATTCAGGATAGATGTTCAAAGAACTTGCTATCTTCTGTTGGAGAGAATAGAGTGAGATCAATGATGAGATGACATCAATATTGCGGGACTGTTTCGAGGCACTAAGCACTTCCATAGTAAATGTGAAAGCGACTGTGAAGGAAATGGCATGAGATGAGGCCTGAGTACGGTCAGAACAAAGCATACTGTCTTCATCAGACGACTCCTCACTGCTAATCTCATCCACTGCGATGGTCTTGTCCTTTTTGGTTGTCGGATTTGCCTTCGCAGTTGATTTCGCCTTCGCAGTTGATTTCGCCTTCGCAGTTAATTTTGCCTTCACAGCTGGCCTCACTGGTGTGAAAGAGTGAGACGAGGCCCCAAGTGTGGTTGGAAATGCATACTGTCTTCATCAAATGACTCGCTGCTAATCTCATCTGCCGTGACAGTCGGCAAGGCTTTCTTGCCCTTTTCAGCCATCGGGTTTGCCTTTGCAGCTGGCTTTGCTTCGTCTGATTCCTCCAAGTCTGAGTTCTCCTTGTCGCCAATTTCGTCATAGTCGTCCTCGTCTTGATCATCCTCATCCGCATCAGCATATCCTGGTTCATCTTGAGACTCTTCCAATCCAGGTCCATTGTCCTCTTCCTCTTCGATCTCACTTGCCTGAATCTCCCTCAACAGTGCCTTGACAGCTTTTGCAGATTGGCGGACAGGTCGTTTAGTGGTAACTTCATGATCTCCAGAGGACTTCATACTCCTCGAAGAACGGGGATTAGATACAGCTGAAGCACGGCTGCTTGGACGGACAGGGATGGGAGGAGCAAGTCCAGTGAGTTCTGTAGCATTGCTATCGTCTTTTCCACCTGTTTTGGCTGTAGCAATAAATCAGCGTCGTTTAGGGAGAGGCAATGCATCCAATTGCACCTTTGAGAGCAGCATCGGCCTGGCGTTTGGCCTTTGCCGCCTGCTGTCGTGCTTTTACTGCTCCTTGTCCCATAGGCACTGGCAACTGGGTCATATGGGGGGAAATTTGCCCGAGAACGTGCCTGTATTTTCAGTTTAGCTACGGAACATTGCCCACGCTTCTAGTGTATTTGTCGGAGTCTATCTCTAGTCCATGGTCCCCCTATTTAGTTTGGCAGTAAGCTTTTCGGTGACATATATGAAGCATGAGAAGGTTCATAAATTGTGATTCAAATGTCTATGAAATGTATGTCGAACGTAGGTGTACTGAGGAGCTCCATCTTGCTACCTTGCTCGACTCGATGGCGAGATCAAAACGCGTGTTATTATCTTGGACGAAATGCAGGGCAATCTGCCACCAGAGTCAAATAAATCTCACACTAGAAGGCAGGTATTCCTCACCTCTGGGAATCCTTTTTGCTGCAAGTAAGCAATTATACTCTGGCCAAGAAGGGTTGACGTCCGAATGATATGTAGCATCTCCTCGTGATTATTACGCAGCAGTGCGAGCTTGAAGCGATATTCCGTTGGATCAAAGGTGATAGTACGTGGGCATGCCGAGCGATCGAGGCAATGTATCATTTTGCCTTTGATTCGGGTCAAGTAGACGGGGTTATCGAGAGTGCAGATGACACCATGATCGCTAAATACAAATTCAGATTACGAAGAGTCGCGACGCCAGGTGGCATGCTAACGTACCCTTGTGATAGACAATATTTGACGTGGTTGAGTGTGGAAAATATAAACACGCCTGTGTCGTCCCATGCGCCTGACTTGATTCGGATGGTTTCATGAATGAGACAATGCTGGGAGAAATTCTTGTTTGCAATGGTAATAGCTAAGAGGGAAAGTAGAACACCAAAACAGAATAAGACCACAATAAAGGTCGGAAAGCCAGACGTACTGTGCTTGCTCATCAAAGCCACCAATGATTTGTCCCCACTCCATATGGCATATTTCACAGGTGGACTGTTTACCTCTGCAACAGTCTTCTGTTGTTGAATATCATAAAGCACGACAGAAGAGGTGGAGCTCAAGATGAGACTGGCAGTGCCTCCGTAGAAAATCTCATTAGTCTGCATGGGCGGTTTGATGGTTTTGACGACGGAATTTGAGAGGTCCCGAACCTCAATGAGCTGTTGTGCACATGTCAGATGAAGACCTACGGTCTGATCCATGGAGGCTGAAACAACAAGATCGTCTTTTGGGTGAAATTGGGCCGACATGACGAAGTGAGAATGACCGGTAAAAATAGCAATGCAGTTGCAAGACGTGCTATTCCATATGCGGATGGTTTGGTCATCAAAGGCATACATCTTTTGCTCGAAAATAAGCAATTGTTACACCATGAAAAGGACAACTCACAATCCAGGGCATTTCGTGGTGGAATTGGACGGAGCGAACGTAATCCAAATGTCCGTGCAATGTGAAGAGACACCGCCTACTTTGAGGCTTGAGGTCTGAATCAAGTCAGACCTTGGTGTGAAGCAAATCAAGACGAGGCTCACCCCAGACCTTGATCTTATAGTCGTCGCCTCCGGTAGCCAATAGAGCCCTGGTGGGATGAATAGCAACACCTCGCACTGGACCTATGTGAATCAATCAGGATGGAGTGAATTCCCCATCATATATGTTGCGACATGCCTTCATGTTCCTCAAATCGGTCTACGAGTACGCCCATACGATAATTCCACAACTGAACGCTTCCGTTGTGTAAGCTAGCTGCGAGGAGAGGTTGGGTAGGATGGAATGCCAATCCTGCAATGGGTATTGGTCACGCTGAAGACTGCGCAGATCGTAAACATACCCTTTACGCGGTGACTCTTCGACTCGAACTTTGTAAGCACGCAGTCTGTAGTCCAGAAGTCATCAAGCAGTTGAAATCGAATGCGCGGACGTATTTGTCTTGGGTGTAGTACAGTGTGTCTTGGTGAACAGCAAATGCAGGCCTCTCGCGTTCCAATTTGAACACGTTAGCTCAGCTGTGAAACGAAGGAAGGAAAAGCAAACATGCCTGTGTCGTCCCATGCGCCTGAGACTGTGCTGGGAGAAATTATCGTCCTTTTAGCCAGCTCCCACACTTGAACCATTGTCCTAGATGAAATAGTGAACTCGAGTGTTATTGAAAATGAGTCATGGTGGGAAAGCATGCGAAAATGGTAAGCAAGTTCAACTTCGCAACTTTCCACTCACCTTGTATCACTGATGGTTCAAGGCAAAGCCATCCCTGAGCTAGTGCAATGGATTGTCGTCCGTCTATCAACATCGATGTCTATGGATGATGTCTGCATGTACACAGATGTCAGCAAGCGCTCAGTGGAAAGGATAATGGCACACTTTGGGCAGACAGGTGCTGTCATGGTGCCAGCATCAAAAGTAAAACATCAACTCCAGCGGGCGCTCTGTGATTATGACGTTGAAGTACATGGGGCTTTTGTGTCATTTATGTCGCTGATCAATTATCACAGCATTTGCTCGCCACCATGACCAGAGTACCCGACCTCTATCTCGATGAGCTACGTTTGGACTTACAAGCAAAGTGTGGAGTATCAGTGTCCCTAAATACGGTGTGGCGGACACTGCGGAAAGGGGGATTCACGATGAAGAGGGTATGTGCTCGTTTCTAATTCTATAGCAATGATATTTATACTACAGTTATCCCAGCTGACTTGGGAAGCGATTGAACGAAGTGCAGAGCTATGAACAGACTTTGCGGCTCGGATTGGGACCTACGAAGCTAATCAGCTTGTCTTTGTTGACGAGAGTGCAGTTGATCGCCGCACAACATATCGGGGGAGAGCCTGGGCCATCCGTGGGAGGCCAGCTACTCGGAAAGCATTTTTCTGCCGTGGGCGACGGTAATTCTCTCTTTTATTATCATGGGCAGTACTGCTGAGCCTTTTTCTTGTAGCTATTCAGTACTACCGGCACTGTCTCTCGATGATGGCATCCTTCATTGTGATATCATCGAAGGCTCATTCGATTCAGATCTTTTCCATGACTTCATCTCTCGTTTGTTAGATCAGATGTCCCCGTTTCCAGAACCAAACTCCATGATAGTGATGGATAATTGCCGAATTCACAAAAATCCTGTGATTTTGGATCTTATTACTTCTCGGTGAGTGCTCAATGTCAGTATGCTTATAACTTGAAGGCTGCGGCTCATGCTGTTCTCTTTATGCTAGAGGCATGCGATACGAATTTTTACCGCCGTACTCTCCTGACTACAACCCGATCGAACTTGCGTTTTCTGCCATGAAGTATCACCTTCGCCGCAATGGGGAATATGCCCGCCTTGCCATGTCTGAACTCTCATCAATGGAGGTTGTTTGTGTCTTGCTTGAAGCGTTATATGAGAGTACTAGTGATGATATCTTTGGGTGGTTCAGGCACTGCGGATACGTGTAGGCAACATCTTGGTCTTCTACTTTGATTTTTTCCCCTTTCCAATCATTCTTTTCTTGTTAGTATTGTGGAAAATAGCTGGGATCTGGTATCCAATTGATATGTTGTAGCGTGTAGAACATTTGTTTGAATATTCTTCCATGTTTTGCTATGTAACTCATGAGGCTTGGACAAAGGCTGGATGAGCAAACATATAATAGACAATAGGCTGTATATACATGATTGATCAACCTATGACACTGATTTATGAAGCTGGGTCACCGGCGCCGCTGGCGGTACTGCTGATGCGAACTGAAATGATGCCGGTCAGAAAATGATGCTTCGGAGAGGTATACTGAGCCTGGAATGCTATGAGCACCAAGATAGTATAGCATAGAATAAGTTCTCACCAGTTTCCCATGACTAGGATGATGCTTGCTCATTATAGAACTGCTGCACGATGGTGTAACCTGCGAAAAAGTTGATTTATAAAAAAAGCGAATTAGAGTCTGGAAAGTGGCTTACACTGAGATAATGACTGTAGAAGCCCATATTTTCAATCGCTAGTCAATAGGATGTGATTTGAGGGAGATATGGCAATTGCATTCTGCGCGAGTAAAATGAAGTGTTTTGGTCACGCCGCCAAGTCACGTGACAATAACAATAACATCCAGGACCCTGTTCCAAACCAACTCTTGCCAATCTGATTCCACCTTGTGATGTTGGTCAAGGAATGATTGCACTTTGTCACACGTCCGAAGCATGTCACCAAGATCCAAAATCATTATGGAACCAAGTTGACCTGGCGAGATATCCTGCAGTCCATTACTAACGTCTCTCAAAATAGGATTGGCTCTCCAGAGACGCAGGCATTCATGAAGGATGGGCAAGAGTTGGTTGGGAATCTTCTGAAGCTCATAAATCTTAAAAGAAGATACATCAGTCACGAAGCTGACACTAAGAACGTTGGTGCTCACCACAAGATTAAGATCCTCCTCAGTGCATTGAATTATTTCATGAAACAAATTTTGAAGGTCTTGTGGAACATTGTGAAATGGTAGTGTTGCGGCGACTGTGCAACTCATGTAAAGCGACCAAACTTTGAAGGATTCCGGGTTGTTGGCAATGCTTCAAAGTTGAAATATTAGTTAATGTTGCTTAAAGAGGCATAAGACTAGTGCTGACTGGCTAGCGCTTCTTTCACTTTTACCGGAGGCAGCGGAACTAACGGTCAGCCTGGAAGTTGGGGTTGAGCTATATTTGTTATCAGAGCTGGTCAATACTCACAGGCTGGAAGTTGAATGCAACCTATCTAGGCTAGAAGTTGTGGGGCTAGAAGTTGTGAGGCTACATTGATTAGCTCAGAAGTTTATGAATGCAGAGCAAGATCAGATGTTGTATTGTATGAGTGACGTAAATGTATCATACACCCAATGCTAACCATACACAATAACTTTACAGTAAGATTGAGGTACTTACTGGTTGGGATTATGGTCTTGGCTGAACATTGTTCTGGGAGCACAGGTTGAGGTTGAAGTTTGTTAGGGTTAGGTCCAGAAGGAATTGTTCGCAAAATAAAATGCTTATATAATATTAAGCACCTCAATCCTAAACCTCCATGTCAACCCCAACCCCAGCTCATGATGACTTAGAGTGTCTCATGGGAGCCAAGCTCTCCCAGGTTTTGTTGGATCTAACCAGTTTTTATGATCTCCTAGGAACCACTGCACCTTCGTCCTCCAAGGTGGAGCAGATTAGGTTGAGGTCATTGTTGCGCTAAATTGTCCAACTAAATGCGCTGAATGAATTCATCCCAGACAGAAACTGGTTCACAAGTGTCTCCAAATGAATGAATCAACAACTGGAGCAGAAGGTTATAATAAAATCATTAATATAGTGGCACAAGCCATACTCAATCCCAGTTAGTACCTTCAAGCTCCTTCAGATGTTGAACTAACATTGGAACCAAAAGTACCTATCAGGTGGGATGCTGATAGATGGGCAGATAAGGTCAAAATGGGCATCATCAATGAGGCTGGTGATGAAATGTGCATGGAATGGAATCTAAAGGACTACTATCAACAAGAAGAGTTGGGTCAAGTAGAGATACCCACCATCATCACAGATGTTCATGGACGTATCCTTCTGTGGTATCTTCCAAACATCCTTGGTGCGGAGATCAAGGTCAGCTAACCGCATAACCGCATAACAAAAAGGGTTTGGCACAGTTAATAATCAATCAACAGGGCAAGATCCACGATGCCGTCAAGATTATCTCCCCGCTCTTGGAAAAAGCCATGGTTCAAAATCAAGCAAAGTTGGCTGGCCAACAACATGACCAGAATACTGCCAAACATGCCTGGCGGACCTCAGCCTTTCACCGACCACCTTTCCAACCCGAATTCCAAACTGGGGTGGTTGATTTCTCACCAGAATGGTTTGCAAGGGCACATAATGTGAAGTAACCATGAACCCAGGATTCTATGAAGTGTCTAACCTGACCACTGGCCCAGCAGACATTGGCTTACCAGTCTAACCCCTCGATGAGCATAAAGCACCCACTCATTTCACCCTTCTTGACCAAGCTGGGCAACCTACACAACCTCTTAGAAGCCATATTATCCATAACACACCCCCAATTGCGACATGCCGGGAGTCAGGCGATGGATTTGATTAAAACCCAAGAAAAACCTCCCAACGTTTCATCCTGGACAACATCCTACTCTGCAGTGGCCGTTATTGTCAATCAAGAAACAAAATGGCACAGAGATCCGGGAGGAGGGCCTACCTGCTTTGATGCCTTGGTATCGGCAGGCACACACAGTGGTGCTCTACTCGACGTGCCTGATCTTTCACTTACACTCAAATATGATGCTGGTATGGTGGTACTAAACACAGGTCGCCTCCTGTCTCACAGGGTTAGAAAGTGGACTTGAGGAGAGAGAATATGCTTGGCATATTTCATGAGAGACAATGTTCACGAGCGCTACAATGTTGACCGGCCGAAGTACCAGAACATCTTAGACTATCAATCTATGCTCAGCCTGGGTTACGTGTCCAGGCAGAAGGGAGAATAGACAGGGATATTTAATGTAGCTTGTGATAACTGCTTTCCACCAAGCTTGTTTTCGTGCGATGGTTAATGGATCATTTGTTGGAAAGATTTATCGTGCGCTATCAGGATGTAGTTTCTGAGTAATGGCTGGTCAACAACTGCCAGGGCACCTCAGGCCTGCTCAATCAGTACCTTGGGCACAGGTGTGGAGTGTGGGTCGCTGCCCAATGCAATGGATATGGCCCATACCACACCAGTGACAAGGCCATCATCAACATCAGCCGTGCTCCACCAATTCTTATTCCGAGTCGTTTGTCCTTCAGCGCAGGGCCAAGCAATCTGCCTGCAGGAATGCACCCGAGGCAACCTGAGTTGCAGCCAGTGGGGTTCTTATTTTTCTATATTGATGGATATCAGTGTAGTACACTCTGTATCAATATATATATTTTCATATGGGCAAATAGGAAATTTCCACAACTGGAGAATGACTAGATTGTGACTATGCATGACTATGTACAACTGAGAAGATGACTGTGTACTGACTACGAAGTCACGGAATAGTCAAAAATTGGGATTTTAGTAAATTTTAGTCATGTTGTTCGACTAAACCTGACTTTTAACATTTGCAGAGCCTCACCCAAGATAGGAGGTGGGGATGTGAGGGTTACGGCAAGACAATCTGGAGAGGGCACACAGAGGGAATGGCTCTTGTCTATTAGACTTGAGTAAAATTATTTTTTAAACTCAAGTAAATCTAGGACAGTCAAGTTGGCCTACAAGAGTATTTAGAAATCACCTACACACCAAACACTCTTGAAGAGTAGGTTCCAAAATACAACCTTTCTTCACCCACAAAAGCACTGCAAATCAGAATAACTAGGGGAATCAGACCACAAGATAACCCAGCAAACGCCAATTACAAAGTGACCCACAGCAAAGTGACGCCGCGTCAGGTTAGACCACCCCAGGAACATACTTTGCAAAACTGGCACAGTGGTTGGGTACGCCAGGCTATGGTCAAAGCATTTGCTGTTGCTTCTCTTGGTCTGACTTGTGCAGGGGAGTGTTGAATAACCTAAGAGAAAAAAAGAACTAGCATCCTAACGGCCAAACCATCTTAACAACCCACCGGACCAACCAAGAACTTTATGTTCTGGATTGACCACCTGCAAGGCAGGGGCTCAGGTCTGGCAGCCCGGCATGGTGACGAAACTTTCTGTTTCGCTGGCACTCTGCTCACAGCAGAGGTCACCACACAGGGGGGTGTTGTTAGGCAAAGAGACAGAAAGAACAACCCACCGGACCAACCAGAACTTTCCGTTCTGGATTAACCACCTGCAAGGTGAGGGCTCAGGTCTGGCAACCCTGCATGGCAACGAAACTTTGCGTTTCGGTGGCACTCTGCTTACAGCAGAGGTTGCATGCAGGGGGGTGTTGTCAGGCAAGCAGACAAAAAGGTTAGCGGCAGGTGGAGTGTTGAAGCTCAAACAGAAAAAAAGAACTAGCATCCTACCAGACAACCCACCAGACCAACCAAGAACTTTGCGTTCTGGATTGACCACCTGCAAGGCAGGGGCTCAGGTCCGGCAACCCTGCATGGGGACGAAACTTTGCATAACGCTGGCACTCTGCTGTAAGCAGAGGTCCCATACAGGGAGATGGTGGTTCATGTTGAAGAGGAAAACAAACAAGTGCTCAATATATATATAAACAAAATCACGTGACTAACCGGAAGCTGATGCCGAGTCAGACTGCTCAACTATGAACGAGTGACTTGGATATCATGCAGTAGTTACTTAGGGGTGCTAAAGCAGGCATAGGTTAGGCAGATGTCACTGCATAAGGGAGATGGAGGTGGCGGTTCCAAACAAAATACAATTATTTTAAACAAAGATACATTCAAGACAAATATAGAATGAGTTTAAATAAGCGCAAGGAGAATAAAACCAATTGCCACATTGGACCCAACTATAAGTATCTTCGGGGATCACCTCCTAACCAACTTGAGATGAATGCTTGGTCTGGGTCTGGTTAGAGTCAATCGTAGGCCAAAAGCACCAATACCGTGACTGACCTAATATCGTCCTTCCCGCCCTGCGACATGTCACCCTGCATGTCTGGCCCTTGCCACAGCGAGTGGTTGTCCACTACGACAACAGCAACATGGTAGACATGTTTAACTCCCTCTGTGCATCCCCGCAGTACAACCACATTCTACTTGCCGCTGTTCACCTTGCTCTCCACCATCACTTCTCCTTCCATGTCAACTTCCTTCCCTGGACATTCAACAATGTTGCCAACGCCCTCTCCCATGACCACACCAACATTGCATGTTCTCTTTTCCCCAGCCTGACGATTGGCCTCTTTGAACCCCCTTGACTGACACAGGGGCAATCGCGATGTTGATCAGTGAGAAATGATCGACCAGGCAGCCTTCCTGGCAACCCTGGTCGCTCAATCAGCTCTGGCACAAACACGCTATTGCTATTGGTTGTGCAATCAAGCAGAGCACCGCTTCCGCCTACTCTTCCATGCTCCAATCTTATCTTTCTTTCTGTTCTTCACATGCTTTACCCGCGACGCCCACCCCTGACACTTTCAGTTTTTTCGTCATTTACATGTCCCACCATATCAAGCTGCAATCCCTCGACAACTATCTGTCTGGTATTTGCAACCAACTTGAGCCTTTCTACCCCAATGTCCACTGTTTTGCGTGGGAAGTGTTTGAACAAATCCACACCAAGGGTTTCTGGAGTGCGTCATTGATCGGGAAATTACCTTGTTGTCCTTTAGGAACAAGGATTTAGCTCTTTACTAACTCTTGGGTTATTCCTGTTGGGTGGTTGGGTAGTAGTGTGAATCCTATCAAAGGTTAGCCTTGAGGGATACAACAAATACTTGACAATAATATAAGTCAGATGTATGACTTATAGAGGATGAGTGAACAGTGAGGTCTTCCCTACTGAAGGTAAAGACTTTGAGTAACAAGAGGTATGCGAGTGTATAAGCGGATAATAACTCAAGCAAGTATGAACAGTGTAAGATGAACGAGTGTACAACAGTCAAGTATACAAGTAGCAAGTATACAATGAGCAGAGGTACAACAGAGATGAGCAATAGATGATGGACGATGGGCGATAGACAATGGGCGATGGGCGATGTAACAGTAGATGTCAAACCAAAGGGAGGTGTGACTAAATACTATGTACAGAATGAATGAACTGAACAATAGGCAAGTAGGATTGATGATCAAGATATCGGACTTTATTCCGAAGCTTCAAACGCACATTGGCTACTAGTGCAGAATAAAGTACTGGGATATCTTTGGTGATGATCAATAGAACTTGAAAGAAGATGAATGTGACTGTACTACATGACAGAACACAAAGAATATGTATCAAACAAGTAATAAGGGAGTATCAATAAATCTGAGATTGATATCCTTAAACAAATGAATGATGACTTGAACTGCAATTGGTATTTGGGTACTAGCTACTACCAAAGTAGGTAATACAAAAAAATACAGATGGGGTGAATCAGAATCTGGAAGAGGGACTGTCCTGTGACTGGACCTGTCAGATTAGGTGACTGAGCCATCTCCAGCAGAAACTGGGCTCTATATATACCTATTCTACAGCAGGAGTCATACTGAGTCATAGAATGGTATATCAAATGGAGAGCATAGGATATGACTCATAGGGAGTCATATAGAGGAGAGGCATAGGTTTATGACTCATAAGGAGTCATAATGATGAAAGACATGGGGGGTTATGACTCATAAGGAGTCATAAGAAAGGAAGGCATGGGTTTGTGACTCATACAGAGTCAATTAATGAGTCACATAGGTATTATAATCAAAGGAGGAGGCATAATGAGTCAGAAATAGTCAAAATTAGTCATAGGTGGTCATAATGAGTCATGGGGGGGTCATGAATATGTCATAAGGGTCATAATTTGTCATGGATAGACCAATGAGTCACATTTGATGGGAGTGAGTCATGCTGCTGGTCTAATCTTGGGTGTGTGAATCAAAGGCAAGGACTGTGCCAGGCTATGCTTCTAGAATCATCTTCCTGAGGCTGTGCTTCTTGATCAATTGATGCCATGCCATGTGTGTATCCTTATCAGTTAAGAAAAAGATAAGATCAGGGCTGGGCTGTATTTGATCAATTGATATGAAATGTGATGTGCTTCTTGATCAGGGAGTGGCATGTGTTATCTCTATGATTGGAGATAAGGATGTGGCTGTGCTTCTTGTGCTTCTTTGGCCTCTGATAAGATGTTTTGGGGGCCTTATCAGTTAAGATAAGGGTATTCCTTCATTTCCTCTGCATAGATAAGGGTTTTCTTGTATGTCCCTTCTGTAGATAAGGGTTTCCTTGCATGTCCCTTGTTTAGATAAGGGTTTCATGTATGTCCTATGTGCAGATAAGGATTTCCTGTGTGTCCTATATGCAGATAAGGGTATTCCTTTCTACTCCATATGCAGATGGGGGCATTCCAGTATGAATGGTCCTTGTAATGTGATGTGTGCTGTAGGGATGGTGACTAGTGACAGCATATTACTATGTTTTGATCCAAATCCTTTTTGGATCATGACACCATGCCACTTGTCATCACCCCCTTGTAGTTAAGACGTTAGCGGGATGCAAGAAACTGTGCAGTGTTGGGACACTTTGTAAATGTCCCCTTGCCAGCGCTGAACTACATTGCATCACTGCCTCCCTGCAGGGTTCTCCCTCCCATGACAACCATTTGTTCACTGCAATCATCACTGTCGCCTTCCATGGTCTCCTCTGCCTTGGGGAAGTTGTGTGGCCTGATTCATTGGCCCTGCAGGACTACCGGAAGGTTACCATGCACAAGACCGTTCAAGTTCACGAGACCTCTTTTGATTTTTATTTGCTGGGCCACAAGGCTGACTGCTTTTTCGAGGGGAGCCAAGTGCTTATTCACTGCCATCGAGCTTCTCACAATCCACTCACCATTTTCCTTACTTACCTTCATTCTCGCGACCGCCTGTTCCCGGCCCACCCTGAGTTATGGCTCTGAGCAAACGGTTCCATTCCCATACATTCCTGGTTCCTGGGCTGGCTTCACCATTTCCACCCCGACCCTACCCTTGATGGCCACTCACTTTGTTCTGGAGGTGCCACTGACCTGACTAACTCTGGTGTCCCACCATACTTGATTCAGAGCATCGGCCATTGGGCTTCCAATGTGTGGCAGATCTATGTCCGTCGCCACCCAACTTTACAGGCCGCTTTCCTTTTTGCACATCACTGACTTCCCCCCCCCACCCTTTTTGGCTGCTTCCCATTGCTATTTGCTTCACTTTCTTCCCATCTCTTTGTACACCACTGTTGCAAACACCACAAAAAACAAAAAAATTCGTTCATAATATCCTTTTACAGTTACGCAGCCATGTCAGTCCTGGGCACCTGCTGCTGACGTACAGAGCAGCGCCACAGACATCTTTACTCAATTACTTTCAAGAGGGACAACTGAAGTGGTGTGATTAGCAAGGTCACTGGGGGGTGAAAATTGAAACAGAAAACATGAAACCTGTCTAGGATATCACAAATATTACTAATTATATTATATTTTCTGTGCCATTTGTCATCACGGAACAGCAAAACATGCAACCCATCTAGGATATCACAAATATTACTAATTATATTTCTTTTCCTGTTCTCATCTGTAGCCACCACTCCCAAGTCGATTGATCAAAATTTTCCAGCTGCTCATCTGCTCATCTGAGATGTTCACTAGGATGCTGTGTAAAAATCCTGTCTTCAAAATCTCATAGCAATCTGATACTGTGACATCCTCGACCACGCGACAGTGAAACATATGCACTGAAAGGTGTGAGAACACCGCTTGATGGTTTCCCAATATTGACAAAGACCGGGTCAATTGTTTGGCCTTGCACTTGATAGTCAGTGAATGCGTATGTGGCTGTTATCGGCAGTTGACGGCGTGTGATGGTTATTATGTCAGAACTGGTACTCTGAAAAGTAAAGGTTTTCACTAACGGTGAGATTAGTATAACACCCTCTTCCAATCCTTCCAATGACGCTTTTGTCCTTGTGAGCTTTACCAATACATATAGTGGAGGAAATTTGACGAGGGGCTCTTCTTGTGAAAAGTTCGGTTTCGCTTCATCTAAAACTATGTCCACAATCTCTCCCTGCACTCCATTTGTTATATCGAGATCAGTTTTGACGTTGTAAGTGACCATGACTTTCATTCCAACTGCCAATTCCACCTCATCTTGCAGACCCCCCTTTTTCCGTCGATTTCTACCACTGCTATTCGACTTTGAATTTGCAATGGCAAAGTGCTCTTGTATTGTCAACAGCCTTCTGTCAAATGTATCCTCCGCTTTGCATCAGAAAAGCTGACTACCTCTTTTTTTGCAGTCTTTGAGTGTGGCTGCCTTATTCCACTGCATTCAAACAGTGTGACATGGTGTTATCATTACAATGTTGTCCCAGGGTGGTGCATCGAAATTAGTGCAAGGATAGTTTGGACTTGTGATAATCAGGTCTTGAAGCATCTGTAGGTGATGTGCTCGACAGTTACTGTGATGGACATGCTGAAGCAGATCATTCCATTCTGGGTCACTAACCTGAACCTGTTCTTTGAGCCGAACAACGATATTGAATGCTTCATATATGCTTCAACCAATTCCTTCCTCTCGGGTATCAGCTGATGGGTTACGTGGCCAGAAAAGAGGGGTGGATCTCTTTGTCACCACTGGCAGAAATTGGTGAAAGTCTCCAACTATGATCACATTCAAACCACCAAATGGCTCGTCTGACAGAGGTTGGTCCTGTTCTGTTTTGGCTATGGTGATAATAGCTGATAGTTTTGCTAGTAGCACCTTCGAGACAATTAAGATTTCGTCGATAATGAGGTATCGTTTGTTGGCCCACATGGCTACCAGTTTCCTTGCCAATTTCGCTGATGGCTTCCTTCCATTCAATGACAGCATTCTGATAATGTGCAGGGTCTTCCCATCTACCATGGATGCCGCAATTCCGGTGTACGCTGCCTTAACTAGTGGCTCATGTTTCAAATGAAAAATTTTGGTTATTGCTTGAATAGTCCTAGACTTCCCAACACCACCTTCGCCTGCAATGATCATAAGCAGTTGTGGTGGATGTTGTCCACTAATTGTCTGTTGTAAATGCCAGTCGACAATGTCATATGCATGTCGTTGATCCAGTAAGAGATTGTTTGGGTCAATTGTTGGAAGTGCATCTGATGATTGCCCAATCACATCCACAACAGCCTCGACTCCACCGGTATCATGGAAATTAACTATTATTGGCATCGATTACCACAACTTCACTATTGTCAGCCTCTGGTTCTGGATTGGAAATTCCTACTGCTTGCTGATCTAATTTCTGTTTCCAAAGTTCCAATTTGGCATAATCATCGCGCACAGCAAATCTGACATTGGAGTCAGTGACGCACCATTGATTGTCAGCAGAGTCAAAGACCATTTTTGACTTTGCAATTTCCACTGCAGAGATTCTGTGAGCTTCTTCGTGCCATGAAAACTGCATTGACTCAAATGCTTTCAGATCTTCTTCAGTCACGTCTATTTGCTGCAAAGATATCATAAATTAGACATCATTTTCACCAACAGTTCAACTGCATTGCCTACCTGTTGACCAGAGCTTTCAGACTTCGCCTGTTCAACATCTACATGTGCGTTATCGTTCCATTCTAGACCCTGTCCATCCATTAAGTCTTCTTTGCAGTGTGTGGCTGATGCACAGTCGTAGTAATATTGAATGCCTGCCATGACATTTCGAGCCTTCTGAGAAGTACTGGCTTCAAATTGTAAGAAAGCTCCCTCCCATGTGTCCTTATCGGCTTTTAGATCTCCAAGGTTCCACCAAGATGTCAAGAGTGCAAGCATAAATGCACGATAAAAGTCCATACAGTCGTCATCTTCCCTTTGTGGTAAAAATGGTCTAATGATACTAGTTGTATTAGAAATAATTCCTAACCTAACTCTGAGCTGCACTTGCACTCGGAGTCTACCCTCTGGTTTATCAGTATAGTAGTTGCAGATTTTTTGCTTCCCAACTTGTTGATTGAAGTAGCATGAGTTCTTAAGAGTTTCAAATGGTTCAAAAAAAGCCAGCAAAAGTCCTTCAAGGGTTTTAAAAACCATGCACCAAAAAACTTGACAAAAAAGTGCCAAAAGACTAGAAGCATCACAAGTTCTTCAAGGGTTTAACAAAAAAACTTGGAAAAAAGACCAACAAGTTCAGAAAAGGCAAAAGTTCTCAAGGGTTTGACAATGGTGGACAAAAAACTTGGAAAAAAAGGTCAACAAGTTCAGAAAAGACAAAAGTTCTTCAAGGGTTTCAAAAAGGTAGACCAAAAAACTTGGAGACAAGACTCACCAGGTTGAAAAGAAGTATAAGGTCACCAAGGATATGAAAAGGGTCTGCTCACATCAGTTGCTAAAAATAATTCTACCTGATTTTCTGTTGCTCTCTATACCATCATACAGAAGTAAAAAGTGAAGAAGTAACAAAAATCAAAACATTCACCAAGAAAATTTGTCAAGCTGTTCAAGTAGCCAAAGATGCAAAAGTCATGAAAAAATGTGTCAAAAAACCTCCAAACAAAGTCCAAGAGGTTTCAAAAAAGTACAAGGCCCCCAAGGGTTTCAAAAAGGACCCCGAAAATTACTGACGTTCTCGTATCCTAGAATATGAAATGAATAAATGGAATAGAGTAATGAGCAAGATGATTTACCTATTGCATCTGCCAATGAGCATGTGGGATTCAAACCCATCCCTGCCTGGTGAAACACGTCCTTAACATATGCTTCACCTCCCTCTTCACTTGGAAAGGCGCTGCTGCTGAAAAGAGCTGGCAAAAACTGAACTGGTGGCACCTAAAGTTCTTATCTTTCACTCAATCACTCAATAAACACTGTGACCAGACTTAAACTCAAGATGCCATTAGAACTTGTTGAGAATTTTAATGATGCCACTCACGCCAGCCTGGACAAAGCAGCTAAGAAGATGACTGAGGACTCGGAACCCTCCAACCTGCCACGAGCTACATGGCTTCTTACTGCAATTGTATCACTCTCAGATGGGTGACTCAATCGCAGGTACATTGATATTGTTGTTGTAAATGCTTTGCTCCAAAGGCATCCTGAGGTGACAAAATTGTTGCATGAGGCATGGAAGGAGGGAACGTTCAGGAATATCCACAACTTGAGTGTGATATCCGTATTTTAGTTGAATGCTACTCATGCCTGTATTGTTGATGTAGAAATACTTCGTGCTAGTACATTAAGTCAACCAGATTCACAACCCCGTACGCACATCTTGGAACCTATGAGGCTAGATCTGGGGAGATGTAGGCCATATCATGATGCTTTCTGTTGACCTTTCTCATTGTGTATCACTTCTTAATTGCAGTACGAGGTCTTGTTTCTAAATTTTCCTTGCTATGCTCTACTAGAATCACTTTGACAGCTGCTCATAAGGTGTGGTCAGATGAGTTCCTGGGCGACAGCCATATCCTTCTAGCAAATTTGATGGATCAATTGCACAAGCCCCCTACTGATCCCATGCAGCGACCCTACAACCATTCAATTTCCATTTTTCAATCTTCTGGAATGGGCAAATCTCGCCTTACGGATGCAGTTGCCAGGATGAAATTCTGCTTCCCATTCAATATTTGTGGTCCTCTCCTTCTTGGTCAATATGGTAAAAGTTCATCTAGTTTCCGGTAACATCCTCGAGCTTGATACTTTGTTTTCCAGCATACCTGCCATCTGACATTAACATTTATCGCTTCTTCTGCAACCCAGACCGAAGTGCAGGCGATGAGCATGAGATCAAATACAAGTACATCGTGTTTTTCGTGGCACTCTTTGAATCCGCAGTGCCTGAATTGGAGTGAGTGCTAGACACAAATCCAGATCCTGGTAGCACGGTCCCAGAGTGGTGACACAGTTACCTAAGCTGGAGGGCAACTGAAAATGAACTGGGTGGGAATTGGGAGCAATTTTATAAGAAAGTGGTGGACCGGGCAGAGACGGTGACAATTTCCTTGTTTGTATATTTGCAGGACAACAGACTCTGCAAACAGTTCCATAAGGACTTGGAATCATCAGGGAAAATTGGTGCGTTCATGGATTCTTGCTAGTGTTGCCTAATTCCTCTCATTTTTGCTTTTTTGCAGAGGAGTTGAAGAAACTACTCGAAGTTCAAGGCTGTGCTTTTGAGGAATGTTTGCTGGGGTGTCTTGTTGGGTCTATGAATACAACAGACAATGCCCTCGCCTGTCACGACTAGCGGTCGTGTAATGGATCTGTGGGTCAAATAGTTGCACGATGTTGGCGGTAGTGAGGTTTTACATTCAAGGGTCTTTTTACGAGAGTGATTGTATGTTTGTGGAGGTAGGGTCTCAGGGATAAGGTTCGAGCGGTATGGAGGTTGTGAAGTTTGTTACATCTAGTACAACTGCTAGGAGGAATACAAGAGGTCAAAGTTAAGGTAGACTACGTGTAGCGCGATGTCTTTTATACCATTCCCCCCCTTCCGCAGTACCAGTGACGCGTCATAAGGACGACTCGCTCTGTTGTGTTGGTGGGTCTACATCTCCCCCAGCATCGAAGTGATTTGTGATCATGCCGGGCTGGCACACGGATTCGTCACTAGTTTCGTAAGCGTCTGGACATGCGTCATCATGGCTGTCTAGTTCTTCGTGAGGGTATTCGCTGCCATGTGATGTGTCGTTACTATGGATCGTAGGGGGTTGGAATGCCTCGAACATTGATAGGGATTTTGGGATCGGTGGTGATGGAGATTCGTTGTACTCCTCAGCATATTGTTACAAGGATAAATGCATACATGACGATGATGGCAATGATAGCAGTGATAACTGACTGGGTCATGATTGGAGGGAGTTTGAGCGTGAATGGTGAAAGTGGGGTGTCTTATTGTTCTGATGTGAATGATGGGAGTGGTTTGTGGTGTCCTGTAGGGGTCGGAGGTTTTGACCTCTGGTCACGTGCTGCTCTCACGGGTTCATTGATGAAGTGATAGAGGTTCCTTCCTGATTGGGGGTGGGTCTTTGTTCAGTATAAAGTGTGGTTGGATCCTTCATCCCATCTCTCATCAATGCAATATTTCCCCACTTGTGCCATCGTCTCGTATTCTTCAAATGTTCTGCCCTCTTTAACCCATCCCACCCTGTCGCGATTAATTGTATTATGCATGACTTCGCCTGCCGTCTCTCCGACTCTGATCGGGACTTGTATTGGGCTACTGGTCATTGTTTTGCTTGTGGGAAGGCCAAACATTGTATGGAGTGTTGCCACCTTGTTGCGTGCAACAAGAGGCTTCTGTGCGAGCTTCTGGCCAACCCATTCGGTAAGTTCTGTCTTTCTTGGGGTGTTTGAGTATCATTCTGATAGTTCTTTATGATAGCGTTGGATGATGCGTTCCCGCCCTCGGACTCCCTGTCTGAGGACTCGTGGCCGTCACTCGTGATGAAGGTTTCCTGGGGGTCCGACTCCGATGAGGACTTCTGGCCCAGGGATGCCTATGTGGATACTGGGGCACCCTTCGGGCTGCGTGAGTTCCAGCCTCGTCTTCCCTTCGGCATCACTGACACGTTTAGGCATAATTGCCATGCAGCGATCGAAGAGGCACTGGAAGACCAGGTTCGTCGCCTCGTTGAAGATGCCATCCTCCAGGAGGTGATTAAGGAGGAGTATCTTGTAGATGAGTAGAAGCTCCGTGGTCTTGTAGTCATGCTCCCTTTGGGGAGTTGTAGTTATAGTCTGATCCAGTCTCGCCCCTTCAAGGGGCTTGTAAATGTAAAAGCCTTCCCCTGCTCTGCAGGGTGTGTGAGTCATAAGGGTTTGTCTAATGATCTGTCGACGATCGTCATGAAAATAAGTGGTGTCTGAGGAAAAATGTATGGGGGTGACGTATTTTCATGACATCGCCACTGCTGAAGTCACTTTTTTCATATACTTTGATGAAGCCCATATCTTAACGCATGCAGGGCCGGGTGCCCAGACTCCGCATCGAAGCAAGTACCACTTGCTTTGTTGTGTGCTAGGGATGATGAACAGCCAGCGGTTCTTTGCTGTCTTCCTTTCAACCAATTCTTGGCTTGGTGCGTTCGCACCATCTACACACAAAATTCCATTGCTTCATGACTGGGACAACATCATCTTGCATGCCCCCTTTACAGAGCTTCCATTTGATACTTTTGCTAAAGACTCATTTGGCCAATTGGAGAGAAGGAATCCAGAAGGCATATGGCTTTTGGATGTATGCAACCTTGAGTACCTTGTCAAGTTTGGGCATCCTCTGTGAGTTCAATGGCCCATGCAGTCCAGTTGTCCTTTCTCACTTGCTGTAGGTGGGCATCCTTTTATGAATGTGGAAATGAGGAGGTTAAATTAGAAATGGTTGGCTTGGCCCAGACAAAGCTCTCGTGTGGCGACATCAACAGTGAGAAGGTGTGGACTGCTGCTCTTAGCGTCCGTGTGATGCTCGACTTTGACATTGCCTGTGAATCTTGTTGGGCTTAAGAGGAGAAACTGGTTGAAAGCTACATGCGCATCGCATTTGCTGTGCCTAATCACCAGGAGTTTCTGCATAGTGGGACACCATCAGAACCTCTATTAGCCGAGACAGCCACCTAGCTGCTCAGTGTTAACAATTGGATACAGCACGGGGTTCCCAATTTGCTGTTCAAGTTAATGGAGGGAGGCTTTCTGGCTTGAGGAGAGTGGGGAGAGATGATTGGACACTGTTACGGATCGCTTCTGCAGCGGGCTCCGGCAACAATCAACTTAACTAGGAGGGGGGTTTCCAGGGGAGAAGACAGCAGTTTTCATTGTTGCTTATAGCTAAGACAACACTGCTAACAGGGGGGGTCAAGGTCTAGTGTCATTGCGAGCCGTGGGGGTTACTCAAAACAAGATGAGTCTGCCCCAAGAACCAGACTAAACGTAAAGAAAGGAAAAGAAGAAAAAGTCCGAACCAACAACAAGAACAGTACATATAGTGGCTGGTCTTGAGGGGAGGTAAATAGGAATACAACCATGAAGCCACAACATGTCCAACTCTACCATGTGTTCACCATGAGGCGCACATGAGGCGTCCTCATGTCGATGTTCTCGCGATCCAACTGGAGGCCCGGGTGTCGTTGAGGATAGAAGAGGTCCGGATGACTCGGATGATTTGTCATCGGATCATGTGACAAGCAGAATTGCCAATTCGGGGTCTACACTTGCTGTAACAGGCAAGTGCGCAGTTTGGCAAGTGCGTTGCACGGTCGGGTCAAAGATGGGTATCGTCCAGTGTGGGGTTGGCAATGAGAGTGTCTTGAGGTAGCATGGATATAGCGGCAAGGTTGGTATGAAAGAAAATGAAGGAATGTATAGAGGAAAAAACCAACTAGGACAATGGGCTAGTCGAGGTCAGACATATGAACAGCATAAGCTGTACCGGATGACGATGTCTGTGTCAATGACGTATCGAGGAGCGGTGTCTTGTCCTGTGTGTGGAACAATGTGGTCCACCTGATGTCGGTATTTGTCCAAGAAAGGGTATCATTGTAAACGAGTGTGGGAGGTATCAAGATTATGGATGGAAAAGGATAAATGAACGTGGGTCCAGGTTTCGAGTCATGGCATGAGTGACATGCTGTGGGAACAAGTCGTCGGGTACTGCATTGAAGCGGTGTCGTGCGAACAATATACGATAGGGGTTGGTTCACTGTTTGGGAAGTCGTATGGTCTGTGGTCGAAGTCTAAAAGAGTATGCTCCGGCGATGGTCGGATTAGAGAGAACAGTGAAATGTCTTGTGATCGGGGATTGTCCAGAGTTCGCATGCAGGCGAGGAATGTCGTCGGATCGTCAGGGAGGATAATGGTGGGCACAGGGTACGAATATGGAAACCAAATATCCGGGAATGGCAATTGTCAATTACGTGTCGATATATTGTTGAGGTGGAAGTCAGAAGTATCAATGGTGGAAGGGTTTCGGTGCCGATGCCAAAGATAGATCATAACAAGGTAGAAACCGATCAGGAAGGTGATGGCAATGCTGCCAATAACAATTACAGTAATGAGCTGTGTCGGGAGTACAGCCATTGTGATCGGTTTGTCGTGGGATAGCGTAAACAAGATATCGAAGGGAAAAGACAATGTCGGTGACGTCCATCGGCAAGGAGACTATTCGGGTACAACAAGGTCACGTGGGAGATGTCCATGGTCGGTCTGGATTGTTCTAGAAGAAGAAAGGAAGAAAAGAGAACAAGGACAAGAATAAACAACAATGTCCAAAAGAAGACAAAAGGTAAAGGGGAACGAAAAAGGAAGGTATGGTAAAGTGGAATCGTCATCGTGGGTAGTGGAGTCGGAATCGGAGTTGCGGAGTTGAAAAATGTAACAGACACCTTCTCTGGACAATTGCCCATGATGATGTCATTTGCCAACTAAATTTGCTTGACATCACCAAGCTCCAATTTTACCAGCCAATTCTCCTTCTTGATTGGTTGAAAGTGCTCATTAACCCCTGATGGCACCAATCTGTTCTTTCAGCAAAACCTATTGCTGACCCCCACAGTCTCTCTTTGGAAAAGGCATTTGCAGAATATTTATCTCAATTTTTCCCACTTTGCCAGAGTGGATGATGACTCTGTACTCAGTCCAGACAGGCTGTATGTCTGTTTGGTATGCCATATGGCCTACCAGTGTGCCGACAATCAGAGATCAACAGATATCGCTGCCGCAGTGCATCATGGGGGTCTTAAGGCTCCCATCTGTCCCAAGAACACATCCCCACTGTATGGTCAAATGAAGGATCATGCAAATTTTTCTGAAGTTCTGCTCAATCCTCATATTGGAGGCACGCTGCACAATGGTCATCCCATACTGTCACTCATCCATGATCTTGGCATTGGGATTGCAAATGTCTAACCGCATCCCTCTGTACCTGTGAAGGTGTTACATGAGACCCTTGTTGATCGCACAGAGAATATTCACCTACAACATTACCAAATCCATATTGAAGGCTGCACACACAAGACATGGGATAGTCCCTGCTCACAAGAACGACATTTACAGATCGATTCTGGAGGCGACTAAGGTTATCAACAATTTTCCAAGGAATGATATTCCAGATCACAGATGTGCAATGCTTCAGCTAAAACCAGGTTTCTCTGGGAACAAGGATAAGTTTTCATTTGGATGGGTCCATGGATCAAGTCCCCCTCTGAGTCCCCCTGCGAGTGTGGCTATGAAGGATGTGAAGCGCAAGGGAGGGAAGCAGGAAGGGCAAAGAAACGAAAGTGCGCAGACAAGGGCTCACCAATCAGGTCTGATGATGGGATGTCTTAGGACCTCGGATATCAGCAACAGGAGCTCTTATCTTGCTATGAAGTGATGCATTCTTGATGCCCAGAACTACTCTAGACCATCAATTGAACACATTGACAACCTCCATTCTATGGTATACTGCTGTTGTGGCAGGTATTTTGTGTTGGAATATCAACACGCTGACTCAGATTCTACATATGGACTAGGCCTCGGGCCCCAGATTCTTTATGTGCGCATTCTAACTGTTATGTACATCCGGATCTATTTCATTCTCCCTAATTAAGTAGCTACATATGTTGGAGATTCAAATACCGATGTGGCGGATATGGAACTTGGACTTAGTTATATGCACCTCTCATTGAGTACTCTTTTATTGTTCTTTTCATTTGGATCTAGCCTACCCATAGTGTATACACTATGTGGTCAAAAGAATTACTATATTTATGCACATTTACAATAAATGACTCTCTAAAGGGCACACTCTATTATTTTAAGCTTGATAAATATTGTCACTTAACTTTCCAACTCCAAGTCCACAGCATAAGGCCCCTCAAACCACCTAGATAAGTAAAGCTTTTTTGGTAATATAAGGCTAAGCTGAGTACTTGTGGCTTTGACATGAACCCTGTGGCAGAAATGCTGATCAGAAATGCTGATAAGCATTTGGCCTACCATCTTTCAAGTTTTTGAGGTGGGTTGTGAAATCTTTAATGAGGGAGTCAGTAGATGCTCCAATAGAGTGGGTAGTAAATGGCACATATGGACCATCTTTCCACTCTTCCAATGCCACCACAATCTGCATAGGTTATTATCAGTCACAATCTTAGCAGTAAAAGATTTGGCTAGATCACACCAAGGCCAAAGCTGCTGCAATTCGTTCTACATCATAACCACCCAAAGGAGGGAAGGAAATAGCTGATGGCTGTCTGTTTCCATGCACAATTACAACCATAACCCCAACCAACACATCATCACCTAGAACTGTCCAGTGACCAGAATCCAAGAGGCCCTGAAAACATTTCAATTAAGGGAGTACAAAAAGTGCTGTGGAGACAAACCTCTGATCCAAACAAGAACAGTTTTGATTCCATTACCTTAGCAACTTGCTGAGATGCCTCACCATTCGCAACACCATAACATTGCAGAACCAGTCACCTGGCTACATCTAGTGCCAAACTCTTATTCTCACTGAGTTTGTGGCTCAGGAAATAATTTGCGAACAATTCCCAATTAATGTCGCCAGGGAGGAACCCATACCAAGCATGAAACACCCTGCTTACAGCAAATTGACCATTCCGCTTGCTCAACAGCATACCGGTGCCCACCGCAACATCGTCTCGTGAATAATGGTTATCGAGTATGCCCGAAGTGTGCTGGCCTTGGTTTATAACAGAATTCTGAAAAATCATTCGAATGGCATCTGGGTGTAGCTGAGAAAATTCCTTGTCAAATATAGATTGCATGACAATTCGATACACTCGTGCTTCATAGGCCAGATCAGGTATTGTTCCGTGGCAAAGGACGTCACTGATTGTGGTGGGGGTAAAAACGCCAGAGAAGTGAGATGTTTTGCAGTTGTGGATGAAAATATAGTGCTTGTGGTCCTGTCTAGGGCCAGTCAGGGGTACACCCGCAGTGCTCTGGGGCTGTACTCGGACCCGTACCCGTCACGGGTACGTACCTGAGGCCAAAAGTATGGGTATGGCACGGGTTTTGCAGGGGTACAGGAAGAAACATGCAAAATACTCCATTTTTACCTGTTTTTGGTGGTTTTTATGGTTATTGTGGACGGAATACTGGCCGGATCCCTTTAGTGTAGAGGTTCACAATGTTCGGAATAGTGTGGAGAGTGTTGAGAGCATTTTTACATATTTTTACAAGCAATGATTCTCATTATATCCCTCAAAAACATGCAAAATACCCCATTTTTGCCTGTTTTTGGTGGTTTTGATGATTATTGTGGACGGAATACTGGTCGGATCCCTTTAGTGTAAAGGAACACAATGTTTAGAATACTGTGGGGAGTGTTGAGAGCATTTTTACATATTTTTACAAGCAATGATTCTCATTATATCCCTCAAAAATAGCGAAAAATACCCCAAAAATTGAGTTTTTGATGTTTCTTCTCCCAAAAAGAATACAGCCCATACCCGTGTGGGTACTGCGGGTATTCTGAGGCTGGACTCGTACCCTTAACCCGTGGTACCCGTACTCTTAACCCCTGGGGGTATTGTATACCCTTGACCTGCCCTAGTCCTGTCTTGGTCGATGAAGGAGCCTCAAGAGTTCGATCTCGACTGGTCTAATGACACCAAGATAAAAAATGAAAACGATGCCAAGGTGTGGTGGCAGGGCCCAAAATGCATCATACACCAGACGGTCCTTTTGGATTGCTTTTGGATTGCTGATGAATACAGTCCCATTTCGAATTATTTTCAAGTTCCGCAGGTACTGGCCCACCACTCGATATAGCAAATTCACTGTTTGCCAAGCTCGTGGAGCAATACCACAGGTCCGGTAAAAATGCGCAAGAATCAAACGCAGAATGAGAGCTGGCTGGGAAAGCCATTTCTCGGCTTTCTTGCGGTTCAGGGATCCAGTTGAAGTAAATATCAGAGTCGTTGCTTTAGTATGAGACGATGTTGGCTTATCTCGACCAAGATGGATCCAGACTTGAGCAATATAAGGCGCAAATAGTGCTTTGTTTTCGGGGAGATCAAAGAGTGAAACTGGTGTGATGGGATTGTCTATCACCTGAGACAGGGAGAAAGTCGAGAAATCCACATATGGCAGCAGGTGAGCCAAAGATTTCGTGAGTTCCTGGGCTTCCATCGCCACTTGCTTTTGGATCAACTCCAGAGTAATGACTCGACCACGTATGTGACCTCATGTTAACACAAATGATTGCCCACTTGAATCCCAGGTGCAGGAGCTCGGGGACAGCATCTCTTTTGCAATTGGTTTTACGACCACCCAAGCCGTGACCAGTCGGCTCATCACACTTGAAATGATGTCCAGCTTTGGAGTAGTCCATTTTTGATTAGGGATGACCACGGGTTCAGGGTCAACCGCGGGTTTCCCAATAAGGGTGCCTCGGGTACGGGTAGGGTTATGCGATTACCAACCCTCTCCCAAACCGTCACCCATCATCACGGTGCCACAGGTTGCTCGGGTTTTGTCACGGTTACGTCTACAAGTCAGAAGGTATGTGAACAGCAGGTATCTTGCTATTGTTCATGCACAGTGATGTAGGCTGACTGAAACTTTGACAGATCTGCCTGGCCCCCCTCTATTGTCTGTGCGTTAGGATCCACTGCTCCAGACTGCCGCTTGGAGGTATAAAAGGTGGTCCCTCTCGCATTTGTACGTCTATTCCCATTCCTTTGATGCCCACCAAAGCTAAATCGATGAAGCACAAGACTGCCCCAGTAACCTCTTCACACAACAAGGGGACATCTAGTAAGAGATCTGCCACTCTCGCTACGTCGACCACTCACTCCGTCGCTTCGTCTGCTGCACCCTCTGCTGCACCCTCGGTTGCACCCTTGGTTGCGCCCTCGGTTGCCACATCCAGGGTGAGTTCTATTGCCGGCGACACTGATGTGGATCCAGAGCAGTCCGAGGCCAGTACCGAGTCCGACTCAGATGTAGGTGATCCCCAGAAGCAACTCGGTATATTCAAGGTTTCTGGATTATTTTGCACCGCTAATTGTAGTTATATTGCAGACAAACTTCAGAGGGGTTGGCGTTCCCCGATCTATACATTTTTCAAGCCCACCGTGCTCATCCAGTTCCACAACGGCCGCCTCTGCCATTTCTTCCAATGCGCCACTCGTCAGTGCAAGACTTCAGCCGGTGGTGGAGTCAAGAGGTATCAAGACTCCAAAGATCGGGCCTCCACCACCAATCTCAAGGCACATGCCATCAAGTGCCATGGCGAAGATGCCATGAAGGTCGCCATAGGTAGTCCGGGGGCCATCTCTGCTGTGAGCGGCTCGATCTTTTCTGCGTTCACTCGGCAAGGCCAGATCGCTCAACGATACTCACATCGCGCCCATACAAATGCGGAAGTTCGGTAGGCACCCTGATTTCTTCTTGTTCATTAAATAACACCTGTGCAGTGCCCATGTAGTCAGGTGGGTGACGGAGAACAGTCGCCCGATCAGTATCATAAATGATCAAGAACTGCGGGAATTGCTCACTGCCGGATGACCACATATCAGCCTTCCCGGGCACACAACCATCGTGCGGGATATTACCTCATCGTATAGACGTTCTCGCATCAGGATTATTGCACTACTTATGGTGAGCACCTTAGCTTGAGTATTCCCTTTCTGACACATTTTTTAGGACTACTGCGGCCGTGTTCACATTGCCACTGACGCTTGGACGTTGCCGAACCATTGGGCCTTTGTAGCTTGGACGGTTCACCTACAGCACGAGGGCCAGATGCTGGGCTTTTTACTCAATATCAAAGAGATCCCGGAATCTCATACCGGCATCGCACTCGCTCGTGCTTTCGAGGTGATGCTTGAGGAGTTTGAGCTACAGAACAAGGTCTGGTATTATGTCTTGCATCTTGTACAATGTAGACCTTGTACAAAATACTAACATTTATCATTCAGCTGCTCGGCATCATAGCCGACAACGCATCTTCAAATGATAAACAAATTCGTGAGCTAGCTTTGCTTGACAACTCGTTTGATGAAGAACATCACGTTCGCTGCTTCAACCACACCCTTCAACTCTCGGCCAAGACGCTCCTTAAGCCTTTCAATCTGGCGTTTTCGAAAGGGTCTGAAGATGACGATGAGATGCCTTCGCTTGAGGAAGTCGATCTAGATGATGACGATGAGATCAACGATGATGATGATGATGAAGATGCGAATGGTATTGAAGAAGACGTAGAGGATTCGGATGATGAGATTGATAAGCTTGATGAGGTTGATCGTGAGGATCTGTTGGCAAAGATGGCAGGAGTGCACGAAACAGTTACCAAGGTTTGACGCTTTGGCTTGTAACATTCCACTTGCCATACAAAGCTCATGTTCTTGTCTCTTATCGCAACACTCTCTCCTTCCGCCAACCTAGCTCCGCAAGTTGGCTTTCACAATCATCCATTCCACAACCATCACCCTTCCAGCATGGCGCCGTACCTGCCAAACACTTGACCTCAAGGCATGGCTGATTCCTCGCGATGTTGTCACTCGGTGGAACTTGACCCATGACATGATGGCCTTTGCGCTGATATACCGCAAGGCAATTGACCAGGTCACCGCCAACAAGAACTTGAAGTTGCGGCGGTTCGAGTTGGATTCGGAGGACTGGCAGATCATCGAAGATCTTGTGGGTGTTCTCGAGGTAAATACCATTCCAGGTCTCTGACATTCATACACTGACACCTCACAGCAATACAAGAAAGCCACGGTTTTTTTTTCTAGTAACTCTGCTTCAATTGCTTCAGTGATCCCTGCCATGGACAAGATCACCGCGCCTCTCAAACAGAAGACAAAGCAGACTCTCCACCCAGCTATCATGGCGGCACTCGTTTTAGCATGCAAGAAGATGGACCAATACTATTCACTAACAGACGCAACGACAATCTACCGTATCGCTATGGGTATATTGTCTTAACTACTGATGCATTGATTGGATATCCTGATATTTTGCAGTGCTACATCCAGGCCTCAAGTTGGAGTATTTCCGACAAAACGAGTGGGAGATTTCTTGGATCAAGCAAGCAGATAAGTTGGTGTGCGACGAGTTCCTGGCCACATATCAGACTACAGAGGACAAGGTTGGCACAGCGCGCAAGGAACAGGTACCGATCTATTGTAATCGTGGTGTAATTTACTAACGGTATTGATTCTCAGGGAAGTGACAGTGACACCGACTTCGCAAACATCTCCGTCGGCAGCAAGGTTGTGCTGTCTCGGACCCATGACCTGGACGAGTACTTGCACACACCCGTTGAGAATATCAAAGACCCGTTGAAATGGTGGGCAGATCACACGCATATCTATCCGGCCTTATCGAGGATGGCCTTGGACTATCTCAGTATGCCCGGTATGTACATTTTTTGGCTGATACAGCAAGTACTAATATTGTAATATGTAAGCTACGTCGACGGCAGTGGAACGCGTCTTCTCGCAAGGCCATCACCTGCTCTCTTTCAGCTGCAACCGCATGGTGCCGTCAACGATTCGCGCCTGTCTTGGCCTTGGTTTGTGGTCTCGTCATGACCTCATTTTGATGGAGGATGTCTTGAGAGCAGTGTCGGCGGAGACAAAGAAAAGGAAGTTGAAGAATATGCCGTCTGTTGAAGTGTGATAACCGTCTCAAATCGTGTATGATAGCCGTCTCGAATCGGAGGTGCCTGTGACCTCCTTGTATGTACTAATATGGCACAATGACCCACGGTTTCTATTGCTACCGCGGTTTTCTGATTAACTGTGTATATTAAGGGTCGTGTATATGTAAACCCTTAAGGGGTACGGTTTTAGCGGGTGCAGGTAAGGTTTTAGTAAGCGAGACCCATCAAGAACCCGTGGTCATCCCTATTTTTGATATCCACGGAGTAACCTATCATGGCAGGGGTGAGTTCAGAGTAAAGTCGAAAGAGGTAGTACCCACTTCAATAGGTCATCATGTTCATTATGATCCTCGATAATATCCATACCCATATCACCTGTTTCTTTGAAAGAATCACCGACTCAGGTGGCATGTTCTTCCACTCCAGCAACATCAAAAAGATTGAGACCCCAACTGCTGCTTTCCATATCAGCGGGGCTGAATTTATCAAATGTAATGTCGTCTTCAATGCCTTGGGTCTCCTGTTGAGCAATTTCATTTTCTATGTCATCATCGTCTTCAAGATCACAGGAAAAGTCTTAGTGGACATGGCCTGGAAACTGCTGATGGTTTTCCAGCGTGAAGTTGGTCACAATCCCATTATGCCAAGCAGTGTGGAGAAGTGTTGAGAATATGGTTCTTTGCGTGCATGCAAAGTTCTGGCCAAGACAAATCAGTGAAAGCCATTCTCCAGGCTGTGGTGCAACCACGGTGAAGTTTAAAGATTGTTCCAGAGCTGAATCTACTTTCTTCCATGCATCCATTGACATTGTAAACATGGAGAACAGTATCTGGTGACATATTGTTGCCACACTCGCCAGATCTGCATCTGCCCCTTGCAACAACAGGGTGTAGAGTTCGGTGAAGAGATTGAGCTGGATTTGTGTCACCTTGGGCCAGAAATCCCCCAAATGTTCGATGTGGCCATGTTTGTGCCAAAGCATAAAACGGATGACCATCGAGAACACTCTCATCCCCAGGTGCCTGTAGTTGTCAAATGTACGCTTTGTAAAGTGGCAAAACCCTGCACCAGAGCTAAGGCAAAATCAGTAAAGAATGTATGTTCATAAAACATTGTGCACCCTTCAACTAGGGCAACCCAAACAGATTTGTGGCAGCAGTTGACTCTGGAATTGGCATCCTCCAAATATATCCTCATGAAGTTATATACTATGATGAGGCCCTGCTCAATGGAATAACCCTTGGAATCCTCCGTAGGGTTGACCACGGGTTTGGGTCAACCCGCGGTATTACCAAAACGGGTTGCGCGGGTATGGGTAGGGTGTTTGGTTTCATCACCCGTGACCATACTGTCACCCATACCCGCGGTGTCGCGGTTTTCACGGGTATGTCAACACACGACGACGACTACAACAACGACTACAACAACGACCATGATGACTACAACAATGACCGTGACGACAACAACAACAACCGTGATGACAACAACAATAACAACTATGAACACAAAACAACAGCAACAACGATGACTACAACAACGACTACAACGACAACGACCACAACGAGTTTATGCATGGCCGGGAAAACAGCCAGTGAGGTGGTGCGCCCACCCTCTGGCTGTCAGGTATGTCAATTATCATCATCTCATTAAACTGGCTCGTGCTAATGCTTGCTACTTTATTATTTTTATTTAGTTTCATTGCTAAACGGCGGCGGCACGACATGGCGACGATGGCGACACGACGTGACGACGACGACGCTGTTAACACGACGATACGACGACCCAACACCAACGTCGTTGATGTTGGCTCTGGCCCAGTGGCCAAGCCGTTCCAGCGATGACGGTGGAAGTTGGCAGGTGCGTCAAGAGGCCGAGGGCGGCAGAGCCATCGCAAAACAAACCAGCCACATCAATTGACGTGTGCTGGGTGTTTGCGATGACTTTGGGCACACCCTGGCTCCGAAAAAACCGGGGGACCACGGGTTTGGACAGACGGGTATGGGTAACCAGGGCACCAAGGGTCAGAACGGACGGTACGGGTTGTACCCGTTATGGGTGCAGGTTCAGCGGGTATGGGTGCGGTGTTGGCCATGCCAACCCGTCACGAACCCGTGGTCCATCCCTAATCCTCCGGCCACAGTTCGACCATTCGGGCAGAGGGTAATGTGATGAGTTGGATCAGATTCCGAGGGTGCGCATGGAGACCTTCAACATAGGAAACCCACCCAAAATCCATCAGGTATTGGGGGGATTGCTGTGTTATCCTTTTGGGAGCCGGCTTTAGAACAGTCGACATAATGGATTGATAATCCAGACTAAACGGAACACGTAAAGCCTGCTTTCTGTAATCGGAAAAAAGGTGACTAGCATAGACACGGGGAAGGGATTTGAGATCGAAACCACAGGTCTGATCCGTGAGCCACTTTTTGCAGGCAGTACTGGCAAAATGCGCTCGGAAATTTCTGAAAACTCCAGATTTCTTGTCTCACGCGGTAATCCACTGGTGGCATTTGGGGCATTGAACACATATATCTGGAGGATGAATGCCTGGTATCAACTCAGAAAGTTGGATTCCCTCCGCTTTCGCAACGATTTCCTGCTTCGTGAGTGCCGGGGGTGCGGGGAAAGCCTTTCTTAGGTGATCCAAAAGCAGAGCGATGTTGGAACCACTACGGCTAAATGCAGTTTTGTGGACATTATAAACATGGTGTTCCATGTCTATGAGCAGTACGAAGCTTAGATGCTGGGGGCAGACAATAGTGTGGAACAGCGGGTTTAAATACATTCCATCGAAGAAAGAGAGGACGGAGCAACTGCTGTTAACAAGTGCTGAGTCAGGGATGTGGATATCCTTGTGGTGACTGCAATGATGGCGATTATCGCTCCATTGGTACATGCCTCGGTTACCAATGGACCGAATTAAAGTGGGTAAGCGTCGGATCTTCTTAACAGAGTCTAGGGAGAACAGAGAGGGTGGAAGACACAATAATGGGTCCTGCACATTGCAATTTGTGTCTTCTCCAATGTTGCTGCCATGAGCCATCACCCTGTCTTCAGTGCTTGTGACGGAGCCATGCTCTTCCTGATCACCATCACTAGGCTCCTCTTCATTAAGCAGTCCAGCAATACAAGTTTGATTGGGTGGATAGCAATCTTCTACGATATTAGTTAAAGCGATGGTTCAATTGAGCGCAGCACATACGGGTGACTGGGGCAGATTTTTTTTTTGACTCCAATAGGTGCAAGCTCATCCGCCACCCTTCCGACGTACAGGTTCGGTCGGCATCTTCATCTAAACATGAGTTGCTGCTAAGGAACGGAGTCTAGCCAACTGTTGAGATCTTAGCAGTACATGAGGTTGATCAACCACCTTACACTTGATTTTCCAGGCAGCAGATGGGTAGGTCTCTTCTCTTGAGCTGTGGAAGTCAAAGACGGAAAGTTTTCCTAGTGAGTATAAGGAAGTGCCTATTGGGCCAATAGGCAGTTCGAACTTCGCCCCCTTCATTCTCGGCCAATACTGGACCATTTCCCACGATCCAGGGATATTCTGGGAGCTTATGTAAGCATCTGGACCGTACCCCCCAATTAGGCAAGCATTGTTCCCACGGTTCCCGTGTAATAAGCCAATGCGCAACAGGTCCATTTCAGAAAGATCCACTTTTCCCCCTTCGCCTTCCCAACCTTTCATTTTTTGGTTGCTTCCACCCACCGGTTTAGACCACCCATGACATTGTTCAACCCCCAGCACCTCGTTGGGACCTAACCAAAATTGACAGCCTGGTACCACCCAATCTCTCTGTCACTTTGCCACGCCCACCACCCACCACTTTTTTTTTGTCAGTTCTAGGGCCACGTACAGGGAACATGAAGGGCGAGTTATGATAGACAGCATTGTCATTGGTATAAACATGCTTGGTTGAGGAGAGAAGACAATCTTCACTGAGGAATCATGACCGAAGATGGGATGTAACCTGGGCATGGGAGGCAAAAGAGAACAAACATAGAGTCTGTAAATCGTTTCCACTAGCTCTGTCACTGTTCCTCTGTAAGCCCTGCTTCGTGTTTCCTGAATTTAGGTAGTGCATTCATAATTAAGGTTGGTGTCATGCAGATGCATCCAACCCTAAGTCTACATTTTTACCTAAAACAAAGCCTTCAAATTTGATTAATTTTGGCATGGCCACAAATTTCTGTGGTTGGATAGTATTTGATGGGTTATTATTTGTGAAAATTTAAATGGATTTTGTATGGTTTAAAATCATCTGCAAAACTTGAACAAGCTACCAATCATTTTGCAATCATTTTGCATCATGCAAAATAGTGCAGTGTCAGCAGTGTTATGTAACGGTGATTCTAGTTATATACTCAGAGCTTCGGAAATGTCCGAGACTGTGTGTTTTCAAGTGGGCTGCACCATGATGATGCATGACGGGCAATAACTCATCTTCATTTTCTATCACGGTCTCATCTCCTCTTGGCATCAGAGGATGGCACGCTGTGTCTATTCAGAGCTCGAGATTGGGCTGTCTTGAGGTCACTGAAGGGGCACAAAGGACGTGTAAACTCGGTCGCCGTCCATCCTTCAGGGAAAGTTGGGCTCAGTGTTGGCAAAGACAAGACACTTCGAATGTGGGATTTTATGAGAGGGAAAGGGTCGGCAAGCATGAAACTGGGGAAAAGTAACCATCTTCGTTTCTTGCTTGTCGGTTTATTTAATGTATAATCCAGAAGGAGATTGTTCGCTGGTCAGTAGACGGGTTACATGTTTGTTGTCCAATCACAAGCAACCGCCGATATTTACTCGACAGTGCGTACCAATTTCTGCTCTCTTCTCTCATTCTCTCTACTTATTACTCTCATCAGGATATGCGCCTCCTTCACACAATCTTCTCGTCAACACGACGTCAAATTTTGCAAGCGTGTCAACGGCGAAGGAGAGGTTCTGTTGGTCGCCGCCGAAGACAAAAAGTTTCTCCGTGTATGACATATCAAAGGATCCCAATACGGTCCCAACAATAATCGCAGAATTCGTGGGACACTCAAATCAGTTCATTCTTGCCCACTGGCAAACCATCCACGAAAACTAAAATCTTTGGTAACAGCGTCAAAGCATTTGACACGCTTTCCATTTCCCTCCCTCCTTCAACAGAATCTAATTCAGACCACAGTTTCACAACGATCGCCTGTACAGCTTCACCTGATGGTAAAATCCACGTATATGACTTCGCATCATTACCACCTCCCTTGAGCGCACCTCAAATGATCCAAATCAGCCCTGTCGCAGAATATGATACCAAAGGCACTCGTTTGACGTGCTGCCTTTAGGTAACTCGCGAGCTCCTTGTTGAACTCGTCCATATTCTAATGTGACATTGGCGAGAGAGATGTAGATCCGGGGAACGCTTGCGACTGCAGGTACGCATTGTAGCTGGTCACGAACAGTTGAAAGCCATGTAGAGTGGCCTGGATTGTCATTGGAACAGGTGTAGAATCAGGACTCAGTACCCCGGACCCATGTTCAGTTGCAGGGTTTCGAGAAGTTATCATCTTCAAACGCTCGTGGTCCTTCTGTGACATATACTCAAATACTGATCGTGGAGCAGCAGGGAGCGGCGTTTCGCCCAGTAACGAACCCCGCTACATAGATTCTCGTGTCAGGAATAAAAGCGGCCCGCTGAATATACATGAATTCATACCTCATCGGCCGATTTGCCTAACTTCCATTTCGCGTGCGACAGAGGCTCGGAGGAAGATGTTTTGGTTCCAACGTTCTCCTTGTCGCTCTCCCAAACACGATTTGGATTCGGCTTCCATCCCTAGGGGATATCTGAGAGGATACCTGTGAGCAGAGTGAAATCAATCTATTATTCTGGAGATAATCAATCAACACGTTACCAACCATCGATCTTCAGCTACTGGTTGATCAGAAAGTATAGGTCCTGCGAGAACTGGTGTTCTGTCATGGAACGCACAGACGAGCATTGCTGTGCTCTTCAAGAAGTAAATTTCTGAGTCCTTCTTGAACAAATGGAAACGCGGCCTGCTCACGGTTTCTGGTTTGTTGTTACTTCGGATAGATCTACCCGGGATGGTCTTTTCATTGTCTTCACGACGGAGGGCATCGTAAGCCAAACGTGTCCGCCCGTGATTGAGATTTCCTTCATAGACATCCACGTCGTCATCTTCGGTGTTGTTCAATGTGCCAAGACCATGAAATGATCCGATATAAATATTGCATAGTCGGATTACACACACGTACATGCCAACTTGGGCCCAGAATTATTCTTACTCCCGTCGACTCCGAGACTTTCGTTCAAGCCCATCCTGGGAGACCTAGTCCATGGGAATTGTCTTTTCGCTCCACACGCAGAACAGGGGTATCTCGAGGGGCATAGGTGTGTTTACTGGCTTCTTCGTCCTCAGGAATGTCATCGGCGGTAACATTCGGCCCAAGTGAAGCTTGCAGGTCTTGAAGTTTTCGCTGACGGGCCACGTTATGCGCGGGCCAATGCCTTGGCCTAGCCGCCATCCCATTTTCATCAGTATGAGTGCTCCAACGGAGTCCTTGGGTGGTGGGAGCATCGCGGCTTCCAAGTACCGAAGCAATGGAACTATTGAGAGGCGCATTAGTGACCGCTATACGCAGAGATCGCTACATACTCTCGTTCGGCCTCCTCAGCACTGCTTCGCCCATGCGTTCCTGCCAGAAAGTCCATCTCCTCTGTTGTGTCCACCAAAGTTTGTCCCCTCCTTTATTTCGGCGTGCCTGGCGGGTTCTTCTTGCCTCGACATCGAGACCTCACTCGACAATGGGTGATCGTAGTGCGGCACTTTAGGGCATGGCATGGATATATCCAGGTAATATGGCCCACATCAGCAAAACAGCCATTAGGGAATAGGACGATAGATACCTTGTAAAACCACTAGTTGCCTGAGAATTCAAGCTTTTTATCCTTGAGATTGGGACGCCTTTGCCTCCAGTCGAGAAATCAAAGGATAATGGAGAATTCGTCCCGCTATGGAAACAAGATGAGAAAGGGCGAAGAAGATTACACGGGAGTTTTCACAGGCAGCTTCTCTGCTGTTGGCTCAAAAGAAGGTAACACCATCACTCACTCTCTATCATGTAAATGCTGTTAACATTGCAGACAGGATGGGTTCCTGCTACATTCATTTCATCCCGATCAGACCAAGCAACACAAAAGTAAGGACTTCATAGACGAAGAAGATCTCAAGATTCATACAACGACCACGGGTATTCCGGTGACGACGATGTCCCTCTGGATGGATAGGCCCCTTCAGGCATATCTTCTTGGCTGGGTTACTGTCCTACACTACTGACATTGGCCATGCCCACAGATTCGTGTTCGAGATGTTGCATAATCGTGCCCATACTATGCCTTTCACAAAATTTCTTCGTTCGCAGCGGTGCCGCTGGTGGAGTGTCCGTCTTCTCCGGCGGTTTCGCAGAGTCACGGATGTGCCAGGAAGATAACCATCAGCAAAAGGGGAAAATCCTTACATGTACTTACATAGCCTTATAAAGCCCACTTTCCTTGGATTGCACACCAGAATGGGGACGGGTCTTGCAAGGTAACCGCAACGGACCTCCATGAGTTGGCAAGAGTTCCCATTTCAATCCAAGGCCCGGGAGAATGGCTATCTAATACAAGAATACCACCAGATTGCAACAGCATTGGCAAGACTTCACCAGAATAATGGTCCATGCAAGTACATCCCTGAGCTTCCAAGGTATTCAGTCATATCACGGTAGAAAAAAACAGTTATATGACAATGTTGCTTAGCATATTCTACTCTATGAGAATTCCACAGTGTACAGTGTATATAAGTTACTAATGAAGACATATAATTAATTATTGGTATTTGTGGGATTCGAACTCTCGAACTTATCAACCTATATATATCCAGGTCACACTTACCGCTGAGCTAATGTACTGCATAAGGAAATAGCGGAGACAAGCTTATATTATCCCGATTTCAACACACCAAGCTTTCATCAAAGCGTTCATTCATCAAGCAGCTTGTGCTCAGACTGTTGATGCTGAAGAGGGATCCGAGACTGAGGAGACTGAGGGAGATGAATCAGACAACATCGAAGACTTCAGACTGAGGATTTTAGCATGGAGGACATGTATGCTGCAGAAGGGTATGCTCCACTGTAGCATTTCTCTTATTCTCTTTCTGTCCTAGCCCAGCCATGTATTCTATTGCAACTGTATACAATCCGACACCTGCCTGACATCGGTTTGAACTGAATTCCATGCTCAGATGAAGTCTCCCAATCATCTCCCTACCTGGCCACTCCATTGCCTGGCCTTCCATCGCCATCCAAAACTCCCGCCATCCTAACGTCGGCTTGGAATGGGTCCCCATTCAGGCCCTGTCTTGCAAATCTTCCCCAGTCTGGCGTTCTCTTGCCTCACCATTGCTGGCCATGCCAGCGCTCGCCAGTCGGACGGTTGCTTGGATACGTCACCTGACCATCCAAGGGTCCTGCGCTTTTGCTGATGACAATACCAGGCAGCGAAGGCCTACCTTGAGGAGGTCCGTAAGCTAGGTATATGAACATTATCATTATTCCACAGTTCCACAGTTTCCGCGTACCTTCTGATTCACAGTGATGCTTGGAACTCTTGCAAGAATGCGAAATTGCTGAGAATGTGGAGAAGAAACAGAAACAGATAACGATCGTCTCCTTTGAGTCAGACATCCCAGGGAACCCATAGGATTTCAAGGAACCTACCACCAGCCCATTTCATTCACCCTTTGTGAGAAGCTTGCTTGTAGGTTCCTTCGACAACTAAAGGTAAAAAGATGGCTTCGACGAATCGACGGGCTGCACTCGTCTAAAGGCCTCCTTTCCTTTTTCGATTTAAATTTTCGTCTGTGAGTGAAAGGTCCAAATCTTATCATGACATTCGGAGCTCCATGAAAGTTACTGTATGGGTATCATAAGGTCTTGAATTCACAGACAGTAGAGCAGAATCGAGGAGTGATAGAAAGGAACAACTCGACACGAATGAAAAGCACAAGCATAACGCAAGTACTACCATGTCCGTCATACTTTGCAACACATGCAACAAAACCCAAGAACGAAATTAGAATCCGGTAAGCGGCACAGTCCCCTCGGCGACGACGCCTTGTAACTCCGAAGGGTCGAGACCCAATGCTTTCAATATCGTTGGGGCAACTTGCTGCGTTTGCACACGGTGCGAATACTGGGTCTTGGTGAGTTGAGGATTGCTGAGGAAGCAGGCAACCTTGCTAAAATGACCACCGATTGAATCATCAGTATTATTATTACGGAGTCGTGGCTGATACTATGGAGTAGAAAGAACGCACCGGTCGTCGTTGCTCAGACCACCATGCTCGGCGATTTTCGCAGTGCTCGTGGTATATATGATACCCAGTTCAGGCTTGACAATGATATCAGGCACAGCAGGGTCGGTTGTGGGATCACCGAAGCCGAGCTTTGTGAGACGATTGCCGAATATGATGTCTGCAATTTTGAGCTGTTGCCTGTTTTTATTAAGCGATGCGACGGCCTTCTCGAGATCACCCTGTGATTTTAAAAAGAGGAGGGCAATGTCGTCTGTCTGATGGGGTTGACACAAAACGTGAGTCATCTCAATGATTGGGAGGATGGGAATGATGCTTACGATCGCGAAGAGCAAGGGGACATCAGTTGCATTCTGGAGCGCTGCTGGATCTATCTTTCCGTACTTATGCGGGTCAATGGGGGCCTGTCCGTGTTTGGACGCGACGATAATCAAGGTGTCGTTCAATATACCCTTCGCATCGAGCTTTGCGACAACTTGCCCCAGGGACGAATCCACGAAATCGAGGGCTTTGAGCAACTCCGGAGTGAATGGGTTGCCGGAGGCATTCGAGTAACCAACCGTTTTCTGGGCGACGCTCACTGTGTATGAATATTAGGGCTCTGCCGGCTGTCTGTCTGGCCTATTACGGTGAGATCACTTACCAGACTGGAAGTTGCCGCCGAAAAGGGTTGGGATGGCAGTCAGATTGCCCTCGCTGTTCGCCGGGGTCTGAACGTCGAGCCATGCCAAGAATGCGTTGACATGAAATTGATCATATGCGATGGTGGCGTCGACGGTTTTTGGCTCGCTGGCAATTTCCGGGAAATATCCTGTCGACAAGCCTTTCCCGCTCGGTCCGCGGACGAGATCGTATGCGGGATGCTTGTCAGCATAGGCTGTCACCAACCCTTTGCCATTGAGGACTTCAAAGACGGTATTCACGCGAAGCCTCTGATGTGGAAAGATGGGCACGCAATTCCCCTGCTTGAGGGCTTTAGGGAGATTGGCAGGGTTGATACCGCCTGAAAAGAGTTGGGTCGAGTTGAAGTCGATAGACTCGTCCAAGAGAACTGAGAGGGTGCAATATGATATGTCAGTTGTCCAGACAGCAGATAAGGCAGAAGAGAAGAGAAGTATAAATGCACCTTCGGCACCCGGTGGTCCAGTGCAGTCACTTCCCTTGGGGAAGACGCTCCGGTCGAAGGTGTCATCGTACCACACGCCGTGGGTTCGGGGCGACGCGCCAGTGTATTGAGCAAGGGTACCAGGGAACGAATCCGATGGAGCAGAAGTGAAGGCGTTGGTGAACTCAAACCCGGTATGGAGAAGCTTCACGATGGTAGAGTTCGGCCTTGCAGCGACGTATTTTTCAACATCACTGCTGTGGAGACCGTCCACTGAGAATGCGGCGACGTGCTTGTAAACCTTGGCCAAAGACAAGTTTGCGAAGCACGCAATTGCAACAACGCAGAGGGTGATACGGTTGGACCACATGTTGGATCAACCGTGGGGGTGCCCAGCTGTGGTGCATGTCTTTTATAGCCCCAACACTGAAAGGCACAGAGTATGACATACTGGCACATAATGATATATACCGCACGTGCGATGGGCCGCAGCACTTGGAGGATTTCACTGTACATGGACCACGTTCGCGGGGGGCCCTCATAAAATGTTGACACTGTGTGAGAACTTGAAAGATGGGAACAAACGGAATATAAATACCTTGCAGATGTGAGCTCAGATTCGAGACCTGGCAGATATCGATGATAATTGCACCCGGGCCCATGCATGTGATGGGGTGACGACTTCAACTCGAATCCCGATCTTACACATTTATTGAACGTATCGAACTCCGATCATGTTCCTGACTGGAAGTGGCGTAGCGTAAATCGTCACATGCCAGGTCGTTTGGGAGTCGTCTAGCATCCCAGCATGATGATGGCTGTCTGTTTGCGACTTTTCACTTTATTGCTCACCTGGGGCGTCGTAGAACAAGTCTTGCTCACTGTGCCAATCGATCATCGATCATCGATCATTCCCAGTGAAAAGCCCGTCTTGCATAATCCAGTTAGATACTTTTACACAATATAAATCCTTTTATATCTATATACAACCAGTAAAATCGTTCCGAGTGAAAAGATGACGATTAAAAATCTCACAAAGGCATATAGCCAGCTCTTGTTCTGGTAGCGACAAAATCTTTTGCAAACCGGAACCAAAACGTGAGTCGGTCGATGACATCATCTTTGTACTTGGAATTTTTTGTTCATTCGTTTCCCCCTTGCTCCTGACTTCCATGTCCCCCATCCCTGTTGGCGCGCCTTTCCCCTCCCACGAGACCATCACAGCCGCTCTCCTCAAGGATGTCCCTGCAGCCAAGCGTGACACCCTCATCGACTTCCTCATCTGGTCAGGATGTGCCAGTACGACGGTGTTGGAGCGGATTACGTGTCTCGGCGCATATGTACATGTGGGTGCCGCAGTCACAGTAGTCTGACACAATGACTGCAGACAACCAAAAAGGACAAACGAGACAAGAATCCAATGGAGGTCAGTCCCCCTCACCGTATTCTCCCTCTTTACCCACCGACAAACAATCTAGACTTTCATATTCATCCGTCCATCTTTCGAAAACCTACGGCGATTACAGCAACTTCTTCCATGGCTGGCATTGGTTCGGTCGTTGCTGACTCTTCTCCTAACCTTGCTTCTAAATCAGACGGATCTGATTTTGCCTGTATGTTGATTGTCGTTGATTCCTCTCCTGACCTCGCCTCCAATTCAGGCTTATCTGGGCTGCCGTCGCCAATCACCACAACATCATCACCAGTGTGCTCGATCTCGTGCCCATTTGGCGTCGACTCTGTTTCTCCTGATTTCACCTGGATTTCGGTGGTCGCCGGCTCTTCTCCTGGACACCGATATCCGTCTCCGTTTGTGGTACCTCGACAGCGCTGCCTGGCGATACCTTTGCAGATGGACCAGCCTCAGGCTCTGGCACCACCACATTCCCAACAACGGGCACCGTCGAAACATCCGCCATTGTTTCAGTCGCAAGTTCAAGAGTGACAACTTGGATTTCCGGAGTAGGCTCCACAACAGAGATGGGGATGACGTCGGATGGGACAGGGTCCTGAATCGCAGCATATTCTGGTACTATTTCGACAGTTGTAGTCTCGTGAACCTGGTCAGCGCCGAGCCTAGCCTGAGATTCTTCTTCCTTTGCTTTCGCTTCAGACAGGTCGGGCAACTCTTTCTCTTGGACTAACAATGCCGGGGTTGGGGAGTGATCCGGTGTTGACGATGGTACGGCTGCCGGGGACGCTTTGTCTGCCACTTCGAGTTGAGCAGGAGCTTCGGGCGCAGCAGGTGTAGGCGTAACAGCTGGCTGCACCACAAGTTCATGTTTAGCTTCTTCACCGCCTTCCACGGCAGCAGCAGCAGCAACAACTACTGCCGCCGCCGCTGCCGAACCAGCAACACCATGCCCAGACTCAACATTTCCTTTCGGAGCAACTTTAGTTTCCTCTTTCACAACGGGAGCAAGCACCTTGGCGGCCGATTTTTCCTCATCCTCCTGTTCCTCCGGCAAGATCTCACCCATCTCACCAATCTTTGGAGACTTCTTACGACCTTTCGCAGACTTGGCATTCCCGCCATCACCAGAGATACTATGTCGAACGCCCGTCAAAAAACTGAAGTGTTTCTTCGTCGCCGCCAACGTCGAGCTGAGCCGTGAACTCGAAAGATCGGATCTGAAAGATGGTTTGGGGGAAGAAGGCCTCGGCCTCTTGCTAGCCTGTTGTTGTTGTTGTGGCGGCGGCGGAGGACGACGACGACGCTCCTTCGGGTTGCTCTGCGAGAGCGGGAGAAACCGGCTGTTTGTGTGCGTGCTCGATGATGACCCACTCGATTGGCTTCTGGGCAATCTCAGCGCCCGAAATGGGGTTCTTGAGTTTGCAAATGACAAAATTGGGCCAGGTGGACGAGATAGGGTCCAACAATGCGTCGCTCCAGAAGTCAATGAACGCTTCGTCAAGCTGGACCACGGTGACCAGCGTAGACCTCGATATGGCCGTGGCATCTTCCGCTGTGGGGGAAGAGACAGCCGCAGACGCAGATGCAGATGCAGATGCAGATCCCGATGCCGATGTCGATACCGCTAGTGCCACTGCCGCCGTCGCCGTCGCCTTCTCACCCTCGTGAGATCGTCTACCACGTGGAGGGGAAGTAGCCTTGCGTTTCTTGTTCGGCTTCCGCGGGATGGCGGGTTCCGTCTTCTCCACATCCTTGTCGGAGCTTCGACCCCAGATGCCCAGACGTTGGCTGAGTTCAATATTGCCTGGAAAAAAAACAGGTGTGTATGACAGAAAGCTGATATGTTGCTCCTGATATAACTCTGTGTGATGTTTGGCAGGTATATTCAGCGGAGCATCAAGATGAAGCAAGACATCAAAGCGGCAAAGGCGGCGGCGGCAGCAGCGGCGAAGGCAGCAGCAGATTCTCATGTTGGTTGACTGGGAGAGGGGATGCAGAACGAGGAAAGAGCGGTGGGGAGCGGAATGGAATGGGAACAGGCGGTGGAATGGGGCGGCGGGGATGCACAGCTCTTTTTGCACGTAATCGATAGCAATGTTTTTTACTAGAAATGGCAATGTTTTTTAAAGTATTTTAATGGCGAAACATCTATTCAGGGCGCAGAATTCTATTTAAATTCCTAACATATTTTTTCATGGATGTGAATCTACCTAAAAGTATCTAGATAGGTGGAGTTTTCACTGGGGATCATTAGCAATGTAATTACTAATTGAAATAACTCTGCTCTATAGATAGTCGATGCTGTTTGTACCCAAGCATGGGCGAGTATATACACCAACAGAGTTCGAGGCTTCCTCTCCCGGCTCACTTCGCTTCGCTGCAGACTTTCAACTACAGAGGACAGAGTCCGTGCCTCGGTATGCCACGATGTTTTTGCGGTGCACGCTTCATCCCCTCACATATTTATTGCACAGTCGCGGCTACCCTTCTGGGTACATGTTATAGTGGAACATTTCACTTCTATTCACTTCCCCCTCCCTACACCGGTTGGAGTTATGGAGGCCCGAATGTCGCCCAATCCAACTACTGCTGAGTCACTTATGCTGTGAATGCGGCTTGCGGCTATTGTCAAGGTGGGGAATGGAGTTCGTATGTCTATTCTTTCTTTCCTCGCTTCCTTTGTTTGCACCTTACCTCATTCACTGGCAGCTGGCCGTATTGGAATTACAACTGCTCCGCATCCGACATCACCCTCGACTCATTTCCCATTGTCTTCTCGAGTGACATTAGCGTCCCCCTCTGGGCATACCTAGACCCGGGTGCGGCTGGAAATTCATGGAGTATCCCCAATGCAGAGGCTCTAGCGGGTACGATGTCTTTTGGATCAAGCGCTTTACAATCGGTAATCTGATCATGGATTCCATGGGGCAAACAGCTTCCCCTGACGTTCCAGGTGGATCGAAACCCACCACATTTGTTAGCCTACTTCCCTCGACCATTTCTAGCATCACGATCATTCCCACCCACACCAGCGTTTCCATCCCCTCCATCACCATTTCCACACCTACACCTTCGACTTCAACCTCTGTCTCATCCACCCCCGCCTCCACAACCCCCAGTTCTTTACCGGCCATGTCGACCTCACAGGCACCCGAGCGATCTTCTCGGACAGTTGACATTGCCGTCGGAGCCGCCGTTGGTTGCGGTGTGGTTGCCATTGCAGGAATTGGTATCATCTGTTTCATGTTATACAGACGCAACAAAACGGTTGCCCCAATTGATACCCGAGGGGAAATGTCGGGTCCCACTAGTCCGCTATCCGCTCATTATAGCCTGAGTGAGAATGGGCAACGACCTTGGTCTCAACCATATGAAATTCCCAAGTCTTACGTGAGTTTTCCTGTATTTGGTCTCCATCTCCGTTTTTGACACTTCTTTTGACACACACACTTTCAGGATCCTCGAGATCCCGTATCGCTCCAAACAGGAATGGCGCTGGGGCTTCAGAATGTCGGAGCTCCTGGCTTCTACCCGGGGGTATCACAAGTTTGAGGGGAGGTCACGAACGAGGAGATTTGTGGATGTATATGGGGGTATGTTTTCTTCCCGTCCGGGATGTACATGAATCAGCTTGTTGGGATGCTTTAAATTTATCACAGTGAACTCGTCGTGCAGATTGCCTCAGATTCGGTACCTAGATCCCCTGAGTCCAAATCATACTGGACGTAGCGCATATACTAAAAAAGAACAAGGATCCGAACTGCCATTGATGCCTGTCGAGACCACAAGGTTGGCCTCCGTGTTGGCGCAATACTCCTTTTTCTCAGAATGCTCCCTCAAAACATCGAGATACAGAGGATTGTCAAGAAAATCGTCAAGAAACCCATATCCGAAGACCATTCACAGGCCTTTACGCAATTGAGCAAAATCATCATCAACAAGGACGAGCTGTGCCCGGAGCTCCTCGACGTCTATCTCAAACTCCTCCCCTAGCTGCTTCTCCAGCCGATCCAACCCAAATTCTGGCCGCATCGTCGTAAAGGGCTTCAGCAGTTTGCACATGATTGCTACCGCTTCGTTGTTGCCCGTCTCAAACGCGATGTTGCGGACTCGGAGGAAGAGTTTGCCCAAGTTGGGCTCGGCAAAGGCTACGCCGATGTCCGGTAAGGGTGCGGGTGGGATGAGGAAGTAGTCCACCGATGGGTTCTTCGTGAGCATGGAAATCTGATGCAGTAGTACCAAGGACCGGCGATAGGCAGGCGACGGCGGAGGGATAATGCAGCTGTTTGTTGGCGTTGTTGAGGAGGGAGATTGCGAAGGCGTTGAGGGGATTTCGCACTCGAGTTTGCCGCAGATTAGCTTGTGAGGTGGGTCCCCATTCTTCCAGTCATTGATTTGACAGTCACTGTAGTTGGGTGCTCCTTTAGAGATGTAAGGGTCTCTCTCGTACAGGGTACTCACCGACTGCAGTATCTGACATCTCGTTTGATGGCTTTGCACTTACTGCACGACTTTAGTTTACCCTCGGTAGACTGGGACGCGGATTGCTTGCAACAAGCGCAGAGCCACAGACCCTTCTTGTACGCCCGCTTGCTCTCCCGCTCGAGAGCATATATGGTCTCCCTGCTCACGCCCTTGCTCTCCAGCTCAGCCACCCGCTCAGGTGTCAGCTTGGAGTTGGACCTGCTTTCGGAGCGTACATTGATGGTATCTTCGTAGAGGTTGTAGAACGAAAGGAGGGTGTGCCAAACAACGGAAGACATGAATAGAGACCGATAGAGGTCACGCCTTAAGATGTAGCCGTTTATTGATCAGAACGATTCATCGATAAAAAGGGGATTCGTTTACATTTGCTGCGAAAAGACTTGTACATCTGTGGGTACAGCGTACAACGTCTCGAATGGGCCTTGTGTATCCCGAACTGTGCATCGACAGCATGATGCGCAACGCGGACATATTGATTGGGAGGTATTCGTTCAGGCACCAACGATCTCAGCAAGTCAAGATAGCCCTGTCCGTTTCTCGCCTGAAATTGGCGGAGAGAAATCTCGGGAGCCGACCTGTGACATCAAGATAAGCAACGTCCTCTCTAGCGGACTACAATAGTAGGACGACGCACCGTCTTTGTCTCTCCATGTCAGGGATGTCGCAGACCCGCTTCATCGCCTCATAGTAGTGTTTTTCTCTCTCCTTTGGCCCAGCTGCCCGCCATCTGTCTTCAAAGTGGTCCACGCCACACTTCTGGGTTGCGAGAGAGAGAGCAGATCTTGCTGTAGCTTGCAGAGGGCGCGGTGGTTGGTCGTGAAGACCGAGACGCTCCCGTCGGTTAGGATCCCAGGTGCGGCTTCAGCTGCGCGATGGGTGTCCTGACATAAATAGTGTCGAGGTCCTTTTGCCATGCTTGCTCGCAAGTTGACGGAGACCTGCTCTTTAAATTTGAGAAGGTATAGTATTGGTGGTAACATGTTACTAGACTCAGACTCGGACTCGGACACTCAGACTTTCCAAAACCGGAATGATGGCCAAACGCAAGGCTGGTACACAAAACCCTAATCCCGCTAAGCAACTCATTGCAAAGAATCCGCCGACTGGTCCGCTCGCAATAGGTGACGTGCCGACAGCAACTGTCGCCGAGGTTGCCCCCAGCCAAAAACCATTAGGACAAGTCCTATCATCGACTGCTTTTTCTTCCTTTCCCTTGAATGCTACTCCGTCCGCAGCAGATGTCGTTGGCATGGATGTTGATTTCAGTACACCCCAAGTCTCTGCACATGGTCTTGCCACCGGCGGGCAGCCAGGTCTCTCGTTTCAAGCATCATCGAGCACGTCCAACCACGTTACCGATGTCTCCTTTAATGAATGTTCTCCAATTATCTCGCAACTAGCGTCTCTCATCCAGTCTCATGAAACCACTTTGACCGCCGATTATCCGCTAGGCCCACCGTCCGTTTACCCTACTTCTGGTGCAACACCCCCGATGAGCGAGAAAGGAAAAGCGAGAGAAGACCAACGCGAAAGCTCTATTCAAGAATCCTCTAGCAGTATCAACCAATCTTCGGGCGCTGTTGAGCGAGTTGCCTCAAGCAATGATGGATTCCGTAGGCTTCATTGTCTGGTTGAAGGCGACTCTGTCGTTTTTACAGTCACCGTTCCGCTCTCTTCCGACATTAGTCAATTGAAGGAACTCGTTCAGAAGGAGCGGGAACTTGGCGCACTCAAGGGTGTTGGTCCTCATACGCTTGGGCTTTGGAAGGTAAGTGGTATTCTACATGCCAATGTTGAACTTTGCGGCTCACTTCACCACGCTTTGCAGGTCGATGTCGATCTCAACGTCCAGACCAGAGACTCCCTTCGCAGCCTCAAACTTGAACCTCGTGGCGAAGGTGCTGAAAAGTTGGTGGAGTGGAATTCGGTTTCGGGGTATTGGTTGTCGCAACCCGCCGAATGGGTTCATCTGGCAAAAATCTACTTACAAAAACGCTTCTCTCCAGCTGGTGGCGCCGGCCACAAAGGTAATGGGGAGCAAATTGAGAAAGGCGCTAGGTGAAATGCAACCTGAGCTCACCGGTAGCCGGTACCTTCACAAAGATGTGGAGCTTCTCATCGATCTCATCTCTTGTGACCTTGGATATTGTAGATCAAGCTGACATTACTGCGGATATCCTTCTGCGTTGGTCTGAAAAGCCCAAATTTAGCCTTCCTTCGATCTCCGAGCTTCCTGGAATCGTCAACGAGCCTCTACTGGATGCAGCAAAGATCCCTTTGAGACGCCTACAGTTTGACAACCTTCTCTCGGGCCTGACGGAGACGAAAGATATCTGCCGCGGGGGCGATGTGGAGAGGCTATTCCGTGTCAGTGAAGCGGAAGCCAGCGAAGTACTTCACTTACTCTTCTATAATGCTGTTGTGCGACCCCCACCGCCCGAGGATGGAACCAAGGAATCTTTTCATTCATTCTGGGATGACAACATCCGAAAGATCTTGGAGCTGCTTGTACCCTCTGGGAAGAGCATTCGGAACTCCTGTAGCCAAACCAATACTCGATAACTAAGACCTGACTATGGCTTTTTACTGAATAATGTTTGTCCTTTCCGGGGAGAAGAGAAATCCCCAACCAACCCTGACGATCCTAAAGCCGAGTTGTCCGACAAATTGACTTGGATTTATAGCCCCGCACCGTATGTGTTCGGTGAGCATGATTGCTCTTGCATATACTTGCATTCACTCACTATCCCTATCTCGTCCAGCCTATTATGCTAATGGGCCTGACCTGATGCTCGCTGTAATCTGCGCACCGCAGACAGCATCGCAAATGCCATTTGTACGCGACCTGGCATTCGCCGACTTGCGATTGAAACGTGACCGCATCAAGAACTTGCACCGGTTGATCAATCTTTCTTCATATATCCACCCACTACTACAAGTCATCGGACACCGTGACGCCCCGGAGTTCACTGTAATTGATCGGTATGTTCTTCCAACAGTTCTATCTTCTCGGGTGTAGCTTTCAAGCTTGTTTTGTAGGGACGGGAAGTCCGTGGAAATCGGGATAAACACAGTCAAAAAGATCTACCATGGCGAACGTGGTGAAGAAAAGGTTCGATACATTGAGAACGTCTATCGCCAAATCAAAGAGAAAGGCGTGCCTCATGTGGATACTCTTACTCACGTAGCTGGTTCAACGATATATCTCGAGCCGAAAGGAATCGGCGTCAAACCCAGCAACGAGAAGGAATTGCTAGAGGCCATCATCTGCCTTCTACAAGCACTACAGGCATGTACCATAATTTTGAATCCTGGCATGTTAATATCTTATCACACGATAGGTTCTCCACCGACCGCCATCATTATTTCATAGAGACATCCGATGGCCCAATGTTCTTCGGCGGGCTGACGATCACTGTCGCTGGTTTCTCGTTGATTTCGATGATGCTGTTGGCCCCAATAATCTGGCAGCAAATCACTTGAGTAAGGAGGAACACTCTCCGCGTGTTTTTGTGGATAATCATGGAGGCGAAGTGGACGTATGGGGTGTTGGAAGGCTCATTGTAGATGCTGCCAGGTTTGCCTTTAATATCTCGCCTAAGCTAGTGGATCTTGGCAGGTGGATGGAGGATGCCGAGCCGAGTCCAGAGGATGCACTGATTGCTTTTGAAGAATATTCTTTGCTATAAACTTTTTGTTTGGTGTTACGTAGTGTTTTTTATCCCTGGATTTTGAAACTATTTCTGTTGTTATCTCATGTGTAGAAAACAATAATCAAAAATCATTATTCCGGCATAAAATAGTACAAACAAGATTTCTGCATCAAATATCTGTGCAGCTCCAATGTTGATCGGCAGTCGCCAGTAATGTTTCTCAGAGGTGAGCCCATTATACTGATCTTCTATGTAGTGTTGGGGAAGTTCTACTACTTGTGGTAATTGCTATGGTGCCAGTATTTCTGATTTTCACGTTTGAACTCGGGTACGTTCAAGAAATATTACCTTTTCAGCGTCAACACACCGCCGGTTCACATGCTGCAGGAGAGACGTGGGGGGCAGAATGGTGAATTGCTTTTCTGGATACGCTGTAAGACATCCAAGAAACCTTGTGTAACATCGGCAAGAAAAAGGGGAATTATATTGACTGGTATGGTTATACCAAACCCTCACCCTCCTTCGGCATTTCACTCCTACTCTCAGAAGGTCGCCTGAAAATCTCGTCGCAGCCGAGATATTCTATGCAATCTTGACCGTCTATATATTCACAATCGTCAAGAAAAACATGCCACGGCAGCACGATGAACATGATGTACCTTTGCGTATAGCGAGTCCACGACTTTGCCGACTTGTTCCAGGGTGTCAATTGCAGCGCCATACATGTTCTACATATCATCTTGGGTTAGTCGTTTTCTGCCCAGAACTGAGTCATTTTCTTACGTCTGCTTCAGCCTCGTCAAACACCAGCAGGCATCCTCGCCCTTGGTCAAGAACTCCGTGGAACACTTTATCAAGGATCATCTGCGACAACCTGATGCATCGTTAATTCCAAGATATGAATTCAAGGATGGCACAGAGCACGGACTTAGTCTCGACAGCTTGTCGTGCCTGCCCAACCATTTGTGCAACGTATTCAATCTCCACCACATAATATGGTTCAATTATTCGCAGGAGATTCTGCTCTAGCAGGGTATCATATAGTGCAGACAAGTGAGAACGGATTGTGGAGTCCGATGAAAGTTCTATTGAAAAATGCTGTTAGAGATAGAAACGGAGGGTGGCGCAAGAAATGTATTTACCGTCTCGATAATCCCGCAAGGCCTTCTCAAAGTCATCCAAATTGCGGTTCTGATGTGCACGTGCGATAGCCCGCATGCTCTCAACCTCTCTGAGTTGCGCATACTTAAGCGCCAACTTGATTGACAACAATGATGTAACATCTTCGGGCTAAGGAACACACATGATCAGAGAGATGGCGCAGTATGTGATGGAATGGAACGGAACCAAATTCAACATGACTTTACACAGCAGCATGTACTTGAGAGCATTGAGGGCACCTGGATCATCTTGGGAGCTAAGGTTCTCAAAAGTCTCATAGAAGTAAGAATAGGCAGTGTTATAATCCTTGTCTTCCGCATGTAAGATTCCGGATTGAAGATCCAGAGCCGCTTGAAGGTGCGGAGGGCAGTAAATCGAATTGGCAGCAGTTCGGGCTGAGGTAAGAGCCGCCTACGGAAGAGCAGAAGGACCAGTCGGGCAAAAGTGAGGGCATGACAAGAACGTGCAAGGCGTACTTTTGATTTCGCGAGATTCCCGACTCCGCGGTATACTCGGCTTTCGAGGAGATGCACTTCCGTAAGAACCATTTTGTCATCGAGACGTTTGAGTTCGGTGAGGAGTGTGTCGATGAGTGCGATGGCTGGCTTGAATTGCAAGGTGTCGAGCTGTCTAGACGGAGAACAGTTGTTTGTTTTTTGCGGTTGTATGAAAAGAACATCATTGACGAGGCACTCACAAACCAACTAATCTCGTTTCTAAATTGTGCTTCAAAAATATCCGCTTCTCGCGCTTAGCCCATTCGATATTATCGGTAAGTACGGTTATCTGAGTCGATTGACTGTTCGGAATGGGGTTGAAGAAATCGAGAAGGGTCCGGACTATGTAAAAGGGTCGTGAGTCCAGAGCAACTGGTACGGACCCTGTTTCCAAACTTGCTCAGTTTAGCCGTCTTAGCTTTTGCTGTGGACGACATGAACGCTCGTGAGAGCGTTATGACTTGGGCAATTCCCTGTGCATTCCTAAAGATTGATAAGTAGATAGCGATCTCGAATCCGAACGGTGCAAATCTACAGACTTTTGGTCCCGGTAAAGTTCACCAAGTTTTAACAGGGCCGTTTCTTGGTCACGAAGATTCTGTGATTGAGCATTTTCTACCATCTGTGCGGCCCCTGCGGAAGCTATGTGGGAGCTGACTGTCGACGACGTCGAAGCTATTGCACTGAACACACCTGTGGAGTTGTCAAGAATCTGTTTGTACAGTCGCTCAGCATGCTGAGGGTCTTTGGTGATGCTTGACTCCGCCTCTTGAAGCAGCTCTGCAGAAGACATGGTAGACGTAGTGCAAACGTTGTACACGGTGACGCGTCCAAGGCTGGGTCGTGTGAACACCGCCAGTGAATTTCAGCTTGCACTAGAACTTGTAATCCATGGCCGACGATATCGTCCTTCCAATTCCTAATCTTACTTTGCCTCAGCATTTCTTCACCCTATCCACCCCATCCCTCTCCCATTTGCACGAGAATGCCCGACAAGAACTACTCAAGGGCTTACAAGCGGACCGTATGGTTTTTACCTTGGTTTTCTCTGGACGCCGATATGACCTAGCACCTTAGAGATGGCATCGTACTACCGCATCGTGACCTCGACCGGGGCGCTGTCTCATGACCCGGTCCTGCTGGAAACTATGGAAAAGGCCAATAAAGAGGAATTGGAAAAATTGGATGAACGGTTAGCAGAGGCTGAGAAGACGGAGGGAGAGTCAGAAATCTCGGATGCTCTCAAGGCTAGAGCAAATTATTTTACGCGGATTGGCGACAAGGTGCGTTCGTCCAGTCTGTGTATTGGCGTTATTTGACCCTTTTTGTTGGCGTGCGCCTTTATCATGCAGGACGGCTCGATAGCTGCACAGAAAGTGGCATTGAAAAAGACTCCGGGTCTTGGTTCACGGATAGATATCGTCCTTACCCTAGTCAGGATCGGTTTCTTTTTCGGCGACCACGAGCTTATCACAACACACCTGAAGCAAGCTGAGAAGTAATACTGATCTCGAATTCATTGAAGCACTCTGACACTTTGCTGTCAGGTTAATTGAAGAAGGGGGTGATTGGGACCGACGCAACAGGCTCAAGGTTTATAGTGGCCTCCACCTTGTTTCTATTCGCCAATTCAAGCGCGGCGGCGAGCTCTTCATGGATGCACTCTCCACATTTACTGCTGTAGAGCTCATTTCATACAATGATTTTGTTGCGCTTACCGTCATCGCCAATACGTTTGCACTGAAAAGGGTTGACCTTAAGAAGAAGGTAGGCAAATTGCACTTGTCATCTTTTCAGACTAATGTGTACGCCGTGGATGCAGATTATTGCTGCCTCGGAAGTAATCCAAGTACTCCCAGAACTGCCGATCCTCGGTGACCTCGTCAAAAATTTGTACGACTGCCATTACGACAAATTCTTCATCGCACTCGGTATGTCTTTACCCTTACTGCTTCTGGCTTCTACATCCCGACACAAATTGTCTAGCTACCCTCGAGCAAACACACCTCCTGACCTCTCGCCTCCTCTCACCACACACACGCTATTATACCCGTGAGATGCGCATCTTGGCCTACAGCCAACTTCTTGAATCGTACCGTAGTTTGACGCTTGACAGTTTGAGTGGAGCGTTTGGGGTGAGCGTTGAATTCGTCGACAGGTGAGTTGTACAACCCTGTCTTCCGTCGTGCACTTTTATAATATTCCCCAGCGAACTCTCACGGTTCATCGCAAACGGCCGGCTTCACTGTTCCATCGACAAGGTCCACGGCGTGGTGGAGACGACGCGGCCCTCACTGAAGAATGCACAGTACGAGACCGTTGTGAGACAAGGCGATGTGCTGCTGAATTCCGTGCAGAGGTTGAGTAAGGTCTTGTATTAGCCGCATTCGTTTACCGTTACCTGCATGCATCCGAGTGATAAATTCTGGTTTGATGATGGAACACTCTTATTGCATGCCGATGGACAAATATTCAGAGTACACAAAACACTCCTTTATCGATGCTGTCGTGCATTGTCTACTTGGCCCTGCAGCTATGATTTGGCCCACTACGACATCAACGTCGATGGTTGTACCACCATCGATGTTCCTGCCAGTCTGAAGGTGCAGGCGCTAGATGTTGAAGCACTACTTGAGCACCTCTACCACGATGCGTAAGATCATTCTTCGCTGCCCTGTTGTGCTTGTCTTGATGTATGTTTTTGAAGTCCTTTATCCAACAAGTTGCCATTCCCCCGTATCGCTGCGGTATTGCGTGCTTCGTCTCCCCAACAATTCGATTTTCCAGCCATGCATAAAACGAGCATAGAACTCATCGAGAAAATGTTTCCCAGTGGGCCTGAGCCCTTTTCTCATCCTGATTATTTGAAGGAAGCTTTGGATGTGTCCGTTGAGTACCAAATATCGTCTGCAAGTTTGATCCTTCGGGGCTTGTATCAACGCTGAACAGCAAATATTTCAGATACGAAAAGGATTGTACTACAGTCTTGTCACCACATCTAATTTCGATACGGCGGCCAACGAAATGTCGCAGTTAGAAGCAGGGACAGTCGTCGACAGTCGCAGGCTATCGCCGTCGGATGCCCAGCGCTGCACACGATTGATGAACCAACTCATCAGCCATTTCACACCCATTCTCTTCACACCAGCAACGACGCCACATATGTTGTGCACCAATGTCTTTGCGGATATATGGATGACCCTCATCATTCAGCCTGCACTGGAATGCGACGGCATATACAAGCCACTAGAGACGTTGCAGAAGATTATAGATATTGACTGGACCAAGGAAGGTTTGTGTAATGCATGCGTGCAGGAAAAGAGGGCAGAGTGGAAGGCGGAGCAGGAGGTTATTTGGGCAAACGTAGACCGTTGGCTGCAATAGGAAACTTTGAACCTGGAAATCGGAGTTACATAAAATATTATAATAATAAGTTTCGAACCGCAAATTCACAGCCGCCATTTTCTGAACTGCACTCAAACTCAACAATGGCGCTCAGTTTTATTGGGTTATTACTGCATTTCCCCGTTTCTTGTTTGCACAAGCGCTGACTTGCCTGCAACTTTACCAGCAAACCAATATCCCTCATTTCTCATTCAGATGTCCGGTATCGCGGTATTCTCGCAGGAATTGACCCTGCTGCGTCCACCATACAACTCTCGAATGGTTTGTCCTTTCGCACTGTCTTTGACCCAGCACTGATGTTCCGTCCTAGTATATTCCATGGGTACTGAATCTAGACGGTGAGTTCGGATGGATGGGCCAAAACGAGCCAACAGCAATGCTTGCCCCTTCGAACATCCTGTGTGCCTGACGTGTGTCGTAGACAGCCAGCCGAGTTTATTCCCCCCGTACAAGAACCGTACCAGTATATCATCTTCCGCGCATCCGAAGTAAAGGATCTTGCAGTCGACGAGCCGACTCCGCGAAGAAGTGTGCATGACGATCCCGCCGTTCTCGGTGTAGGTGTCCCTCCCTTTTTTTCCCGCTACGAAATCCGCTTCGTTATGTCATTCATCTTGTTTGTCTATTTATTCCGAAGACTAACCATTACCCCCCAAGGCATCTTCGCAAACCGCCACCACAGGGCATTACCCACAATATGGCAGTACTGCACCCTCGTATCCTCCAGGCGTCTCTCCCAACTCAATACCAACTCTACCTGTTCAACATCCGCAACCGCAGCAACAACAGCAACAGCAGCAACAGCAACAGCCACAAACTCAATCGCAACCGACGCAACCGGTGTGTGCTCCACCACCACCACAGGACACTAACGCGCCATCCGCGCCCGCCGCATCCACTCGCGCTACAGGTCCGGCGCCGGGCCGTCGCAATAACTCTGTGCACACTGCCGCTGCGTCTCTCCAGACGGTTGAGCGTGCCTTAGGCGATCTCCGTGTTTCCAACGGTACAGGCGGTAGTGCACACAGGCACGGGCATGGACGCCGCGGCCAGGCGTATGGCCAAGGAGCGGGCGAGATCAAAGCAGGGGAGATCAAAGTCCCCGCTACAGACTTTGATTTCCAAAGCTCCAACGCGTTGTTCGACAAGGCCGCGCTCGCGCCGCGAAAAGCGAAGGACGACGAGAGATTAGATGACGACGTGACCAATCCGAGTGAGAGCGAGGACGCTCCTTCGGGAGGGAAGGAAAAGGCAGAACGAGAGAAGGAAAAAGAGAAGGATTGTGCGGCGTATAACCCGCAGAAAAGTTTTTTCGACTCCCTCTCGTCCTCGACGCATGGTCCTCCCAACAAAAGTGGGGGCGATGGTGAGGCTTCTGGGGGACGTGGGCGTGGAGGTGGGAGACGCGGCGGGCTGGCTGGAAGGAATAGGAGAGAAGAGGAAAGAGAGAAGAATGTCGCGACGTTTGGGGAACCCGGCGGCGTGGGCTTGATGGGTCCCGGTGAGTATTTGGTATCTTGATTATTTTGGTGGCGATATCAACTGAATGGCTGGATAGGCGCGTACGTGAGTGGTTGGGGTGGGTATGGAAGGAGGGGCACTCGGCCTAGGAGAGGTGGCGTTGTTGCAATGAGGGAGCGTGCTTGATGTCATTGCTCGCTATCAAGTTTTCTGTTCTGTGTTTAACCAAGGTTGCGCCGCTGAGATTTTTTTTGTTCAAATTTTTTATGTTTCCGAAACCATCACTGCCTGAAATAATATGTACTTTGCTCTTTTGTCAACTTGTGGTCCCGGTGGAAAATACACATGCATCATAACATTATACAATAAACTATGTCCTTGGCAAATGTACGATCGTGCCATCATCGCCGATTACCTTGAAACGCACTGCTCGCGATGATTTAGTAGTGAAGCACGGCTGAGCAATATAGACGTACATATAATAAAAGGTTCACCCTTGGCCTTCCTTACGCTAGTAAAATATAGCGTTCCTGCATCTGAGAATTCGAGTGAGCAAGGTAGGGGGGGTTGGCATGGATTATGCTGACATTTATCTCCCTTTAAACGGAAACTGATGTCGATACCGCCTTGCAAAGTGCTAATCTACTCAAAAAGCCATCCCATCAGCAATCTATTGGGCCTTTCATGATAACCAGGAACAAAGAAAGGAGAACCTTTCCATGGATGAAGGGATGACCGTTCATGTACCAGGCAGGCTCTGGATGGATGCCTTCCCCCAGCAGTTCCTGAAGATCCTTATTCCCGCGCACTGTCCGCATGATCTGCAGCACAACTGAGCTGGAGAGTTTTTCCTGGTTCGTCGCGAAGAGGAGGAAGACAGCCCAGCCAGTCACGCCCGCGGCAGCCCAAACCAGGATCACAGGCCACCTGTTCTTAGTTTTGCGGTGAAATGATTGTTTTTTTCATGTAAAATAAGGGAGCAAAGGGGTTTAGATAAGTACTCGGAATAGTCATATGTCCGCTGGATTTGGACGTTACTTTTATGATAGGGAGATCCACTGGGTGTCGTTGGGGACGAACGTAGGACGAGTGTTGTTTGGCGGCCCGGCTGAATTTTCGGATACGATACAGTTGTCCGACTTGGGGGTTAAGTGATGGCAAAAGCTGGAATGGTTTGGAGGTTTGAGGAGACTGCCTGAGGGTTGGGGACATGTTCAGCGATCGGTATAGACAGCCTAACATTATGGGTGTTCGATGATGGCGGCTGCCTGTCTGGGTGAAAGGCGAAACTGCCAATAGGACTGACTTGCGTCTCACCCTAATAAAAGCCAAGTCTTTTGCTACAGCCCTTCCGAGTCTTTTGCTGGAATGTTTTCTGACTTATAATAACAGTAGTAATATGAATAACAACTAATCAAATTGGACCAATGATGCGCTAATAAGCTTGTACAGTAGCTCAGATCGGCAAGCCTTTTTGTTGACGAAATGCTTCCTTGAGAATGTTGCTCGTCCGGTTCAGTACCAATGCAGATGAGCTGTATCCGGCGGAAAATTGTGTCTCGTTATCTTGCATGTCCTCGTCGTGCCCTGTATCCCCTCCTTCAGTCTGACTAAGCAAATCACTCATATAAGTGGACTTACCAGCTGAAGCGGGGGAGATTATCTCATCGTTACTTTCCTCTGTTTCATCAGTCTCGACGCCTTCTTCGACTTGAAAGTTCCCTGAACACTCCGACTGTTGTAGGGTGCGTTATTGATAATGGCCAATTTGAATATTTTTGAACTTTCCACTGAATCCAACCATTAATCGCAACACTTGAATTGATGTGGTCGCACCGTGGACACTTCTTCTTGTTTTCGTTTCTCGCCACAAGATGATGCTCATCTCAACTAACATCCCTGCCCTCACCGAGCTGGCCAAATCCGACGGGCGGATAACCAGGGTTTAAAACATCGTAGTCACCTCGCTTGACATAGCGAGTCCCAGCACGATATTTGAAGTATGCCTTGATAATACGGTCAAAGCTCTACTCCATTAAAATGTGGAATCCAGAGTACCTACCTTCCACGTACCACAGAACGAAATTGGCACCGGTATGATAGCCCAAGGCGTCCATAGCGTTTTCGCAGACACGACCCATGGGATATGACGTCTGTCTTACCACAGTTCTGACGTCGTCGACAGTGCTCCGACCTGCTCGAATAAGGTCTCCCAGCTCCTGGAATGCAACTCTGAATAATGAAGAAAACCAAATTTCAACCGATAACATCCAAAAGAGAAGGTTTGGAACAGACGAGTTCAACGCTGAGAAGAGAATGTTGAGCGCTTCTTGGTGGGCAGACAGTTTCATCCTCGACTTCACCACTTCATCCGCTTGTGACGACCCACAAAACCTTGCCCCGGATGCGTAGAAGCTAGAGGTTTCCGAAAACCATCGATTTTTGTAGTAACACTGGGCCACCTCTCGAATAATGGCGTTGGCTACTAGGGCTTTGGCCGGACTTATATTTTTGAATCACATCACTGGTCAAGATGAGTGCTTGATGCAGCGACTGGAACTCTTTCATCAGAGCCCGATGTTCCTGAGGTGAATCTCCACTGTCGTACAAGACTTGTCCGATTTAAACGAGTACTGGTTGCGAGTCGCCAAATGAACCAACTGTAAAGGCAACCGCCCCTCTGTGAACTGTTACCTGGTCAAGCATTCGCAGGCATTAATTTAGCTGAATGACCTTTCTCGGCTGCCCTGGCCCCCAGGATCCATGGGCGAGGCAGAAATGGCAGAAAAGCAAATGACGGAATCGATTCCAGGTTATGGTTGCAGTATAATAATAATAATAATAATAATAGGAGTCAAGCTAACGTCTACTTCAACGCACACTATGCAATATTGAGCGCTCAGCGCTCAGCACTCAGTCAAGATGTCCAAAAGACTGAAGCTTCCCGGTTTCGACCTCCCGGTCAATTTCATCCCCACCAGAAATCCTATCTGTCAATACCGTGACATACTACCGCAAACTTATACAAGAGAGACTCTCTTGGCAACACACCGCGTGGCACCCCGACCAGGACCCCAACAAAGGAAACCTGAGCGGCGGCCCCACACCTCTCTTGCACAATAGAATGAACACTACGATAGCCTAACTTCTACCTGATAGGATCCTAAGATACATTATAATCCCATGACCTCGAAAAACCGAACTCCGGGAGGTAACTTAGACAAAAACCATGCGACTAGACCAACCAGAGATGAGTTAGCTGATGCCACGGGCGTCTTGACTGACGTGCTCAATGTGAAAGATGCCAGAACGGCTCTGGTACGGGACGGATACATCACGCAAGGAGAAAAGATGACTACCCAGAGACTAGCGTATGTCCTACTACAAGCGGCAGGGGGCATAGCCAAGCTGCCCAGACCCGCGGTGAACATCCTGAGGGCCTCTGCATTCGTTCTAGAGGAGATGGGATTGGACGCGATGGCGAACGAGGCAGTGGCGAAAATAGACAGGAAAATGGACGAGATAGTACACCCCAAACTGACCACGGCAGCCGAAACGATCACAGCAGCAACGGAAGCCAGTGGCAAGCAGGAGGAGTCGCTGCGGGGGGTGACGAATCAAATGACGAACACACTAAACGATCTCCGAGCCAACTTAGACGAACTTACAACCCGCACGAAAAGCGCATTAGAGATGGTAGAGGCGGGCCACCAAGATGGCAGAGGCGGCCACCAATCGGGAACAACCTGACACCGACAGCACACCCACCTTCGCATCGATCGTACGGACCACCACGCAGATCCCACCAGAACACGCAGCGCCGATAGCGAAAGGAAACGCATTGGACAAGCAGATTGTAGTACGCAGACTACCCGATACACAAGATGACCCGCTAGTGAACCTATCCGAGAAAGAGTTGGTGGAGAAGGCGACCCTGGCCCTTGACTTGATGGGTATGCAGGCAGCAGACAAACCCAATGGCATGGCCTTTGTGGGAGCGCGCAGAACACAATCCGGAACGATAATATACACACTCAACTCCACGCAGGCGGCGAACTACTTAAAGTCCAAGGAAGTAATGCGCGCATTTATGGCGCAATTTGGAGGGACATCAACAGGGAGCTCGAGGACGTACCAAGTAGTGGCCGAACACGTCCCTACCTCCTTTGACCCGAATGAACAAACAGCGATCGAGAAGGTCGAGCAAGCCAGCTCCCTTCCCAGGATGGCGATATACGAGGCACGATGGATCAAGCCACCCCACCTTCGTCGAGCGGGACAGAGATTCGCGTTCTTGTCAGTGGGCTTCAGCACGAGAGAAGCCGCGAACCACGCGCTAGAATACGGTATTTTCATAGAGGGAAAGCAATGCAGGACAAAGAAAGCATTGATGGACCCGCGGAGATGCATGAAATGCCAGAAATTCGGCCACATCGCGAGGGACTGTAAATCCATCCACGACGTATGCGCACGCTGTGCGGGGCTCCACCGCACAGCAGATCAGCTATGCGGCACTGGGGAACTGAGATGTGCCAATTGCCAAGAGGGCGGACATGGCGCTGCTGACCGACAATGTCGAGTCTTCAGGGAGCGTCTCCATCAAACACGTGATTGAGACCCCGACGCCAAGTACAGACTCTTCCCCACCAACAACCCTAGCACATGGGGCAGAACGGACACGGATCCCATGCGGAACACGTTTGACACAACGTGGAGAAGGGGCGCACCCACAGACAACGCCCCGTACCCACATCCGGACGAACGATGTGAACAAAATAGAGGAGGGAGAGACAACCAGAGACCTCATGACAGAAGCCACCCAGGAGCCGAACAACGGCGGACAGCACTAGCACCAGCTACAGATCGACGAAACCAGAGGATAAGCACACAAACTGCCCAACAGACGTTACACACTTACTGGACAGATAGACCAGCGCCGCCTACCTCCGGAGGATGGTGGGCTGACGAACCGCTTGAAGGCCCCACCCACATCATGACACGGAAATCTACCCACACAGACACAACGACCGCTGCGCCGTGAACAATGACCCCACACCCACCCCAACAACATCATCACCAACACCAACAACATCATCCTATCCACTCACCCTCGACGGAGGAGCTCTATATATGACCTCTGCTCCCACTCCCGACTCATCGAAACCACTAACTTTATGGCAACAGAACGTCAACAAATCGCTCGTAGCCCAACACGACATGCTAGACTCAATCAAAACCAATTATGACTTTATTCTCATACAGGAACCATACGTCGACTTCAAGGGGCTCTCGAGAGCCAATGCTTATTACACAGTGATATACCCCCCACGACACCATGACAGACACACAACACATCCCACCCGATCAATAATACTGGTCAACAGACGGCTCCGATCTGACTCCTGGTCTCCAATACTAATTGACTCACCTGACATCACAGCGGCAGAGATAAAAGGGAACTTTGGGATCATCAGAATCATCAATGTATACAACGACTGTAACAACAACAACAACATATCCACACTGTGACGTTACCTTGGTAGCATAGCAGCTCGAGCTCCAGCCCAGACCCCAGTCCACTACGTCCTGGCAGGAGACTTCAACCGCCACCACCCACTCTGGGATGAAGAGCGTAACAACCACCTCTTCACCAATGCTAACCTCGAAGCAGCAGGACCTTTGTTAGACCTCTTAGCCCGATACGACATGAGAATGGCATTACCAGAGGGCACACCAACGCTGCAGTCCATGTCGACGGGCAACATGACCCGAGTTGACAACGTTTTCTGCTCTAGTTCCATAATGGACCACGTAGTGCTATTTGACATGAGACCAGGCGATAGGCCAGCCAAGACCGACCACTTCCCGATAACTACGATGCTAGATCTAACCGCCCCGTCTAGACCTCAAATACAACGCCTGAACTTTCGCGCGGCGGACTGGACGGAGTTCAGAAACTCGCTCAAGGAGAACCTGGACACCCTCCCAGCCCCAGCAGAACTCACGTCGCACGACTCCTTCCACCGGGCGCTAGGAGAATTGGAGGGAGCGGTCTGGAACGCGGTAACGAAATGTGTCCCTGTGACTAAACTATCCCCCTACAGCAAACGATGGTGGAATCAAGACCTGAGAGCAGAACGGAAAACGGTCCGCAACCTCGGCAACAAATCATACCGGTACCGACACGTGGAGGGACACCCAATCCACGAGGCGTACAAAACAGCCAAACACAGGTATGCAGCTCATATACAGACGGTTAAGGCAACACATTGGTCGGAATGGCTAGAGAGTATCGACACATCTAGTCAATGGACAGCGAGCCGATTGGTGACAGGTCCTGCATTGGACGGAGGGAGGGCGAAGGTGCCCACACTATATATTACAGACACCACAACAAATGAGAAACGCGAACTGACGACTAACGCAGATAAGAGCAAAGCTTTTCACAGCAACTTCTTCCCCAGCAAACCCGCCACCTCATCAGTCCCCAAAGACCCCGAGTATCCACCGCCAGCATGGAACTTCCGACCCATCACCAACGCGCAAATCCACAGAGCCATCCAACGTATGCAGCCATACAAGGGCACCAAATGCAACACCCCACCAAATGCAGTATTCAAGAACGCCGGCGATATGCTGGTCCCCTTTCTCGGCCCCATTTTCAGAGTGACCTTTGGGTTGGAGACGTACCCAAGACATTGGGCGGTCACGGAGACAATCGTACTGAAGAAGCCGGGCAAGCCAGACTACTCCATCCCTGGAGCATGGCGGCCCATAGTACTATCGGATGGGTACGCAAGGCTGATGAACTCATGCGTCAACGAAGACATCACGGTCATGAGCGAGAGAGCCTGAGTCTTGCCAGACAATCACTTTGGAGGGAGAGCTGGCTGTAGCACAACGGACGCGATTCTATTTATGAGCAAGATAATCAAGGATGAATGGCGGAAAGGTAATGTGGTATCGTTACTCTCCCTTGATGTCAAAGGGGCCTTTCCGAGTACAGCCATTGACCGTATGGTGCATAATATGCGAAAACGCGGTGTACCAGTGGAGATCACTGGGTGGCTAGAGAGAACGCTCACAGCCCGTCGTACCACACTGACCTTCGATGAATTCACCTCAGAACCCTTTGATGTAGACAACGGACTTGACCAGGGCAGCCCCGTCTCGCCGACGTGCTACCTATTCTACAACTCAGACCAGCTCGACATCCCCATCCCACGCAATGGGGAACATGGCATCCTATACCTCGACGACTCGAACGTACTCGCGGTGGGCAGGAATTTTGGGGAAGCACATGCGAAGCTGGAGTCCATTATGGAGAGGCCGGGCGGCATTCTAGAGTGGGCGAGGGAACATAACTGCGAATTTGGTGTCGACAAATTCCAGCTTATCGATCTGACGCGACGACGACAGGTGGACCCAGACAACCCACAGAAAAGAATCATAATAACAGGGCTACCGATTAACATTGCCGGAAGACCCATACCCCCCAAGACATCAATCAAGTTTCTTGGCGTACACATTGACCGCGAACTTCAATGGAAGGAACAGGGAGCGGCAGCACTCAAAAAGGGCCAGGACTGGCTTTTGGAGTTCAGGAGGCTATCTAAGACATCAGGGGGGATACCGGCGAGGATCATGAGAAGGCTTTACCTATCGATCGCGGTACCAAGAATGCTCTATGCTGCGGAGGTCTTCATGGGCTCAACTTCGAAGAAAGACGGAAGAGGGACTAGGAGAGGCGGAGGAGGCACAGCGATGGTACGAAAACTAACAGGCATACAACACAAGGCAGCCATAATGATCACCGGCGCATTGTCAACCACGGCCACCGACATCCTAGATGTCCACGCAGACCTTTTACCATTTCACTTTTTAGTAGATAGGACTCGACAACGGGCAGCCCTACGCCTTGCAACGCTCCCGCCGGCACACCCACTAAGCAAAGCCGTCAAGAACGCACAGGTACGCCGGGTAAAAAGACACCCCACCCCCATACATGACCTCATATGGGACTACAACGTCAAAACGGAACACATGGAAAAGATCACCACATGCAGATACGACACGAAATGGGAACCAGAGGTCACGACGCAGATACGGCCATCACGAGAAGAGGCCAAGGAAGCTCACGAACAAGATAACAACGATATCAAAATATATACTGATGGATCAGGTTTGGATGGTATGATAGGCGCAGCGGCGGTACTCATGCGAGCAGGGCGGAGGAGAAAGAGAGTCAGAAGGTACAAACTAGGTAAACAGGAGCATCACACGGTACACGAAGGAGAAGGGATAGGCACGATACTGGGACTGGAGTTGCTGAGAGGAGAAAAGGGGGTTCGGGGTGTTTCAATGTTCGTGGACGGACAGGCAGCGATACGGGCGATCAAATCTCTTGAAGTGGGCCCCTCACACTACATATTCGACCTGTTCCACAAGAGGCTAGACATGGTTAGGAGGCAACATAAGAGGATGAATCTGACAATAAAATGGGCACCGGGACACGAGGGCATCGGAGGCAATGAGGCAGCAGATGGTCATGCGAAGAGAGCAGCACAAGGGAACGTAACGGCAGCCACAGGACTTCCCGCCCCACTACGGCACGCTCTACCACACAGCAAGACGGCGGCGGCGAGGTCGTTCCTAGACAGGCTAAAGAAACGGGCAGACAGGGAATGGGCCCAGTCCCCGAGATGCAGACGGCTCCTGGAAATCGACCCGAGCTTCTCACCGGCCACATATCGGAAGATGACCCGATCTCTGCCCAAGAAACACGTCGCAATCCTCACACAGCTAAGAACAGGCCACGTGGGACTCAATCATCATTTGCATAAGATCAACCGCGCTGACACCCCCACTTGTCCTTGCTGTCGTCGTCACCATGAGACTGTCACCCACTTTCTCCTGTTTTGCCCAGCACACAACCATGCATGCCGAAAACTACGCCGAACGGTAGGGCGTGATGCAGGATATGTGAAGAAACTGCTATGCACCCCAAAGCACCTTCCACCGCTCTTCCGTTACATCAACGACACACAGCGACTCCGGCAAGCGTTTGGACACATTCCCGACATCACACACGAATGTAGCAGCTAACCCCACCGCCCCCCGTCATCCCACCACACTCACATCCCACGCACTACATACCGCGCGCCGTACACCCTGTTCCGCATACCCCCAGCCCCACGGCCCCGACCTTCCCATTCTATATTTTATAATCTACCCATACCTGGGTTTCAGTTATTACAGGAGATACACTCCTACCGGGAACGGCACTGCTGCTTCCCACATGTTGCCTCAGGACTTCATGCACCCACTTGACATGACAAGTAGCATACATAACAGGAATCTCTACATACAATGTACTGTAAAGGAGAATAAACTGGGAGAAAAAAAAAAAAAAAAAAAAAAAAAAAAAAACTTATACAAGAAGACTCGCTGCGGAAGGCCAGTGGGGTCCGCTTTTCCCAAATGCTCTTGATTCCATAGGCTTGTAAGTCCTTGATCCATCAGGTTGAGAATGGTTCAAGCAGACAATGAATCTAGTGGATTGGAGCTTACCTCTTTACGAGAGTTCACGATGATGCGCCTTATGAATACGCTGACCGATAAACTGGGATGGGATTCAAAGGTACGATTCCTGATTCTGGAACATCTATTTTCATTATAATAATATGATAGGTTTTCGATGAAACCATAGTAGCCAAATGGAAGGCTGAAGCTCTCGCGATCCCAGATATTTATCTAACAGAGTGTATGTTTATCTACTGCATTGACGAGCTTCGGTACAAGTCTGGGATGTTTAAACAAACCGGAAGCATCACTGCATATGATGTCGGCATCGTCAAATCTGATTTAGCCATTCCCGCCAGGCTCAGAGACGATCTTCGTACTGCCGTGGCTCCCCTTGAGAACATCTCCGAGGTGCATCGCGACTGGCACCCTGGCTCAAATAACATGGTGCTCGATCTTGTTCATCCTTCTCTCTTCCCGGTCGTATATGGGCGCACCAGGATCTTAGGTGATAGCCTTGTTGGCCTTGATGATTGTGTGAAGAGGTGTGGTGAAGGGGAGACACTAAGTGTGCATCAGCAAATCGGCAATTTGTCTGACAGGTCTGGGGCGGTCTGGGCCTGACCAGTCCAGACCATAAAACCATTCAGACCATGATGTTAGATTCTAATTTCTTCCGACTACTTCCAGATGGCATTGTCTGGACCAGACCACTTCCAGACCAGCTCAGACACACTTCCAGACCATGTATAATGTATTATATTAACACGAACATAATACATAGATAACAAATTTTCAAAACATGAATGTTCCGGAGCCTATACTGCAACCATTCTCTTCATCATCCACCACCTGTCATCATTATCCATCAATATGGGACCCCAATGTGGCACATTGGGAACAGGTCGGTTCGCAGCCGTCGCATTTGATCTTCTTGCGGCTGAGGCGGAAAAGTCAGGATGTGAGAGAAGCTGGATGATGATGAGAAGGCTGACCGACAACTCTCGCAAGCCCTCCAGACATGGCGACGTTGCAGCAGCACTGGCTTTGATGCATTCAGTGTCGGGCATTGGCATTCGGCTGGGGCCGACTTGGTTTCCTGTCCATCGCACACAGCCCTGGGCTCGGTGTTGCCCGTTTGTCCGTCAGGACCATCATGGGCAGGGCCGTTCAGTGCTAGCAGTGGCTTTGTCGCCATACTTTGTTCCCGGGGGTGGCATGACGGCATAGGCTCAGGGTATGCACCAACCATAGTTGGTCTGTAACAGACGTGAAAAAATTCGTACCTTTGCCAGCCGGGGTGGGCACACCCTCACCACGCCTGCTGCCCGTCTGCCCCGTATTCCCTCGCACCGCCCTCGTCGTCCGATGCATCTTGTTTCTTGTGGGCGTTGTCGGTACAGACATTGAGGTGGGCATGTATACGGGTATGGGTGTGAGCTGGGCACGGCCAGGCAGTCAGTAAACCAGACAAGAAAAGAGAAAAAACGTACCAACTCAGTGGGCCCGCTGCTTCTGTTGCACTGGACTCGTTGTCATCTCCTCCTGGTTGCCGTTGGTATCCCACACTGGCTCTTGTTCGTGGTACATGTGGTGGGTGGGGATGTTGAGGTACACGTGGGCTGGGCACGGGTATCATAGTAGTTAGTAATGGGCAAAATAAAAATAAAAACAAATTACAGCAGTGGCATGATAGCCCCCGCTGCTCTCGTCGTTGCTAGACTTATCTCCACTGTTGTATTGGTCGCCGTTGGGGTGTTCAGGCCATAGCCTTCAGATGGTGGCGTCGATCCACTTTGCCAGACATTGCACATTGGGCTCTTGGGCTGTTTGGGCGTTGGACACGATGTAATCTTTTTTTTTTTGCGTGTAATTTACATACCTTGAGGGGGGGCATGTTGCTTGGGCTTCGTTGCCTATCATTGGCTATGTCACTGCGGTGGCCATCAATACAGTTGATAAACAGTGAAAATAATGAAAAACTTAACTTTGCTGTGGTGAGCACAATGGGTCCACTCTCTGTCCACCTTGCAGTGTTGTCTTGTGCCAGATGTTGTTTGCTGCCATTGCCGTCGCGTCTCCGTTGCATGTGAGCTGGTGGCATTACATTTGAGAGTAGAATGTAGTAATTGAAAAAGCGAAAAGGCTTACATTTAGGTGGTACACCAACTCCACGGCACATTCAGCCTTTGGGCGCATTGATCACCGTTCGTCTAGCCTGTCTTGTCATTGGCTTTGGGGGCGCATTTGGTTGCTGTTTGTTGCGCGAGGGTGGTGGAATCTGTATTGAAATATTCACACGGTTGAAAACTGCACGGACCATACTTACCTCTATATAATGTGAGAATTTATTAGTACTTGATATCGTAGCTTGTTTACACTTGATATCGTAGCTTGTTTACACTTAGCAATAATTTATCTTGGTTCTCGAAAATTATATAAGTGGTCTGGCGGGTCTGCCGCCATCATAGTATCTTAGCTGTTGTGGTCTGATGTGTCTGGGAAGGTCTGGGAAGGTTGTGAAAATCATGTCAGAACAAATTGGTCTGGGTCAGACCGCTCCAGACCAGAAAGTCTCTCAGAACCTTTTGTCGATTTGCTGATGTGCCAGAAAGTCGAGAGCTGCAGTTGCCCCTAAGGAAAAGTTATTGGATGGAGGGAATCATGACCACTGGCATCCCCTACAGTGGTAAGTTCCAGTGGCTTCCCTGCGAGGTCAGTTTCAGGAACAATGAAGCAAAGTACGTGTTACTTATCTGATTTCACGTCCTCAGCATATTAAAGTAAACGTTAGGATTACCTCATACATCAACAACCTACATCCTCAACAACACAAATTCCTCTACAAAGTCATTGAACAAATCATCGATCTCACTATTCCCCTCTGGAACCAGACGCTGACACCACTGATGGGTTTTCAAAAGTCCCATCTACGTATACATTACGACACATGCCAATACGATCCTGATCCTGCCTTGATTCCTGAGAATGATCGACCCCAACGACTCCCCAACGAATCAGTTGATGACTTCATGAATCGGATGGATCAGTGGGAGCAAGATATCAGACAAGTTGTGAGACCTGAGCCACCAGCGTTTGTGAAGTCATGCAGCGACACACAGAAAGTTGATTTGAAAGACGACTTTGCTCAGAGAGGTTTACAGGTAATTGTAAAGCTCGCTAATATTCATTTAACTCCCAGCAAGCCGAATTTTGAGGGAGGGACGTGGCATGTCGAGGGCCAACTGGTTTGTGCCCATTCCTATCCGTCTTTCACGACTCATCTCCTTCCTTATTTTCCAGAACGAACATATTTGTGCAACGGCACTCTATTACTACGAGACGACTAACATTACTGAGAGCCTGCTTGCTTTCCGTCAACATTGTTCACCTGAAGATGCTGAAAGCGTTGCGTACCCACAAGAACATCACGAGTGGCTCACCGAAATCTTTGGATGCGAGCAGAATGGCTTCGCACTCCAAGATGTTGGCGCCGTCGTCACCAAAGAAGGCCGTCTCATTACATTCCCAAATGTCTTCCAACACCGTGTTGGTCCGTTTTGTCTTGCTGATAAGACAAAGCCCGGTCATAGGAAGATTCTGGCATTGTTCCTGGTAGATCCGCATATCAAAATCATTTCGACAGCAAATGTTCCATGCCAGCAAAAGGAATGGTGGACACAAGAACTTCAGGCCCAAGGGGTGTTCCCGAAATTCCCAAACGAGATAGTCCACGAAGTAATGACCAATGTGGAAAATTTCCCGATCTCCATTGAGGAGGCGAAGGAGCTAAGGATCGAACTGATGGGGGAGAGGAAGGTCTTCGCAAAGCAGCAAGATGACCTGTTCCAGGAACTCACATTTTCTCTTTGTGAGCATTGAATGTTGAATATAGGAGCAGATCATATGCAGTTATACACATACTGGTATTACATTTCCGGGTTTACTTCAGATGAAATCCGAGCCCTCCTTGCCAACAAATACACCCAAAAGCAGTTGTAGTGGACGAGGGGAAGAAGCTTCCTCCAACCAGAGTCCTATGAATGGACTCGGACGTGGAGCCCCAATATAGGCGCGCGAATCTGGAGAAAAGAGAAAAAGGCCGCGCCATCAAACCGCCATCAACCGCCATCAACCGTCCATGGAATCTCCAACTCTCTATTGGATAGCACTGTTTCTCGTCCTCTTCACTTCGACAGATTTAATCCGAGCAGAATATTACATCGATGACGCCGACACACAATCTGTCAAAGCTGACAGTTCGTGGGGGCTATTCACACATCCCAAGTCACTCACTTTTTTGCTCTCCAACGGCACCACATCTATCGACCCTTCTCCGTGTTATAGCCAAACTTAGTGGGTAGTATACGCGGTTTGTTTTGATCCAATGCTTATTTTCAAATTCAGTACCGGTGCGTCCAGGTCTCAGATCACCCAACTCTCTTGGTTATTCGGCATTGTGTAGCGGGAATATGCACCACAGACCAAGAATGCAAACTTCGTATTCTGTTCACGGGTAAACCTCTGCGGAGTTATTGGAGTATGGTTGTTGACTCACCCTTCCTGATAGGATCTGGAATTACTGTCTACATTTTACAAGCAGGTCCGTATGGCGTCAACATGAGTGTTAGTGTTGATGGCGGTCCTCCAACTGTTACAACTCTCAACGCTCCACCACCACCCAACTATTACCGACTTAACGTCTCAATCTTCGACATCCAATCACTTCCTTCCGCTGATCATGTCCTCCACCTGAATGCCTTGTCCTATGACAGGAACTGGAGTCCTATATTATTTGATTTTGCAATTGTCGACGAAACATATGTATCCCCTCCCTTGCGCTTGTTTGGGCGCGCATCAGAAAGCACTACCGCAGCTCCGTGGACATCTCCCACATCTGTCCCTATTCCCTCTCCGTAGGTTTCATTTCGAGAACTCCAATGTTGATTGGCTCTGACCTGGCTGCAATTCAGCCATCGCAACAACGCTGCTGTCATTGGTGGTGCGACAGCTGGTGGTGCGGCTGTTCTTGTATTGTCTGTTGTTGCTTTATTTTTCTACTTTCGGAGGCGGAAGCCAAGATCACCCACCATCGATTTGGATTCGGAACTCAAAACCTCGTCACGATCTCCAAATCTCATGAGCGAGACACCCTACACCGTGTTGCCGTTTGTTCCGGACCCAGGTCAAGTCTCGGTGCCCATCTCTAGCTCCCACATCGAGACCGTGCCACGATCTGCACAACCCAGTGACATAGCTGTCTCGAACGCGATCTTTTCTGAACTCCCGCCACCATCGTCGTTACCAGTTCCTGGTGCCCACGGTCAGTTAACACCCGAGCAAGTTAATTTCGTGTACAACCTCTATACCCAAAATGTCCCCGCTCCTACGCTTGCACGTGTGGTAGAAACTTTGGCGAATCCGGGATCATCTCAGGATCGAAGCCCTGTGTTAGAAACCGCGCCTCCGGAGTATAGTGCTGTGCAAACGAATCCAGAATCATCTCAAGAAGGAAGCAGTGGGATGCGACGTCGTCAGCCCCTTATGCAAGGTCAAGGAGATAAGGGAGTTAAAAACAGTAGCGAAGACGTACTCGAACAAGGTCATGGTTAGATGAGTTATTCTATGGAGCACATAACACCGTGTTGCTATACGCTGAGCGCATAGTGTGGAAATTTGAATTTGGGTGTCATCAAACATCTTCATAGGCGTTGGTGTTGGCGTCCAGTGGCAGTCTGCATCATCCTCGACATTGCCGTGGCTGTTAAATTCTAAGGGCGGCTTCGTTGGGGCATGGGTTGTCGCGGACCTCAATGGCTACATCAACGCCACCATGAAGCTATGGCCGACGAGGACACTAGATGCACTCTTGTTGCAGACTCAACCTCACGGACCTCCATGTCCCGATATTATCAGATTTGGTGTGACTGACATCGCTGCATGTAGAAATGCAAATTGTTGACCAATTAACGAATCTGTAGGACAAGTGTCAATGGAAGACTCGGATATAGCCTACTGCTCCATCTGCTTGCATCTGAAGGCATTACCTGCGTTGCACTCGACACCACTTTTCTGGCACCATCACCGCAAATGAGCGACAAACATGCATGCACCACCGACTACAAATTAGTACAATAGCCAACACCGAAACAATCATGCCTAGGTGGTTGCAGTGCCGTAATATGGTCCTCTCTCGGATCTAAAACTCTAATGTCAGACCGGCAAATACTTTCAAGACTTATCGACTGCAGAGCCTGCTGCCAGGGAATCTCAGCTTCATCTTTCTTCTTCTGTAACACGGTAACCTTCATCTCGCGAAATTTCCTGACATTCTTATTGTATTGAGGGAGGCTCATCAGTAAATGGGTTCGGTCTTATCCGGACTTAGTCAGCACTTGATCGGCGTCTTAAGCACTAAGATGACTAAGACGAAATTAAGTAGGTCTCTCATCTTTGAGAGTCCATTACGGTGAAGCCTAGATTGCAAGGAAGAAGAGAGGTAGGAAGGTGCAAGGCATGTAGCTACTTGTAAGAATTGGGTGAAGGAAAGAGTGAGCGAAGAGAGGGTTGGGTGAAAGCCAGAGGTAGTGTTGCCGTGGTTCCTTGTGATCGAGCTTGCGACACCAGTCCCGGTAATAAGATTTTCCATCCTTCTTCCTTCGCTACTGATCTGTATAGTTCAATGTGGTACTTTTCGATATGGGGTCAGAGAGATGTTGTTGAAGTGTTCTTTGAGAACTCGTAATTGATGGATGACGACCATTGAGTTGGATTGGCAGCTCTGGCCTCCCTGCCAATGATGTGTCGATAAGTCTGAAAACTGAAGAGGAAATAAAACTTACTTGCAAAATTTACAGATTTTTTTGCCCGTCTCCGGGTCAGTTTTGAAGAAATACTGAATGTCGGCTGCACCCGCCTTCCATACAATAGAGACACTCGGGTTGTTGACTTGGATGTCACGGTGACTATCTGTTGTATCTCAAGCGCTCTGACGGGCACGGGCTGGTGCGGGTTCTTCGGTCTCGCTGCCAGAGACGTCCTCTAGTGGAAAGTACTCTCCTTCTTCAGGTTCCTGGAGGGCATTGGCTTGGGTACGGTTGACTCGACAAGCGCGGGGTGCCATAGTTGGTAGTCGTAGTAGTAAGTAGAGGTTACAGGTTACAGAGGCAAATTAGATCTTGCATTTATATAGAGGAAAGTGACTGATCCAATGCTATGGTTTTTTTTTCCCTAGCTGACAGATATCCACCTAGTGTTTGAGTCAGTTAGTTAATTTCACTGTGGATTTACGACATAACACCAATAGTCAGTTAGAATTTCACTGTGGCAGCGAATGTGCCAAAAAACGCCCCCAACTCCACAGAACCACCAAACTCAACAGCAGCAACAACGAACAATCCCCACAGCTCCTCGGGACACACCAGTAGGGGTAAACATCAAAAGACTGAACATATCATTGTCAACGGGTCCAAAACAAATTTCTGAGGCATATTGTAGAACAGGTGGGGTTGTAATCTACAGGCAAAAGCTACTCAAATTCAGAAGTCTATAGTCCATGGGAATCCACATCGCTGCGAACATAATCCACACCGCGGCAAACATAATGAAACGAAAATGCCGACCACATGTGCCCATCAAGCAGTGGCTGCTGCCACATCACTCTACTGCCGCTCCGCAACCTGCAGATAAAATTATCGTCTCCAATCTTCGGCAAGACGTAAATGAAACTCAAACCTGCTTGTCCTGCTCCGTAGTAATCACTCATCAGTCGCGTGACACCAGCGACGACTACTTTGTCTGCTGCAGCTGAAGGACAAGTGGCCAGGTTTGTCTAGAATGTCCCATGTACATATGGCTTGTTGATTCGCAATGAAGGAACGGTGGACCTCGAGGAAGACATGGAGGGAAGGGAGGTCAAAGATGCAAAAATGACCGAGGGATGCCAAAGATGGCCACTGGTATTGAACAAGTTTGATGTCGTGAGAGGCGAGGCTGAGAGCAAGTTGTGATGGCACACATATTCTTCATGTAGTCACGTTGCGAACAAAACTTTCGGTGTTTTGACGGGAGCGGCTCTTTGCAGTCTTGAACATCGCAACAAGGATGGCCCATATCAATTCTATCTGTGACAGTCAAACGCAATGCCTCTACCAAACAAGAGTTAGCTATTACCGGAGACGAAAACCGATAGGTATGGGCTCACCGACGACACCAGCTTCATTTTCATGAAGCTTGCAACATAAATTACAAGCATGGTTCCAGTATTCCTGTCCAGGGCCTACCATTGCTGCTGTCCGCAATTCAAGAGCAGCTCAAAGCCGTTGGGCTTGGTCGGCAGCAGCATGTGGTAGGCTGAGGGTGGCATTGCATTCGTTGCGATCTAACAGCAGTGCATGGATAAAAAATGCATCCCAAACGTGATCGCAGGTCATCGTGAATTCGTATGGCCATTCTAATGGCAAGATCTGAGCTGTCGGGTGGTCAACGTCGAGATTGTATATCCGTGCCAAGTTCATTGCCAAAACCCTTGAAAATTCATGAAGAAGATGCAAAAACATTTTTATTATTTGTGCTCACCACGTGCACACCATCATATTTGCAAATGTTTCAATAAGGCATGTCTCGACGAAGTAGTGCATCGAAATCTGAACAATTGGAGGGACCCCAGGATAATACAAGCAAGTGGTTTCGTCTTGATGAACATAATAATTGGAATAATATCGGGTCTTGCAAGCTATACGGGTGATCAACAAGCAACGCCATAACCGTATGAAGAGTAAGATTTACTGATACATATTGCTGAATACGACCAAACGGGTATTGCTCCCATATCCCGTGTAAACAAGACAGCTTCGTAGCGCGTGAGATCCACAAGTTCCCAAGTATTTGTTTTAAGCAGTCCTCTCGAGTTGATGCTGCACTTAAGGTCCGAACAGACATTGATTGGTGGGAAAAGGTCATAAAAACCTGTAATGCGAGTTTACATTATAGTCCTAAAGGTGTTTAAGTGATGATCAGCTTACCGATGCCGAAGTCGAGGCCATGTTCAAGGAATAATGGCAGGAGAGATGCATTTCTTAGTGGTGCGTTGTACTGGTTATCCTCATGATTCCTCCATGCAACAAGGAATAACAGGCGAAGACTCCTCCAGATCTCCGACACCACTCCTCCATCAACAGCGAGTACAACTCCAAGGAAGCTAGTAGCATCAGCAGGGAGATGGAGAGGGGGATCAGATGATTCTGGTGATTGGCTCTGTGAGAGGCATTGACGAAGATGGGAAATGACTGAAATGAATGTTGCAAGTTGAAAGAATGATAGAACCTGAACAATGTCGGGATTTTCATTGAGAACTTCGAGCAACAGTGATAGCGACATGATAAAAGTGAAGGAGTTGAATTACTAATAAGATTCGCAACCGGTTGCTAAGCGTTGAATGATTACATAAGTGCTCAAAAAAATGCGATCAGTCTCGTGGACCTAGGTCCCTGTGCAAATTACTGCGGGTGGAGCGGTCCGAGTCGACTTCTGGTCGAGGCTGAACTCATAGTCATGACTATTTTAGTCGACTTTGTCCCAGGATCAGCTAGGTTGGCTTGGTTACAACACGTGACCAGCTTCGGCTTCCAGCCGGCTTTTAGCTGAGTTGCGGCAACACTACCCAAGACTATATTAATCAGAACTTACCTTGCAAGCAATGCAAAAACATGGTTCATATTGGAACGTGCATTTGAACATCCAACCATTGTCTTGAATAAAGAAGAAATCAATGGCCACCTTTCCTGAGGGCCAGTCTGAGTCCTTTACCATTGGGGGGTTGAGTCTGCTATACCACATAGAATACAGTGATCGGTGACCAATGCTTAGTGGATGCTTAGTGGATGCATATTGACCAACCAGCCTTCCCTCCTAGTACCTTCCTGAACCCTTGAAAAGCCTAGTTTCTCATCAATCTGATCATTCCATGCAATGCGATCAAACCTCTCCGCTAACTGTGTTCCATCATCTTCTCTTTGAGGGCCCCTTCACTTTGACCTCCCATTCAGGCACCTCCAACTCTGCTTGCCGCTGCAAGCACACCTTTCTACATCACCATTGTTAGCATCACAAATATGGGTAGGAGGGATTTACTTACCATTGTATTTACTTGTGTTTCATATTTTTGTCTGATAAGAAATGTTTTTTTTTGGCAAGAATGATGACAACACAAGTGAAACAAACCTTCAGCAGGGCATATCTTCGGTGTGGACAAGGCAAGCAGCTTACTTGTTTGCTTCCCCCTTTTCTTCAGCTGACTTTCCATCAAAATTTCAGGTTGCATGACTGGTGTTTTGTTCCAGTGTTATGATGTCAACAACATTAGGGATGGCAGAGCTGAAATTAGTGGCAGAATTAGCGGTAGAACTGGTGGCAGAGATTGAACTGGTGGCAGGGACAAATGAAGAAGCAGGTGAAGTGGTTGCTTTGGCATTGCCAGCCATGATTCCAGAGAGTTTATTATCAAGTTCAGCAGCCCTGGCAAATACTTTAGCACAAAAATTAGAATACTGAAATGAAAAACAGTGGTTGCATGGAATGTCAGCTAGCTTATTGAGAGATTTGAGTAAACATACATTGAGAAGTCCATAGTCTCACGCCTTCCCTTTCCCACCCAAATTCTTGATATTGAGATCGGGGGATACATCAGTCATCTCTGGAATGGAATTATTGTTGTGGAACTTTTGACTTGCCGCCTGATGATATATCATTAAAAATTGAGTCTGTTTTTAACTCACATGAGACATGAGCATCAGGAAAACACGATTTCACTTAACGATGGCACACTCAGAACACATGAGTGTACAGACTCATGATGCAGTGTGACATCTAAACTCCATGAGCTGCCTTTATAAGACAGCGACCTGATCTGGTTTGTCATCTTTCTCCCCAGATCAGGCACTGTCACAATGCTCCCCTCTCATCTAGATCTGATAGATCTCTCAGGTTTTTGTCTTGCTGTCCTTGTCATTCCTGGCCTTCCTCCTGGTCTCATGTCGATCACGGTTCCAGCTGTCAAGCTCTGCCTCCTTCTGTCCCTTGCCCCTACTCCCTCTTCCCCTGCAGCCACTGTCACTGGTAGATCTTTGCAAGGACACACAGAAGCAGATCCAGATGGACTCAATTTGGATGTGATCGATCAGTATATCAGAAATCTGCCTCCATCGCCACCTCATCATGTTCGTGGCTCTAGTCACATCCCCACTCCAGACCTATTGAGGAGGATGATACCTTGACCCTCCTGGGTGCACCCCCCACAAAAAGAGCTCGTAAAGGTCCTGCAAAGCCCACATTCCCTTCCTCTAGGTTGACCTGCATGGTGAAAGGAAAGGCACCACAATTGTCATTGGCTTTCCCCCTTCCACTTCTTCCATTTCTGGCCCCCCTCACATAACAATCCTGGCTCATCATGATCAGCCTGTTCTAGGTCATTCAACTAACATTTTCTCAAGCTATCTTACCCCATCCGATACCCCGGTCCTTTCTTCTTCTACTGTTCTCTCTGCAATTCCTTTGCTTTCTTTCAGTATGGCTACCATTCCTCCTTCTGCCGCTATTCTTCCTTCTACCACTACTCTTCCTTCTACTCCCCTTTCTGTTCTTCCCCTTCCCACTGTTTTTCCTACTCCCTTACTTTCCCCCTCTAGTCCCATGGGCCCAGGCCCTTCAGGCCCTTCTTTGCTTCCTTCTGGTCCTCCATATAATAGCTCTCCCACACACTCCCATGCAGTCCAAGCCCCAGGCCCCTCGTTGCCTCTTCATACCCTTTCTCCCCCTCAACTGGCTGGCCCTTTGTCCCATTCTGCTTCTCCCCTCCCACTGACCTGTTCATGGCCTCTACCATTTTGTCCACTGTTTCATTGGCTATTAACTCAATGAAGAATGGCCTTGTTCCTGACACTGCTGACATCTTGTGGCTCCTCAAGGTCCCAATTGCAGTTGCTCCTGCAGTTGCAGCTCCTTTGATGGCCCTGGCACCTTTGATGGCCCCAGTGCCCTTTTCTGATTTGGCCTTAGATTCTTCAGGTGTATCCGTTTCTCTAGTACTGCTATACCATCCTGTTCATTCCAATTTCATGCTGCTAAGCAGCCTATAAAGTTTTCCCTTCATGGGTGGCTGTATGCACTCGTACTTCTTGCTAGGTGTCTTCTCCACATCTCACCTGCAGTTCCCTTGCAGGCACCACAGTTCCCTTGCAGCCCCCCTTTTGATTCATTTCAATTTGATCTTGACCGCAGTTCCTTTGCATTTTCTTGCTCTCATTCACACTTTTTTGTGTCTCTGAGCTCCCTTTCTGATTGCTTCTTGTTCAGATCACCCTGGCCAGTTCACGCTGCTAGGCACCCACTCTCCCATGGCTGCCATTCTTGGCTTCCACACTCTTGCATCTATGAATACCCAGCTTGATCTGAATCACATCCTCTCCTCCAAATATTGTAAAAACTTTGGAGCAAGGGGATGTCACAAAATTGATCCCAAATACCAGTGACAGAAAGAAGACTAGACCATCTATCAGGAATGAGGGGAGTAATGATGGGGAAATATTTAGACCTGAGGGTGGGATTGTGTATTATGCTCAGAAGAGGCACAGCCAGAACAGATGTGTGAGTAGAGACATGAGTCAGTGAAAGAGCAACCGAGGTGACCGTTGAAGCAGAAACAAACTCAGATGTCTTCAGGAGCCTTCCAGTAGCCATCATTGCCTTTGGTAAGGAAACCATTGCCAGGATTGGGGCATTTATGGCTGCTGTTGGATGTGGAGAGGCACACAAAGCAGAGGGTGGCCATGTCAGGACCTTTAGGGATGGAGGATGATGCAGTTGAGCATTTGGAACTACTGGGATTAGAGGTACGGCCATGAGATTGGCTGGTGAGGCCTTTGATGCACCAGACATTGAGGGATGAAATGAAGAGGCACACAATGTTTCACTAGAAAGATGGCTGGGGAGAAAGTACTTAAGTACTGAATGAATGCCTGGTGTATACAAGAGTCATAAATGATGTAAAGACAACATAAATCTGCAAAGTCAGAGCATGAAGTAATGAAGCAAAAATGCATGCAGAAGGAATCCACAATCAATGTCTTCTCTGGGGAGTTGAGGTAGATCTTGATAAGGTTACCAAGATGCAGCCAGGCCTCCCAGAAGTCAGAGAGGGAGATTTGTAATTTGCCAGAAGAGTCAAGGGAAGACTGCTGAATTTGCAAACATCCACCATCACCAACCACAAGTGTCTCATTGCTCAAAGAGCTAGAAAAGATAGAGGCACAGCATCTGGTGTTGGAGAGGAGGTGTAGCAGAATATGCTTGAACCAGCTGAAGGTTTACATTTCGGTTTTCACCTCAGAGTCTCTTCTTCTATTCCAAAAGTCTTTCACCCAAACAATCACAAGTCTGCTCTTGATAACCCTTCCATAATTGATGAATATATTATAAAAGAAACATCTGCAGGGAGATATTCCCATGGTTAGACCCCTAAGAAATCTTTCTTGCTGTTCGGACCTTATTGCACCACCCCTCTCAGTATCTGTTTTGATCAGTGTTGGATTCTAAGGGGTTATTAACCCCGGATTTTTTGGTTAAGGGTTAACTCTTAATTACTACCCTTAATAAGACTTGATTCTAAGGGGTTATTAAGACTCCGTCCAAATATGGTATCACCCATCGAAGTCGTCGCCTGATCCCTCCAATTCTCCATCGTCTGGTATCTTCTCCCCATCCGCTTCCTCATCTGCGAGCAACTCCATTAGTCTTGCCTCCTCTGTGTATGCCTGCTGCCTGCGGATCCACCTCACTTGCTCTTCGATGTCCGTTTCCTTTCGCCCCCCAAACAGCAGTTCCAGTGACCGTGGCAACCATTTGGAGCGCTGGCGACTGTACAACCTGTCTGCTAAGTCATTTTCATCATCCTCATCTCGATCTTGTTCCTGATCAACCCATTTTTCCATCTCCTTTCGCCAACCTGTACGAGATTTTACCAGGCCTGACTGTGCCTTCTCGGGTGCCACTCCGTTGTCATCGCTAATGTCGCCATCATCATCCAAGACATCTGCATATCGGGGTACTGCAAGAAGCTCAGCAACCTTCGCCTTGTCGTGGTTTTGCCGCTTCATCCGGTCATCTACAAATCTGGCATCTTTCTGTGATGCACGAATGTCGGCACCAACCTGCACATGCGTGTGAGAACAACATGGTGAGTTTTTTGTACTGCAGCACGAACCTTGGACATCTTCTCAAGCGTTGGCAGTTTCATACGATTCCGCAAGCGAGTTTTCTTGATCTTAAGGTCAGAAAAACTATGCTCTAACCCGGCCTGGTTTACTGATATACTGAGCAGGAGCGTTGCAAAGTCAGCAAGCTCAGAGACAGACGGTGTTTGGAGAAATGCTCTCCACATGGCGAGGGGGTTAGCTCCCTGGAATTGGTGAGTTGTAGATCAGTGATATGAGACGAATGACTGACATGGACTCATTGGAAGATGTCCTTGTTTTTCTCCCAGTCGCTAAATACTCCTTTTGAGTTAAGGTAGCTCAGGAAGGCCTCCGAGACATCCTTCTCCTTCCTCTCACGTGTAGATTTATATTGCTGCTCTTCCTCTTCAGAATGGGGAACTTTGGATGGTTGAGAATGGACACGGCGGTAAGTCTGTATGTATGAAGTAACCAGTGATGTATGTAGACACAAATGAGAATAACCTTACCTCTAATAGAATGGTGTGCAGGGTGAATGGACTGATGGCGGCTTTGTCCCCAAATCGTGCAACGCCCTTGAATGGATTGAGCACAAGTACCAGCATGAACATCGGCTGATCCAGAGCTTTCCACCGCTTTTCAATTCTTTTCATCATGCCGCTCGCAACTGATGGCCTCGAGTATCTCTGGAAATACAAGAAGATACCTGCAAACGTCAAGAGGGCCTGGTCTGGACGCATTGCATCGGTTTGATTCATGTTCAGACCCAGGCAGATAGGCTCAAGGTCATCGATGACAGACTTCAGGCGACACCAAAACCCTCCATCATCTATGAGCTCACAGTGAGTGACTGCATCTTTCTCGAGCTTCTGTTTCTTCTGACGATTCTTTTCTGCACCAACCTGCCCTGCAATTATATCTTGCTTTCGTGAAATCACGGCCCAACGCATAGGATCCTTCAAGTCGAATAAGTGGTCAAAAGCAATGAAATGTGTATTCCAACAAGTCATGTTGGCGACAAGGAATGCAAGAACCTTGCCAGGTGGGGTGGAGATCTCGGCTTGGGTTTCATTGAAAATGGATCGCACAAATCCATGGTTGAGGACCCAACCAATAAGATCGGTTGCTTCTTCCGCAGTCCCAGCGGCTTCCTTGTTCTCAGTAAAATAATCTCCAAGGATCAGTTGGAACTGCAGGGTGTGATTAGCTCTAATTCGATGGACAAGGATCTGGATCGAATTCACCTGATGTGCACAACATGGTGGGCCAAATAACCATGGCCGCTTTAACACAAGATCCTTTCGTCCTCGCTGACTACCACCATCATTATCACAACAGAAAGCCACAATGCATACATGGTACAAATCCTCGGCCCTGTCAATCATGCCTCCGAACGCTTCACACATGGATGCCCCATCCTTCCGATGTGCATTTGCCAAGATCAGATCGACAAGATATGTCTTCACAGGTCAATGGTGAGTTTTTAGTGGGCAACGGTGCAAAGATAGTCTTACCTTGCCATCGACAGATAGGTTTACACCGCTCACTGAATTTCTCGAGTCGTCCTTCCACCCATCCGAGGCTATGACTGCATACTTACCTTGCAACTCAGCCTTCACCCGCTTAGTGACCTCCACATTTGCATTATCGAGAAGCTGACCAGCGATTTGCTTGCGTGAAGGCATGACATCACCTGCAGTGGACCGGAAGAGTATAAAGAGAAGAATAACCTCAGGATCGTCAACCCATCGAAATGGCAGATTAGCCGATATAGTTGCACGAAGGAACTGCTTCTGAACAGTTTTCTCCTGCTCTCGTGTGAAGGGGACCTGGATTCCTTGGAACACTTTGAGCTGAGACTGTTTCATTGAAGTCTCAACCTTAGTGAGTAGCTTTCTTTTTGGTTTTTTGTCATTGTCGTCATCCGAGTCGCTGTCACTGCCAGAGTCATCCCGTGTTCGCTTCCCCTTACCCTTTCTCAGCTTCTTAGCGGTTTTTCGGGCCTCTGAAGATGCGTTTGGGCATGGAGAATTGCCACCCTTACCGAGGATATGGGCAATCATGGAGTCTTTGACCCCGAGTACACTGCCGACGCCAGCTTTACATGCTTCGGATGTATGTCAGCAAGTCCTTGGCATTAGGTAGGTGTTACCTACCTTCAATCACCCATGATTCTGATGAGAGCTTCGGTCTTCCATGATCGTCAAGTTCCACAATTTCTCCATTTGGTCGTCGCTTCTCTATGCAACCAAGACAGTGAGCACGAAGATGTGAGCCATTCTGTTTGTCACTGGCCAGGAAATGATCCCATATAGGCCCCTTTGAAGGGGGCATTGCTGTCGGTTAGGCACTATGAATTTCATTTTCCCAGTATCCCCTGACTCACTGATTCTAAGGCTTAGTTAACCCTTATGATCGACCGCCAGTGATGTTAACCCTTAGTCTTAGAATCATATTAACCCTTAAACATTAATAACCCTTAACCCTTAAGACCAACACTGGTTTTGATAAACCCAAGAAACAGCACCTTATTCAGGACCATTCTTTCCCTCGTAATGATCCCTTCACATTAGTGTTGCCTAAAACCAGTCAACCAGTTTTAGGCAACACTACTTCACATCATCCATAAATTCTGAAATCAACCCTACCACCTTCATTTGTGACTGGGGCAGCTTCATCAACTGTTTCATTTGTGTCCTCAATGCTCCCCACAGCTGTCAAGTTGTGGTTGAAGCCGCCCATCGCCACATGCCTGTGGCCCCCAAAGATCATTTACATGTGTGCATTTCCTGGCACTATCTCATCCACATGGATCATTGCTGCTGTTTCAGCTGCTCTAGTTTGTCAGGAATCTTTGGTCATTGTTCAGACGGTATCATTTATATTTACATCTACAAAAAAGTCAATGACATTTTGAAATGGGCAGACGACTTCACATTCTGGCACTTTCCACTCTTGCCTTCCCACAAAGGTCCTTGGTCATACTCACACAATGAGTCTCTCATCTGGGAAGTCACAGATAATCTAGGATGGCTGTGGTCGAAGAAGCCAGGCAAATGCCTTCCGTTCACTTTCACTTTCAATTATATCAGCTTCTGCTGGAACCTGACGGATAAATCGGTCTCCATTCCAGATTCCAAACATGCAAAGTTTCTGAAGGGTTGGTTGCCAGGAGCCTCTGTTACTTGTAAAGAATGCGAGTCCATTGTCGGCTCTTTGAACCACTGCTCCATCATTTTCCTTGCTAGTCATAACCATCTCCCTTTGCTTTACTGGTTTTGGTCCGCATTCTCATCCTGCCCCTCCCCTTTCACCAAGCTCCACATTCCCTCTGACAGCCTTGCCAAGATTTCTTGGTGGTGCATGCAGCTTTCTGAAGCTTGGTGTGGTATGACAATTTCTCCTCGCCCTGCTCCCAGTTCTTCTGTCATCTTTGTTGATGCATCCTCATCATGGGGCATTGGCCTTGTTTGGGATGGTTGTTGGCTCACTTAGTGCTTTATCCCAGGCTAGTGTTGCCGCAACTCGGCTAAAAGCCGGCTGGAAGCCGAAGCTGGTCACGTGTTGTAACCAAGCCAACCTAGCTGATCCTGGGACAAAGTCGACTAAAATAGTCATGACTATGAGTTCAGCCTCGACCGGAAGTCGACTCGGACCGCTCCACCCGCAATAATTTGCACAGGGACCTAGGTCCACGAGACTGATCGCATTTTTTTGAGCACTTATGTAATCATTCAACGCTTAGCAACCGGTTGCGAATCTTATTAGTAATTCAACTCCTTCACTTTTATCATGTCGCTATCACTGTTGCTCGAAGTTCTCAATGAAAATCCCGACATTGTTCAGGTTCTATCATTCTTTCAACTTGCAACATTCATTTCAGTCATTTCCCATCTTCGTCAATGCCTCTCACAGAGCCAATCACCAGAATCATCTGATCCCCCTCTCCATCTCCCTGCTGATGCTACTAGCTTCCTTGGAGTTGTACTCGCTGTTGATGGAGGAGTGGTGTCGGAGATCTGGAGGAGTCTTCGCCTGTTATTCCTTGTTGCATGGAGGAATCATGAGGATAACCAGTACAACGCACCACTAAGAAATGCATCTCTCCTGCCATTATTCCTTGAACATGGCCTCGACTTCGGCATCGGTAAGCTGATCATCACTTAAACACCTTTAGGACTATAATGTAAACTCGCATTACAGGTTTTTATGACCTTTTCCCACCAATCAATGTCTGTTCGGACCTTAAGTGCAGCATCAACTCGAGAGGACTGCTTAAAACAAATACTTGGGAACTTGTGGATCTCACGCGCTACGAAGCTGTCTTGTTTACACGGGATATGGGAGCAATACCCGTTTGGTCGTATTCAGCAATATGTATCAGTAAATCTTACTCTTCATACGGTTATGGCGTTGCTTGTTGATCACCCGTATAGCTTGCAAGACCCGATATTATTCCAATTATTATGTTCATCAAGACGAAACCACTTGCTTGTATTATCCTGGGGTCCCTCCAATTGTTCAGATTTCGATGCACTACTTCGTCGAGACATGCCTTATTGAAACATTTGCAAATATGATGGTGTGCACGTGGTGAGCACAAATAATAAAAATGTTTTTGCATCTTCTTCATGAATTTTCAAGGGTTTTGGCAATGAACTTGGCACGGATATACAATCTCGACGTTGACCACCCGACAGCTCAGATCTTGCCATTAGAATGGCCATACGAATTCACGATGACCTGCGATCACGTTTGGGATGCATTTTTTATCCATGCACTGCTGTTAGATCGCAACGAATGCAATGCCACCCTCAGCCTACCACATGCTGCTGCCGACCAAGCCCAACGGCTTTGAGCTGCTCTTGAATTGCGGACAGCAGCAATGGTAGGCCCTGGACAGGAATACTGGAACCATGCTTGTAATTTATGTTGCAAGCTTCATGAAAATGAAGCTGGTGTCGTCGGTGAGCCCATACCTATCGGTTTTCGTCTCCGGTAATAGCTAACTCTTGTTTGGTAGAGGCATTGCGTTTGACTGTCACAGATAGAATTGATATGGGCCATCCTTGTTGCGATGTTCAAGACTGCAAAGAGCCGCTCCCGTCAAAACACCGAAAGTTTTGTTCGCAACGTGACTACATGAAGAATATGTGTGCCATCACAACTTGCTCTCAGCCTCGCCTCTCACGACATCAAACTTGTTCAATACCAGTGGCCATCTTTGGCATCCCTCGGTCATTTTTGCATCTTTGACCTCCCTTCCCTCCATGTCTTCCTCGAGGTCCACCGTTCCTTCATTGCGAATCAACAAGCCATATGTACATGGGACATTCTAGACAAACCTGGCCACTTGTCCTTCAGCTGCAGCAGACAAAGTAGTCGTCGCTGGTGTCACGCGACTGATGAGTGATTACTACGGAGCAGGACAAGCAGGTTTGAGTTTCATTTACGTCTTGCCGAAGATTGGAGACGATAATTTTATCTGCAGGTTGCGGAGCGGCAGTAGAGTGATGTGGCAGCAGCCACTGCTTGATGGGCACATGTGGTCGGCATTTTCGTTTCATTATGTTTGCCGCGGTGTGGATTATGTTCGCAGCGATGTGGATTCCCATGGACTATAGACTTCTGAATTTGAGTAGCTTTTGCCTGTAGATTACAACCCCACCTGTTCTACAATATGCCTCAGAAATTTGTTTTGGACCCGTTGACAATGATATGTTCAGTCTTTTGATGTTTACCCCTACTGGTGTGTCCCGAGGAGCTGTGGGGATTGTTCGTTGTTGCTGCTGTTGAGTTTGGTGGTTCTGTGGAGTTGGGGGCGTTTTTTGGCACATTCGCTGCCACAGTGAAATTCTAACTGACTATTGGTGTTATGTCGTAAATCCACAGTGAAATTAACTAACCGACTCAAACACTAGGTGGATATCTGTCAGCTAGGGAAAAAAAAACCATAGCATTGGATCAGTCACTTTCCTCTATATAAATGCAAGATCTAATTTGCCTCTGTAACCTGTAACCTCTACTTACTACTACGACTACCAACTATGGCACCCCGCGCTTGTCGAGTCAACCGTACCCAAGCCAATGCCCTCCAGGAACCTGAAGAAGGAGAGTACTTTCCACTAGAGGACGTCTCTGGCAGCGAGACCGAAGAACCCGCACCAGCCCGTGCCCGTCAGAGCGCTTGAGATACAACAGATAGTCACCGTGACATCCAAGTCAACAACCCGAGTGTCTCTATTGTATGGAAGGCGGGTGCAGCCGACATTCAGTATTTCTTCAAAACCGACCCAGAGACGGGCAAAAAAATCTGTAAATTTTGCAAGTAAGTTTTATTTCCTCTTCAGTTTTCAGACTTATCGACACATCATTGGCAGGGAGGCCAGAGCTGCCAATCCAACTCAATGGTCGTCATCCATCAATTACGAGTTCTCAAAGAACACTTCAACAACATCTCTCTGACCCCATATCGAAAAGTACCACATTGAACTATACAGATCAGTAGCGAAGGAAGAAGGATGGAAAATTTTATTACCAGGACTGGTGTTGCAAGCTCGATCACAAGGAACCATGGCTAGTGAGGCTCCATCAGAGCCCGAGAAGTTTGACGAACTTACCTTTCACAAGGCATTGTTAAATTTCATGATAGCCGATGATCAGGTATGTTTTTATCTACAGTTGAAGTTATTATACTCACCGTTAGCCTACTCTTGAAGTCTCTAAACCTCGTTGAATGTCCCGAATTTAGGCGTCTTCTTATCCTTCTATGAAATGACTTAAGAGAGAACATGATTCCTCACAGAACGAAGCTGTGTGAGCTAATCATTGAAGTGTGGAAAAATTATTTTCAGGTCCTAAAGGGCCAGCTTGCGGTAGGTGTTCCTTGTTCTGTGCGACCGTTTCTCATCCACATTCTGTAGGATTCTGTAGGACAAATTTCATTTACGGCAGATGTGTGGTCAAATCAAAACCGCCACCCTTATCTCGCACTAACCGCCCACTGGATCGCCAAAGTTCGGGGGACGACTTCTTTACAACTCAAAGCATCACTAATTGCATTTCACCGCCTCCATGGTGGTCATGATGGCGAATCACTTGCTGCAATGGTCATACAACTTCTTGACAGGGCTGGGATCACCGTTAAGGTAAGCCTATTAAGTGAAAACTAATAGGGAGACAATTCTGAGTCGACACATTTTTCAACTTAGGCTGGGCATTTCACTTTGGACAATGCATCAAACAACGAGACTATGATGAGGGCGCTTGAAAGGATATTTACAGGTTGTGATATTGCTTTTGATGCGGCTGAACGCAAGATCATGTGTTATGGTCACGTTGTCGACCTTAGTTCCGGGCGAGTCATACTTGGCATTTCTAATACTGGTACGACTGACACCCCTGCTCTTATGGACACTGAACCGGTGGCACCTAATCCCATATCTCATGCTCGCGCGGTTGTCCGAGCTATTCGAGGGTCAGGCTCGCGGCGAGATGCCTTCGGTGAGGTAATCACAAATGGCAATGCTAAGAGGTGGTTCAAGGAAGGGAATCCTCCTAAAATCGTCAAAGTTAAGCATCTGCAGCTCTTGCGAGATGTGAAGACGCGATGGGATTCTGTTTATCACATGCTAAACAGACTCCGTGAGCTTCACCCGGTATGCCCCCATTTCACTGAATTTCCTTTTCCTTGCTAGAAGTAATTTACCAGGCGGTTGATTACTTCCTCGCTCTTCCTAACAACAATGACCTTGCAAAGGACCAACTCTCTTCTCATGACTGGTCCAAGATGCAGGATATAGAGGTTGTTTTGAGCGTAAGTAACGACGTGGGCCATGAGACATACCCTGATTCTGTATTCTACCAACAGGTCCCTCATGTAGTACAGCAAGTGATGTCGGGCGAGAGAATGCCAATATTGTCCGGCGCCATCCCTGCATTTGAGTCATTCATGTCAATGTGGGATAAAATGATTCTGGAACACCCAAATTTGAAGCCGGTCATCCAACCTGGGCTAGATTGGGCTACTAGGTATTATGGCCAAATGGATCGCACTCCGGCATATATTATTGCAATGGGTAAATACTTACGTGGATTCCGAGGTGCCAATATCTAATAACCATATACAGTCCTAAACCCTGCAATGCGCATGAACTGGATCAAGAAACATTGGGACATGGAATACATCCAAATGGCCGAATTGAAGATTCGTCAAACAGCAAGTCTATTTATGTGGCGCTATGCTTTGAAACATTCTCACTACTTTCAAAAGATGATTAAATACCACGAGAAAGTCAGTAACACTGAAGAACAGCCAACACAGACCCCCGAAGCAAACCAGGATGCCAGAGAGATGCCGAAATATATGTCACTTGCGGCACAATATGGCCTTGGTGACGACATGGAGATTGGTGGATCTAGCAAGGATGTGCAAACCGTTGATCAAGAGTATCAGGCTTATATCACGGCGCCAGTGTCGCCAAAGAATGTTGACATTCTCAAATTTTGGGAGGTACGCAGTGACATTGAGTATACATCAAATACTAAAAGGTATTGTAGGTTAACAGACCTTCTTTCCCCACCCTTTTTGCGATAGCCATGGACTATCTTCCAATTCAAGCATCTGCTGTTCCTTGTGAACATATATTTTCCTCAAGTGCTGAAACAGACACCAAGTGGAGGAATCGGATCAGTCCTCTCCTGATGGAAGCTCTCCAGATGGTAAAATTTCATCTGAAGCAAGACCATCTCAATTTTACAGATGCTTGGATGACGCCAGAGAAGTTAATGGTTGTGGATGACCCAGAGGATGACCTCCTGCAGAAGTTACTCGAGGGAGATTTTCAAGATGGCTTGGACCATGCCATTCAATCCATCACTTGCGACGAAGATTGACTCGGGGGTCCTGGCATATACTCAATAGTGTAATTCGTCTACCGTATAGATTTAGATTTAGAATATGCTTCCTAATTGGGAGTTTTCCGCCAATGTTTGCTGTGCCACCTCTTCTAAAGCTCTACAAGCTCCTCTCGCACCACTCAAGATCAAAGGGAGAGACACTGTTTCCTGAGCCCTACGGTTCTCTTCCACTCCTTTGAATCATGATGTTCTTACAAGACAAAGGGGATCTGACAACACAATGCCAATGAAGCCAGTGCATACAACAAAGCCAACACCTGGTGACAAGTAACATCTATGATGACAGAAGAACCGGGGCGCCAAGTATGGGAACGATGCTGATGCGAAGTTGACCACAAATGGCATGGTGCTGATGAGGACCGAAGTTCACAGGTACATTATCATTTTTCTCTGTGTTCACCAGGAAAGCCAGAGGATGATAATTTATTTTACTGCTGTTTCAAGTTATAGCTTAATCACTTCATTTTCTAAGAGCGACTCTTTGTGAACGGGACTATTTCAAGATAGTCTTTCATTGGAAGGTGATAAAATCGAGTATACATGTTATCATATGTGTACTCGATCTGAAGAAGGTATGTTGGCAAATTATAAGCATCGGAACTGGGTGGAAGGAACGTGTGGTGGTGGTGGCGGCGGAAGATGTGGAGGTAGGAATCGTGTTTGCTTGTTTCGGCTTCAAAGAGACTGTTTATGCTACAATACACCAGGGATACCTATCCTTGGCGGCCAAGTGCGGAAAATCAGTATGATGGGATGTCTAATAAGATGAGTTCTTTTTTTACCGTGTCTGTGTAAATTATTTTCACTCGTAAACGAGTGTTTTCAGGTCTTATCCAAGTACTTGCCTTTTTGGACGCGTGACTTTAGGACGCGCTTGTCCTTGCACTTTATTCTCGCACTTTATCCTCCTCACATTCCATTACTCACACACCACCACCTCATGCCCAGAGACGTCTCGTACACCACCAACAACATTGGCAATGCTCAGATTGATATATACAATGTGAACGGCGAAGTTCACCTCCACCACCACCACTACGCCCTTCGCCGCAACCGTGATTACAATCAGCTGAACGTAAACATTTGGAAGTGTGTTTTGGTGGTTTACATTGCTATTTTCGTGGGTTTCCTTGCTCGGTAAGTGAATCTCTCTGTCTCCGTTTTCCTTAGTTGTGAAAACCTCACAATATACAGTATGTTCTACAGGGTTTTGACAAGCGGAGGATCCGCTTGACTTGTAGCCATCCAAACATCCTCAACGGTGGTGAGTACCATTGTTTAGACCACCCGTTCAACCTCTAACGACTTTTAGGAGATACAGGATGGAACTTGGACATTTTTAATTATATTTTTCACTCGAACTTTCCTGTAACATTCCCCTTTCTCCATGGCCTACTCCCCCTTTCCTGCTACCTACTCTGTTATCAATTATTTGCATAAGGTGCTTCAAATTTACTTGTGGACGTAGAAACGGTCATGCGAAGACTAGGACAAAATTGATGCGATTCTACATACTACGAAAACGGTGTGTCTCCACTGTTGACAACGTTGATGACCGACTGATGGTTCCTGAGGTCATCATCGTCCTCTTCTAACTCAAATTTCAGGTGGATCTGCCACTGCGATTGAGAAAATTTCTCAACTTGACACTCAATCTATGACGCGGACCCAACAACACGGCTCACCAGCCCGATTCAATGGGCCTTCGAGTCATTGGAAAGAGTGCTTAGCTGCGTACCTGATCGACCGCTCAACGCTTCAGTGAGTCATTGGAGGCAGTATGCACCTCCGCCCTCGACTTATTAACCTTGACCTAACAATCCCCATCAACACACTCTTAACATGGCAACTGCTCTTACCGCAGGCCAACAGACCACCACCGCTTCATGTATGGCCACTCCCTGCTTGCACGAGCCCACCGTGCCCACTCTATTGCAGTTCATTGTGAATGGTTAAAAGGGAAAGGGTGATCAGGGTCGCAGGGTAAGTCGTGTACTTGATATTATTTCAGCCCAGTCAAAAACAAAGAAGCTGGATACTGAAGACAGAAAGTGCAGTGACTAGAAGCCTTAATAGTAATATGTTTCACTTAATACGATTGACATTGGCACGTGATAATTGCATGTGAACCCTGCGGAGTTAAACGTCCAACTTGAACTGGGTTCGTTTTCGTGTATCATCAACTTCTCTCTTTTGTATGGTGAGTAATGTCTAATATTCTGTGCGTACATACTCTGATTGTCCCCACTGTGAAATAGTACAATCTTCATGAAACTTGTTCAATTAGCCGGTAGATATACGTTGCACGGAATAGTTGCTTCCGGGTCCACCCATAGGTCCAACTAACTCTCTTCATAATTTACTCACAAGCCTGGGTAAACAGATGAAATATACCATGCGCGCAACATTTTTTCAGGGGAAGACTTTGCCGTTAAACTCGAGCCACTGGATGGAAAGGATCGCACTCTAGACCACGAGTTTCACGTCTACAAGAGGCTTAGCAGAGGAATTGGTATCCCTTGTGTCCATTGGTTTGGCATGGAAGGTGGCTTCGATGTGATGGTGGTTGATCTCCTTGGCCCATCCCTCGAGGACCTCTTTGTTCAATGCCATTTTCGGTTCACGTTGAAAACTGTTCTGCTCCTGGCTGATCAGTTGGTAAGTAAATTGACTTCCAAGGTCATACTTGATTGGTTGATATCTTCCGTGTCCAGCTCTGTCGCCTGCAATACATCCATACTCGCAACTTCGTTCATCGCGATCTCAAGCCTAGTAACATCGTTATGGGTGTTGGCAAGCATGCCAACCTGGTGCACCTCATCAATTTTGGGCTATCAAATGAGTTCAGGGATCCCAATACGCACCTGCACATTCCGTTTAACAAGGGTCTTGGCCTCATCGGAACCGCTAACTTCGCATCCATTAATAGTCACTTGGGCTTGAAGCTTGGAAGGCGGGACGATCTAGAGTCTCTCGCTTACATTCTGATATACTTTCTTCGTGGATGTTTGCCATGGCAGGGCCTGGGGCAGGGCATTCTCGAAAGCAAACGAGGAATCACAACACATGACTTATACCAGTCGCTCCCAGTGGAGTTTCATACTTTTCTTGAACAAAGTCACTCACTCGCTTTTGACGAAAAACCTGATTATAATCACTTTCGCAACCTTTTCAACAATCTCTTATCACAGGCAGGGTTCCAGAGTAATCCAGCATTTGATTGGGATGTTGCTGGTGGCTCAATCTCCACACCATTGAGCAGGACGGAACTTCGGGATAGCACTCCTAAGCGCAAATGCAAACATCCCACCCTCAAACACTGTATGAGGTAAGTACCAACACATATATATTCACTGGATTAACAACAAGTTATGTACAGGTTACGCTCTCAGAACAGCATTTCACCTTCACCTCCAGCCGGCTCTAAACTCCTCTGAATAGTTGCTATATATGATTTGGACACTGCATACCCCATCTTCCTTTCTGTACAGTAGCCTGTAGGCGTACCCATTTGTAGTCATCTTCGTTGGCAGTTGGATTTGTATGAACTCCACATCTTGATTATGGACTTTTTAGTGGCGAAGCGCATCACAATGTGCAGGTTAGGCATAAAAGCGGAATTTAAAATATTAAAAATGGTTCAAGCCGACCTCGGCAGCTGACTCGGCCGAAGTCGGGGCTTCCAATTGGGCAGTGTAGCCTGGCCATTTTGGAGATAAGCCGCGGTTTTTAAAGTCCGCTCGCGGTTAGCCGAGCCGCGGCAACACTAGTCTTGGGATTACAATGACATGTTGTGAAGACTGGAGTGGGAGCCATGGTCAAGGAATGGTTGAAGGAAAAATATGACGGGTGTATCATTCGTGAACAGAAAGAAGACCTTAAGCTCCCTAACCATCTAATGGGCCACTGCCACCTCTTCGTCCAAGAAACGAAAACATATATTCTGTAATGAATAAAGCTTTGACAAAGAATGGTTATAATTTGGGTGACTGTGAGTTGAACTTGTATTAATGCCAATACATTGTGGCAATTAGCAGCAATTAGCCTACTGCTGTCTCTTCCTCTAACCCTCTTTCCAAAATGTTTCAGATCTCCTTACTGTGTGACGTGATATAGTCCACCAATAGTGCTAAGCGGGATGCAATCAATGTATATGCTGAAGCCGTCAGTGCTGCTGCCACTGGCCCCACATTGAGCCACAAAGAATGGGAAGCAGAGGAAGGATGGTCATGAAAAGGGATAACAGCTTGCAATATGGACCCACAAGAATGCATCATTGTCATATTCCTTTGTCACCATTGACATCGATATCCACATTGGCTTATGGTATACTGTCACCTTTACTGCTGGCCAGCCAACATTCAAGCACATTGCTGAATGTGTCAAGCATGCAGATCCTGTTGTAATGGCATTCAATATTGAAACCACCAAGGCCCCTTTGAAGTTCCCTAATCAGGAAATCAACCAGGTCATCATTGATGATTTCATACATGGTTGACAGGCAAGGTTATCTGATCATGAATCATGACATTGTGAGTGAGGACATTGAGGATTTTGAATATACCCCCAAGGAGGGTTACGAAGGTCCTTTGGATGAGGTGAGTCTTCCCTGTCTGGCTTGCTAAATGCTCCAAGGCTGCTTGATTTTCCTCACATATTTGTGAAGCTGACTGTGATGGCCACATTTAACGGTGATTTTTTTGATTTCCCTTTCCTTTTTGCTCATGCCAAGACCAATGACATTGACATGTTCCTGGAAATGGGGTTTGCAAAGGACTTGGAAGACAAATACAAAAGTAAAATGTGTGTTCACATGAATTGCTTTAGTTGGATCAAACACAATTCCTACTTGCCTCAGGGAAGCCAAGGTCTAAAAGCAGTGACCATCATGAAACTTGGCTCCAATCCCATCAAGCTTGACCCTGAGCTCATGACTCTGTGAGTATGGACACTTAACTGATGCAGAGGGATAAATTAACCACCTTGCAGATATGCAGTTGAGCAGCCTCAGATCCTTGTGCAGTATTCTGTTTCTAATGCTGTTGACCTCTACATGAAATATGTTCATCTGTTCATCTTCTCATTGTTCAACATCAGCAAAACCCGGTTTGGGCCATAGCATTTGCCCAAATTCCATAGTAGGCGTGGCAAATTCATAGCAGCCATAGCAAACCCTTGATTATGTAACACTTGATAGCAATATGCAGCTCTGTGTGCCCACTACATATTCCTCTAAAAATTGAGCTGATACTACACAGGTCTCCAAAAACCTCGGTTAAATACATCTCACATTCGAGTTCATGAAATTCTCTAAGTCCTATCTTTGTTCATGTTTGGCACAGTTCACTTATTTTGCGATCAACTGGTTCCCCCCACCGCAGCTCTTGCTCACATAGGCTAACACCAAGGGGACAGCCACAGCAACAATGGCAAATAACAGGTAAGGGGCCCCCTCTTCTCCAGCACCAGCAACACCCCCAAGCGCCGGACACAGCAGGGGTGTGCAGCGGCAGTTGCCTGAACTTTGTTGATGAGAATGACAAAGTCCTTATCTCTGGTTTTGGTCACTGCAGAAAAGCCAAAGGTGATATTCCAGGTGTGCACTTCAAAGTAGTCAAGGTGTCGAGTGTTGGTCTGCTTAAGCAGGCCCTTGAAGGCCTCAAGTATGTTAGGTCCATCTGCTGTTCTTGTGCCACACTCATGTCCCCACAGCTACCTGCACATCAATGGCTTCATCCACCGTGACATCAAGGCAGCCAACATGCTCATCGATGACAATGGCACCGCTCTCCTCAGCGACCTTGGCATTGCAGCTAACCTCGCAGATGACAATGACCATCACCACCCCATGAAACACACAGTCAGCTTTGATCCAGTTGTCAAGCTCCCCACCTGCCTGAACTTTGGAAAACGCAAATCCTTCATTGGAACGGTCTGTGCATCTCTCCCCACCTACTTGTAATACTGATATATTGTAATACATAGCCATGCTGGATGGCTCCTTAACTCATCCAAGGCCACCAGTACAATGCCTCTGCTGACATCTGGTCATTTGGCATAACCGCACTCGAACTTACTCATGGCTGCCCCCCAGGATCTTGTGATCCCCCGCAAAAAGTCCTTTTAAAGATGTTCATGTATTGCTCCTCACCACTTTTTTCAGTAACTTGACTGATCCATCCCTCAAGCATGCAAGATGAGCCACTGACACTAGAGCGCCATGCTGGGCTGTACAAGTACTCTCACACCTTCAAGGAAATCATGGAGGGCTGCTTGAACAAGGACCCAAGCAAACGGTGTGTGTTCTCTCCGTCCTTGTTACTGTTTTGACCCAAATTGCCTTGTTCTCTGCTGCAGGTCCGACCGCTGCACAGCTGCTCGCTACATCATTCTTCAAACCCGCCAAGCTCTTTGGAAAGAAAAGAAGGTATGCTGCAAGCGCCACTGTGTTGGTGATTCTTTTAAAACATTTCATTGATTTTTTGTACTAACAAAATTCTAGCTACACCCACAAGGCCAACGAGGATGATGATGCCACAATGGGGACAACAACAGGGACAATGAGAACAAGGCAAACAATGATGACTGCATAGGACCAGTGTCCTTGGTGGTCAGGATGTCAAGCTGGAGAACAATCGTCAGTTAGGGGTCATGCAGGACTGGTATGGGGCAGGATTTGCCGATACCCTGGGTATGGCTTGAGATTGAAGGTGCCAAGGAGTGTGAGTGGGTCATGATTGGATTAGGTGGAAGGTTGTTACTGTTTCAGCGCTCTATAGTATCTGTTGTTGCTATACAAATCTATACCATTTTGAGTTTTCAACATTGTTGAATGTGAGAAAGTACCAATGAACCAGCAGTGGTATGGCAGGGATTCTGGTACATTCTGGGCCATCTATAAAGTACTCTATAGAGGCCAGCCAAACTATGTAGTAATTCATAGGAGTGTGCAAAGCTAGATAGTGCTGTAAATTATAAGACTTCACTTTGGCTGCTATGGGTGCTATGACATCTATGGAATTGCTATATATGGCTTGGTAGTGGAACCGGGTTTTGCTGATGAACATCATCCCTTTGAATCCTGATGAAGTGGAGGTGGAAGTGGAACACTGTGCGAAACACTTCTGATGGTATGATTTGTGTAATTTCAATATATCTATTCTAAAATTGAAACATACTGTACTTAATTAGGTTGAAGCCTATCGAGGCCAGATCATCATGCCACATAGACACAATGAAACCCATGGGAACATGTATGACGGTCATTTATTAACTTCCAAGACATATGTTGGCAGTCATGTGGAAGCTGGCATGTTCTGGAGTGATATTCCTACTGACTTCAAGATAAAACCAGCCACTGTACAACAGGTTTGTTTCCTGCATCTGGAAGTTGTCTTACTTCTCACCCATTCTTGATGTTAATTGATGATCTCGGCATAACCTTGATGTTTTGCATTGTTGAGGAATTTCGGACCTCCTTGGAAAATGTCACTGACTATGATGAGATGAGGGCTGAAATTTCCCAGTGAAAAGTCTATACATTAAGATAGTGCAAAATACTTTTATTTCTGATAAGCATATTTGAAAAATATATTTGCAACAATAGCATATTTTCTTGAATGTTATCCTTTCAAAAACAATAGTATTTCATTTGCAAAACAATGTGGTATAGTACAATATGCTCAGACCCCCTACCCTGCTCCTGCTCCCCATTCCATTCCAGTTCTCATTCCCATACCCATTCCGGTTCTCGTTACCACTGCTCAGGATGCTGCTACTCGTGCCACCGCCGCCGCCTTCACTGCCTTGATGTCTTGCTCCATCTTCTTGCTCTTGTCATTGTAGTACTACCCAATGTACTCATTAGTTTCAAACAATCAAAACTGTAAAGTAATCATACCTGTTTCATGGTGTCATCAAGCTCCTGCCAGACCTTTTCGAACTCGGCCTATAAAGTCTGGATCAATAAGTGCACGAAGGCACCATCTGAACAACTTATTTTGGCGTCATTGCCTGTGTTGGATTCATCATGGGACCCTTCTTCATAGGCTTCTCTTTACCCTTTCCCTTCAATGTGTTAATGGCGGATGAAGAGGAGGTGACTGTGGATGAAGAACCAGTGGTGGTACGTGGAACTAGCATGACTAGATTCATTTGTATAGATCAAATATAGTAAGCTGAAATAAATTGTTCTGCCCTGAAACTGTACTTACAAAGGATTATCAAATCTTCAAAGGAACTTCTCCAGTAACAAAACGACAAGGAATCTTTTATGGTGTCGACCAGAGAGAGGAATTTCAGCGCTGAAATTCAGTCTCTCTGGAGTTGATCTGTGATAATCCCAAGTGAACGGACAAGTCACCTATTTACCATCTGGATGTCGCAGCTATGTATCCGAACATCATGCTGTCGAATCACTTGCAGCTAGACTCAGTGGCGGACGAATCTACGTGTGCCGTCTGTGACTACAACCGACCTGGTAAAACATGTCATAGGTGGCTAAATTGGGTGGCGGCGACAGCAGGGCAAGGAAAGGAGTGGAATGGGGAGGAGGTCAAAGAGAGGGGGCCGGCAGAAGGAATGGAGTGGAGGGGGGAACGGGGGATGGCACGGGGAGCAAGGTAGATAAATGTTTCTATGCATTATTGCTGAGAATCAGACAGTATCGACAGAATCCTGGGAGGGAAATCAATATCATCCAAACAGGCTTGGTGGGTATCATTCTCTCATGATCTGACTTGGCGAGCCGAGCAAGCATCTCCTTCTGGAATTTGGTAAGATGTTTGTTATGCGTCGACAGAAGCATTTAAGACAGCTAGACATACCTTTGGAGCATAGCAAATCCGAGATTAATTCCGTATATCTACAGAAAAGTTCATTGATTGCTGTATGACCCACAGCTAGGCATCTGAGGGACCGAAGAAGTTCTCACCTTTTAACCAATGACGAAATCTCATCTTTGCAGCTCCCATAGTTTTGCAACCATCATAAAGATTGAAGGAGGCACATTTTGTGATCCTAGTGTGATCCTCAGTGCGGTCTCCCCGTTTTCAGCCATCGATACTTTACAAGTTACTGTCCAACCTCAGCTCTGTGAATGTAGCAGAGGCCAGAGAGCTGGAGTGACGTTGGCATTGCGCTGGAGAGTTGGCATTGTGCTGGAGCGTTGGCATTGTGCTGGCATTGACATTGTGGTGATCTGATCACCAGCTCAGCTCAAAAAATGTGACTGGTCTTTTGAATTTTTGCTTGACATTCGTGTGGCAAGGCTATGCTTCAAACTCTAAGCTTGGGTAAGATTCAAGTATGAATTGACACTCTCCAACATTCTGAGTTACATCGTTGTGTCAGACACGCAAAAATATTAATGGAATATAAAGTGATAGTTCTAAGTCCACCTGACAATCATGAAGACAAAGAATTAAACTTAATATATGTGATCTTGTCGGCACAACAGTCCACCAATTTTGAGTTCCGGATGGTTTTCAGCTCCACCAAATTTCGACCAAAAGAATAAATTTGAGTCATATATTAGCTAGGACACAACTAACATTCATCTTTGTATTCTAGTAGAATTCCAGTGGCATTCAGCTGAAGATAATATTCTATGTTCAGTGTGGGTTTTTGATCAGGCAAAATCACTGAAAAAATTAGATTGTTAGTACCAAATCAGTAAAGCAAATATCTATCTAGAATTTAACACTTCTGTCACATTCATGTCACATTGTCAGCATGCAACAAATAGGCTTTTGCATGTGGTGACATGACTGTAATGTGATTCTGCTTAATTTGTAGAAAGAATTCCCCCATGGAATATGATGTAGATGATCTGCCATTTCTGGAGCACACTTTTCTACATATTATAACTATATTGTGTATAATAAAATATCTTTTGAACCATTACTACTATTGGTTGAAGTAGTACTATAAATATTCAAAGCGATACTACACAAATATTTTTTACTACACAAATATTTTTACTAGTGATTCAAAACATTTGTAGTAGTCCTTCAAATATTGGTTTAATAATGTTTCAAGCATTTGTCTACTGTTCCAATCTTTGTCTGAAACTCAATATGGATAGGGATAGGCTTTCCACACCTTTTGTGAATTAGGACTGGAACATCTAAAGTTAGTGCCCAAGAACCAGGATTCAATCCATAGCAAGACCACCACAATATGTTACACCTCTTGCCCAGAGATCAAGACCACACTCACAAAGTAAGATTCTCAAAATTCAAAACATATATTATTCCCACAGCATGACAAAATAGCATTTGGGCCCTGCAATCTTCACCGCCCATCATATACAAAATAATGCTGTGATAGGGACTCAATGAATATTAGGATTGAACATATATGAACAGAACAGCATTGTTACCATTCTGTGACAGTAAATTGATATTTGAAAAATCATCTATATCTCCATCATTAATACAAATTGATCCTGTTGATCTACCATGAAACCACACAAAACCGCCAATGAATATACAAGCGGTAAAATGTCCCTTTCCAAAATAAACAATTCCTCTCTGTTGTAAATAGATAGTGGATATCTCATAAATTGACAAACTGGTAATTTGACTAGGTATTAAATTCTCAATGGAGTCAATTGTAAACATGAATAGAGGCAGAATTTACTTTCTGAGTATCAAGGCAACACTGTAAAATGGGTGATAGCTGTGTTTGAGCCTTGTTGAAGAGTTTGTGATTCAGGAGAGTCGCACACTCTTCACCTTTTTGAGATACAAGACAATCAATATCAGCTTCCATCAATCTCATCAATCCCATGCAAGACAACCCATCATTGCTGAGGCCCAACAATCCAAATGAGCATGATTGAGAGGCATATGAACACAGGGTAGCAATGGACCCTGACACAAGTCTCCTGTTCAAGTTGTTTCTGGCACTTCCAGCACTCTTGAAGTAAAGAGATATTGTTGTTCTTGTTGCAATTAAAACTTTAGTCAAGCTGAGTACAGGAGTCAGAAGTGTTTCAAAAAGAACCCTCAAGTTGCTCATGCATCTGGTTGAAGAAAATGGTAATACAAATGATTGTTGAGAATACCAGAATACATCACTGGTCATTCAGAGGCAAAATCTGCCTCACTCAGAACTCAGAATTATTGCCATTTGCAGCCAAGTTTGCGGAGCCGCATTTTCCATCCAAATTTGGTCATTTCAAGTCCCCAGCATCGGGGAGCCATAACTCATTGAAAAATGCTCTGAACATGGTGATTGTATAGTGAAAAATGATCCTCTCTGTGAGCTCCAGGTGCCCCTTTGGTCAAAATAAAAATATAGTTTGTTTTCAAGGCATCTCCAAAATTGTATTTTATAGCCTGTGCATTGCGATCAGAGGGTAATTACACAGGATAAGACACATCCTGTCATAGGTGGGGTATAATACATTGTCATTATAGCTTTGCAGAAGATGCCCCAGAGCATTAGCCGACCCCCAAGAGCGGAGCGGGAAATGTGCTGAAAATTTCGGTGTTTCCTCTTTGGTTTATTCCTCAACACATTTCTTGCTCATTTCAATCTCTTTTATTTATCTATCACTACACAACACTCTCTTAGGTTTCAATGGGAAACCGGAGAACTGCTGAGAAGCGACTCCCAGCTGGCTCGAAAACCACTGCAACTGGTTCTCGAAAAACAGCCAAATCCAAGATAGATCCACCTCCACCGGCTAAAGTTAGGCCCAAACCGACACCAAAATTTGCTAAGAAGGTGCAAATTGCTGACATCGAGGATGTAGAAGGGCCTATGATGGATGACATTATTCATGAGGCAATCGATATCAATGACAGTGATGCTGAGCAAGTGCCAGCAGCTGATGGGAACAAGGAGCCGGAATTCATAGATCTTGATGAAAACAGCGAAGACGGTGATAGTAAGTGACATTCAATTGCTGTTTTGCAATGGCCGACAGCTTTACAGGCACATCAGAGGTAGCCACCGCTGCCTTCAATATAAAATATGAAATCCCTTTCAAAAACGCTAGCCGCGATCTCAATTTGCCATCATCGACATCGTTTTCTAATTTCCTCATAGCTGTCGCTGCAAAAATGGAGACGCGAGTAACACTTCTCACCTCTATCGGTGATATCCCATCCTACCGACCCAAAACTCCCAAACCAGTTCCAAAACTCCTTGAAGATGAGGATAGCTATGAAGCCATGATGGACGACGTCGATGAATTTATTGCGACGTGCAAGGCGAAGAAACGTGGTAAAGGAGATGTCAAGCCATTCTGTATTCGCATCATCGACACCTCAGAGGCTCCAGTCGGTACAACTAAGGTAACTAGACATTTTAATATGTATATATGGACACTAATTCTTGTTTAGACTGGAGCCAAAAAAGAAACGAAGCCAGCTTTAGTCGTCGATGATGAAACGGAACAAGAACATAAGCTCATGAAGCAGATTGAGAAACACCATGCGTGCGTGGAGCACAAAGACAAAGCATGTTATGTTTGCAACGATGGAACACATTATCAATACACATTCACGGATCTGTCGTTGTGGGCTACTTTATTGGTATGTCAATTTTATTTCATTGTTCCATCATCTCACCGTCAATTTAGCGTAAACGAACTGCGACCATCGATACCCCTCCCGACAGATTGAATATCGCTGACAAACAAGGAACTCAACTTCTCGTTAAGCAACGCAGTAATGCACAGTGGCCTGCCCAGATGATGATGATGCCGCCCTGGCCATATCCCCCAACATACCCACCAGTAAACTGGTCCACGATGGGACAGCAGCCATCAACGGGAGGATCTATGTCATCGAAGGTTTCTGAGTCAGGCCATTCATCCTCCAACAAGGCGGCAGCGACTTCTATCAAGTATCCTCCCATTTCTAATTGGCTCGAGTCCCTCGACAAGCACACTGAGCGTGGCCAAGATGGCCTGAACTATGCACAGTATGCTTCCCCACTAAAGGCCAACGGCATTATATGCCTTGATGACCTCATCGCCATTCGCACCCCAGAGAAGTTGCAGGATCTGGCAGGAATGAATTGGGGTACCGCTAACCGTTTGATCAGATTTGCAGAACAGGACCGGGATGAAGGGTTTTTGGTTGGCGAAAAGATGGACACTACGTAGCAAAATTATGCATGCTTGAATTTTTCTCTCGTTTCATTTTTCAACAAACAGTAGTCTTACAACGACGACAGAATCCATGTTTTGAATACAACAATACATATTTCAAAAAGTACATACACAATCCTAGATGTAGCCACAATGATGGAACCAACCAAGAGCATCATCAGCGGTTACAGAGAATGCCGCGTCCAAAAGTGCCTCATATACATAGCTATCATCCACAGTTTGATCTACGTCTTCACGTCCAAGGGTTCTGTCACGGTGAACATGAGCTTTGATAGCCGAGAAAGCAAGCTCTATAGGGTTATAATCTGGAGAGTACGGCGGGAGATACATGATTTGATAGCCTCTGAATATTAGTTTAGCCACTATATTTATAGTCAGGTTATGTCGACGTACCGTTCTCTAATCTGAGCTGCAACATCTGGGTGTTTATGAATACGCGCATTATCCATCATGATGACTGAGCCAGGAGGCATTCTTCAATCCATCTGATCCATGAGACCTTCAAGGAATTCTTGGAAGAGCGGCCGTGTAAAGGATCCTTCGACGATTTTGGCATACAACATGCCTTGCGTGGATAGTGCGGGAAGGAGTGAGTAGCTATGCCAGAAAGTCAGACGGTGATCAAATGAATAAAATACAGACTCACCACCGTCCGCGAATGAAAAAACATTGGCGATATGCACGCCGTCCCTTCAAAGCCCAAGCCTTGCCTCGGATCGACGTGCGACGATCAAATGAGCTTTCATCGACAAAAACAGTCTCATCTGGAACATAGGAAACACCGTAGTCATAACGGTAGGTAGTGCGTCGTTGTTCATTCCGTTCAAGTGCCTCGCGAGTGAGCTGTCATGGAAATTTTACCATGCGAAGAATCTAACTGGATGTTATGTTTTCATACCTTTTTCATTGTAAAACCGCTTCTCATAAGAGCCCTCCATATTGTAGATTCATGAATATTTGTCCCACTCCGCTCCATTAGCAGTTCCTTGAGTTCGTCGAGGTAAACATCTGGGCAACGTCGGACTTGACCTTGGAGAAACTTTGCCCATAGTTGATCAGTCCTCAGCACGAAAATAGACACATTTTCGTCTTACCAATGTGCCGTCCATTGTAAGGACTCTGTTGCTTCGAAGTGGATGAGATGTAGCATGAACAGCAACCATTCCTGTCTTGCGATATTTTGATAAGATCCCCTCGATCGTACGCTTGCTGATGGTACCACCAGTGAGATTAACAATGGAATCTATACTTAGACGCTTCGCCATGTTGATGATAACCCATCGGAGGTCCTCTGAAATGAAACGGCCCCTCATAAAGCCTTTGGGTGTATTCAGCGTGCCACAAAAAGAACGGTGATAAAATATCATCAAACCTTTATTCTGACTGTAGGGGCACCTGGAGCTCCCAGAGAGGAACAGATTTCACTATACAATCACAGTGTTCTGAGCGTTTTTCGAGGAGATATGGCTCTCCGATGATGACGGTTGAAACTGACCAAATTTAGACAGAAAACGCGGCTCCGCAAACTTGGCTGCAAATGGCAATAATACCTTGATTCCATACCTCAACATTTGCCTTGTCAGAGTATAAACGTACTGTCCGATCAATCCTAATAAGCTGCCAGTTAAAAGTTGGAGGAACAATATAAATGCACACCATCATTGATTGGGAACGCATCCTCGAACAAGGCCGGATCATAATCGTAGTCTAAGCGAAAACAGAGTTAGGGTGCATGGTCCCATAATATAGCAAAAACGTACGATGACCACTCATCAGCGCCCTCCCATAAGCCATCCGCGTCTCCAAATCTACATCTGCCAACCAATGAAGCTGTCGACGCCTTGACGTTGTAGGACGGTTCTCGTCCTCCTTCATCTCGTCCTCACTAGATCCCTTCTCGATGCTCTTTCCAGGGTGGGGGCTTGCGGTTCTTCCTTGATTTCGTCGCCTATGGGCTATCAGATCCGCCACGATCGTCTCACCGCGGGAGCCGTTGCTTGGAACGGGCTTCCAGTAGATCAGATCAACGAGTTCCACAGTACAATGCATGAGATTGATGACACCATCTGGGAGGGGTATTCTGGGAGGGTTCATTTGCACCATAGTGAAGTAGCGTCGGAACTTGATCTCGGCATTTAGTATAACCAGGAAAACGTTCAAGTGTGCGAATGGACTACGGTTCTCGGTTTGGTGGTGGAAGGCCGGCAGGCGGGGACTATCGGGTCTGAACGACTCACGGAGGTATCGGTCACTTGCCGCAACGTAGTGCTTGTGAGTACTGGTTGCAAGATCATAAACGGTGAGCATGCCGCCGCCGGAGAGGAAATGTTCAGGATGTAACGCAACTAGCTCGTACTCGGGAACGATAAAGCTCGACAAGGAGAACTACATTATAAACAAATTAGAACGTGGAATGCTAATGAAGTGGGTATTCACATCAAGCGAACGAGGAGATGAAAATCCTTGTTCATCTATTTCCCGCTGCCGGCGATCGTTGTCGCGTCTTACCATCATAGTAAGCTTGTCAAGAGTTGATTCAGACGCTGTCACTGCAATGAAATCGTAAAGGTCGAGTGACGTATGAACAAATGCTTCGACTGTTCGAAATTAGATAGGTCTCGTTGAACTTGGTCTTCAGACTTACGGAAAGTGAGGTTACAGGGGTCATCGACCATAAATCCTCCATATGGAATGATACTTAGGTCGGAGATGAGTTCCTCCTGTGACCAGAGGGGAAGTTGAGCTAGGTTCTCCAACGAACTTTCTACTTACAACTAGACTGGAGTCCCCACCACGAGCCGCATTGACCCAGTGGGCGAGCTGGTGTGTGTACTTGACAGTTTTGGTTACAAGGCAGCCCTCGGCAAGGTCGACACCACCCTCAACCCCACGGCGGGACGATACGTTCGAGACTGAGGCAGGTGCACGTTGGATGGCAGGCAGGTCGAGTAAAGCTGCGACTTTTGCGAATGGTTTAACCGAAATGAGGTCTCCCGACATTGAGTTTGTGGTTTGAAGCAAACCAAATTTCCCATTTCCCCTTGCGATTGGGGCGTAGTGTAGTACCGTCATACTCAGAACTTGTAGTGGCTGGGACTGTAGAAGCTTTCGAATCTGTTTTCAAGCTGCCGGGCCGAGTACAGCTAATGTTGCACCTGTCAAACTTACTAAATTATTAGTAACGTGGCCACTTTCCTCTTACTCGCTACCATCTACTTTCTGATCAATCATGGCCCAACTTCTTCGAACCCCGAAGTCTGGTAGCGACTGGACTGCGAACGAGCTATGCGCGTACAACATCACCGTCGTGCCTCAGAACAAGGAGGAGTTCTTTGGGACTATCAACTTTCCCGATCCGGCTGAGCCGTCACTGGCGGGTTTCATGACCGCCGAAACTCGACAGGACGCAGCAGATAAAAGGACGAAACAGCTACTGCACTACCTAGATCTAGCCATGAACCCGAAAGTTGGTCAGGAAGCGGCTGTCGACAACTTTGCCGCTGAGTTACTGAGAGGCCTCGAGTATGACGATGAAAATAGGATCGTTTTCATCCGACATGCTATCCCTTTTCTGATTTGTGGAGAAAACTCCGTTGCCCAGACTGATGTTTGCGTCATGGACGATGATGAAATTTTCCTGTTGTTGCAGGAGGACAAGAGATTGACGAGCATGACAGATCCAGAGCCTCAGGTTATTGCGGAGGCTATTGCGGCGTTTGCGCTAAACAATCGGAAGCGGGAACGTGACCTTAACCTCCCCCCTTGTAAATCCATCATGTTCCCTTGCCTCACAATGGTTGGTACCACGCCGATATTCTACAAAATCACTGTCACTGCCGCACTCAGCAAAGCAGTTCAGACTGGCGCTTTTCCCGAGACCGCAACTGCCGTTCTTCGTTTCATTCCTGCTCTTCCCCGCAGGAACAGCGAGGGGATGCGCCCTCTTCCGAACAGGCTCGAGATCTTGCGATACCTTGAGGCATTCAAAGAATTCTTGGGAAACCCAAACCATTGTGTGTTTTCTCCCCCGAAAGTGTTTCAAGCTCTGCTAATCTCCCGTTTCAGCCAAGTGAAAGATATTGGACGGAGGAAGTGTATGTTTTTGCCTGAGAGTTATTTACTGTAAAAAGTTTGCTATGTAAAAGTTTTTGGTATATGGAACTAGGGACCTCAACTTTAGCTATTGCGGAACTTGAATTCTATGGAAACTGGGACTGACCAGCTCAAAAACCGATAGCTCGCACTATTGTGTGATGCAAAATGATTGCAAAATCTTTGGTAGCTTGTTAAAGTTTTGCATATGATTTTAAACCATGCAAAATCCATTTAAATTTTCACATATAATAACCCATCAAATACTATCTAAACCAAAAAAATTGCAAGGATTTATGATGTGGAAATTTTTTAAAAATATGTATGCTTTGTTTTAGGTGAAAATGTAGACAAAAGTGAAACTATTCCCACACCTTGTTTGACTCTCCAAAATGTATCAAATTCAATCAATTTTGCAACCTTGTGAAATGCCAACTGCGTCGGCAGAAACCTTGCTTGTTAGACGTGTTTTTGCCAGATGGAAAGGTGCTGACTAAGCAGAAAAGTCCGAGATTGGCGATTTGGGAAAAGGTGCCAAAGGAGGACCAAATGGAGAGGATGGTCAGTGTGGTGAAAACAAAAGATTTTGAGCACAAGGTAAGACTCAGATTCAGAAAAGAGAGCTGTATGGTGATTGGGTGTGAATCTGAGTATACCAAATGCTGACGAGAGAGAGGGTGCAGGTGGGTGGGAGAGAAAAATGGTGAGTGAGTCAAGATGCGCAGTGATGATGCAGAGACAGAAGAAGGAGATAAGGTTTTCTAATTTGAGTTTGATCAGTTATGCAAATCAGAGAATGGACTTTCACTACCAAAAGCAGCACATGAGTTGCTCAGTCATTGCTTAGTCAGTATCAGTATCAGTATCCACAACACACATCAGTATTGACCTAGATTTGGCTTGATACTGATGTCTGTTGAGGCAATAACAATTCATACTACTGTATCTTGTAGTGAAAATCGGTAAGCAAATGCATTTCCTTTTCCTATGCCCAATATTAATAAATCACAATTGTCAAACATAAAGTATACCTGAGACTTGCACATTTCTTACAGGGGATTAAGAAGAGCTGGATAGTGCATCAGTTTTGGGGGCACAAGGATCCTCATCCTGACAATGTCAACAGTATACCCTAGTTCATCATATTTTCCTGCCAACTTACAAGTGCCAAGTGATTGCTAGGCAATACCATGGGTGTCCCAAGGCCAACCCATACCCATCTACCTGTGGGTCTTTTTTCAGTGGGTAGATGGCAGGTAGTGGCAGGTCAGGTGCGGTATTAACACATGCAGGAAACTTGGTGGGTTTCAGCCCACATCTACCTCACATTGCTGACATGCACATCAATTGACATGGCACTGTGCAAATGTGAGGAGTGAGGGGGCTGGGAACCATGCGGCGGGTTGGGTTCTCATGGGCAGGGGTTGCAGCATGGCAATGCTAATCTCGTTCTTGAGGATGGGGACGGGTGTCCGCTTCGGCATCCAGCAGGTCAAGGACAAGGCAGTGTTTGGGAACAAAAGGGCAAGACTCAATCTCTGCCTCGTTCCTAGGCTGTTCTCACTGGTGTTGAGAATGCATGGGTGATTCTGGTTCTGGTTCTCATCACCTTCGAGAATGAACATTGTTGGCAAGAGTTTTTTGTCCCTGGGGTCATGTGATGGTGTATAACCCTCAATGCGCTGTGAGGTCGACAGGATCCATGCCTGCGGGATCTCATTCCCAATCCAAGGTATCGGAACCACTTTGGCAAATTGCTCTGCCAGATCGAGTTCAATGGCTTCTGGGTTTGGTCCAAAGTCTGATCCACGTGATGATATTGGCAGCGACAACGGTGAGGGGCTCTGGGGAATGATTGAGGTAATTCTTCTGGTTGAAGACTCCACAGTACCCATGCAATGTGTTATTGGTAATGTGGTTGGTCCAAGAAGAGGCAGTAAGGAATGTTTTTGTGACTGCTAGTGATGCCGAAGTTCGGTTCAGAACCGATCCGAACCCGGTTTGATCCGCGAACCAAACCGGAAGTTCGGTTCTGGTTCAGCCATTTGGCTGAACTGAACTGCTGGTTCGGTTTGCGGTTCTGGCACTGACATGCGGTTCAAACTGCATTCAAACGTGGTTCAAACCGCGAACCATAATATATATTTACCTATGTAGATACTCAGTTAGATACTCAAATTTTCACATTTTTTGTATGCAGTCGCATGAACTTAGGTCATGTGACCTTAACCATACATGCGCAACTCTTCAATTTCAACTCAACACTAATGTTACTCAACAACCACGGTAAGTAATGACTTTATTTCATATTTTACTGACATTTTCTTACAAAGAACAGCCCCACAGGGCCCACCTTGACCACATAAATAAGGCGCCCGCGGTCAACTTCACCCAACAACCTCCCTCGCGTTCCAACGTGAGTTGGAGTGAATCGATGGCAGCAGCGGCAGCAGCAGCAATGGCAGTGGCAACACCACCACCACCACCACCACCACCAATGCCACCACCCCAACAACAACAACAACAACAACAACAACAACAACAACAACAATGATGACGGCCAAATGACCCCCAGCGACAGCAACTGCAACCGCAGCAGCAGCAACCGCAATGACAACGACAGTGACAACCGCAACGACAGCGACAACTGCAACGACAATCACAATGGCAGCAGCAATGGCAATGGCAACGGCAACAACAAAAATGCAGAAAGCGAGAGAACTGGCCGGGAGAGTGGTGCACCCACCCCTGGTCGCCCGGTAAGTCTTTTTGATAAGTCTTTTTTCATTTGCTGTCGAATTTTCCCCACCACCGCAGACAGGCACGGTCCATGTGTTCGACCATCCCGCCTCCATCCGCCCACCAATGCACCGTACCGGGCCTGAAGACGCCCCAGCCTGAAGATGCCCCAGCCCGAAGACACCCCCAACCCCGTTCCACCTCGCGAACACATGGTGACGCGTCAATTGACGTGCGTCCGGTGTCGCAAGGTCAAATAGGTGGTGAGGGGGTGAGGGGGCTAGCAGCATCCCCATCTCCTCTCCTCCCTGAGTTCCTACAACCACCCCACCTCCCATCCCACCTCCTGCTTCCCTCATGAAACCCAGCGCCACATCAATTGATGTGTGCCTGGTCTTCACAAGGAGATTTGGAGGTTGGTTCGCGGTTTGCACCACGTTGGAACGCAGACCAAACACGTTGAAACCGTTCGATGTGGTTCCGGTTCCGGTTCAGCATTTGGCTGAACCAAACCAACGGTTTTGGTTCCGGTTTTCCAAAAAAGGCGAAAAACCAGACTGAACCGAACTTCGGCAACACTAGTGACTGCCAAATACTGGTTTCGACCACAGGGACAGAGCCAGTTTCTGCTGTCCACTCAGGGTTCAGAATCTCCTCAGCATTTGTAGTCCACCCAGGATTGTTATCCTCCATAACACTCTCTTCGCTAAAAGTGACCTGGGCATTGCCCCATGATGCAGGCCGAAATCCATCTAATCATTGCAGTTTATTCAGGTGCGAGGTGTTGGTGTTGTCAACTTCCTCCTGTGGGCCAATCTGATGTTTCCTTTTCCTGATCCGTTCTGGTCCAGTTGGAGTGACCTCTCTAGAGAAGTTCATCATGTATACTTCTTGCTTGCTATGCCAACAATCATGGCACCCTGCATGGAAAGCATCCGGTAGCGTTTTTGAAATCCCTGCCATAAGTGGCAGCTCTGCCATTGCTAATCGCGTGACAGTTAACGCGTCTTGCAGACCCCTTACTTCTGGCAAGATTTTGTTATGGAGGAGGAAATTAATAAACAATGAGACAAGGCGCGCTGTAATCATCTGGTGTTATGTGAATGTTTGTTTCACCAAGAATTACCGGAGTTGACTTTGTTCAGGTACCTTCTTGTTGTTCGTGGGTTTCTAATATTTAAATAACCTATCAGGAAGGGGTTTATGGGTATATGTACTATATGAATCAATAGAATGTAATAGTGAGGTCTCTTCAATTAAGAATTGAGACTTTGAGTAGGTATGAATAGTAATTGGGTGTGTGATGTACTGAAAATACTAATATTCACTACTGGAATATAAAAATATGAACTAATGAATACTGATAACAATATTCACCAGTTGAATATGGATAGTTTTGGCTACAGGGCCTATTCAATCAAGAGTATCTCTGGGTATTATAATATCTGACTTAAATCCAAAGCTTCAAATGCACATTGGCTACTAGTTCAGGGATATCTTTAATACCTTTTGAATACTCTGTTTTGTTTAGGATGAAACCTTAACCTTAGAAGTGTATCTAGCTGACTAATGCTGACTAATGAATTGATTGGACTGAGTGAACTGGGTAAATTCTCCTTGATGACAAGGGGAACTTAGAGAATGATAGAATAAGAGTGAACTAGACTGGATTGCAAGCACTAGCTACTACAATGAGTAACTACTAGTACTAAGAGAATGAGGGATCACACTGTGTGAACCCAACTAAGAGTGACTACTGAGTGGTGAGGGGGGAAATCCTACTGACTACTGGAATTTGGGGGCCCTATTTATACTGTTGGAGAACAATGGGGGACTGAGAACAATGGGAAAGTGAGAACAATAGGACTGAGTCATGAGAACAATGGATGGCATCAAAGAGGCTGTGAACAATGGGCTCTATCTCCATTTGGACTGTTTAGAACAAAGGACTGCTCAGAACAATAGACCATTGTCTTTATGTAAGCAGACTATCACAATCACTCTCTGATGCATCTTATCTTATCATTATCTTATCATCCTCTTGTTCACACCTTATCTAATCATTTCCCATTATCTAGCTGAGCCGCTTTTGATCAATACAAGTAAACAAGATTTGTAATCAATCCATTACTGCTAATATAGGTAAGAATGTTAGTTGGGTTTGTCTCCTTGCACGTGCAATACAGAGAAATATATAATAAATACTAGTGAGTGGGGGATGTGCCTCTGTGCACCATACATAAACAGCTAGGTCTGGGCATTGCTAGTGAAGCCATAATAAATGATATAAAGGTAAGCATATATGCTATTTGTGTCTGTTCACTAGCATGTGTAATGTGGAAAGGCATAGAATGGGTACTAATGAGTGTAGGTGTGCATCCATAGTGTTGCACTTAAATATCTAAGTCCGTGGTCCGATGGTAAACCCATGACATTACACCCAAAAACACTTAGGGTCATGACACCGGTTACGATCAGACCTATGAAACCCAAACATCAAGTCAGGAAAGTTATCAGGATGTGAACATTTAATGGTACCAAATAATGCCAGTTTTGATGATGTGTGATGACAAAAACACCTTCGTCAATTGCTCAGGATCATCCAAGAATGTCCTTATTTTAAGCTCATCCACAGCCCAGCCCACAGACAAACGCACATTGGGAATCATGCCAATAAACAACTGGAACTGCGTCAATGTTAGCTCTAGAATCTGTTCAACATGAATACATATATACCTTGTCCCACAGGGCACGCATCGGCATGACCCCAGGTACAGTGGGCAGCCACCGGCGGTCAGCGAATCCCTTGGCAGCGACAGCCAGGCCATTTGCCCCTGGCTTCCCCCCCTATATAAGGAAATTTTTGATGGCTCCCCGGGGAGCCATTTAGAACAAGCCTAATAATAATAATAATAATAATAATTGTCTTTGAATTTCTTGTGGATGTGTTATCTGGTCTGAAAAGGGCCAACTTTTACAAGGACCAAAAGGGGCCAAAGGTCCCAAGAGGTAGCACCTTTTCCAAGAAAGTGACCCGGCTTAGAAAAGGTCAAACTCTTGGAAAAAGAGGTCAAAAGGAGGAAAAAAAGGAAAGAAAAAAGAAGGGAAAAGAAGAGCTTTTGATTCTTTTCCCTTCTTTTTTCTTTCCTTTTTTTCCTCCTTTTGACCTCTTTTTCCAAGAGTTTGACCTTTTCTAAGCCGGGTCACTTTCTTGGAAAAGGTGCTACCTCTTGGAAAAGGTGGACCTCTTGGGACCTTTTGCAAAAAAAGGGCATGTAATTTTCCTGATGCAGTGGGAGTGGGAGAAGGGCAGGATGGAAGGGAGGAGGGAGGGAGTGGGAGAGGCAGAGGGACGAGGGGTGGCAGGAAGAGTGGTGTGTACATACATGTGCGTTCCCGTCATTCCCATCCCCATCGTTGTCGTTCCTGTCGTGCCCATCCCTGTCATTCCCGTCCCTGTATCAGACTTCTAGCTGCTTTTACAGAAAAACTCAATCTGCCACAAACCAAAGAAGACTATCTGAAAAATATACATGGTCTATCAGATAAATATAATATATTTCAACTACATGTATAGATAGATTTTATCTATCAACTTATACATAATAAAATGAAATGATATACCCAAAACAAAAAACAATTCAAGTTTACTTTTCATCAAACAATAAATATGGAAGATTATGCTACTAAGTTTACAGCTTTGAAACATAGAGAATATACAGAACAGAATGCTGCGGAAATGTTAAAAGCATCAAGCAAACTAGAAACCTATTTGGTGAAAGACATTCACCTTATGAAAGAGAACAGATACTCAATACCAGAATTAACTGGTCTGTTTGAAAGATAGAGGTTCAAATAGCCCCCCCATAGGCTACTGGCCAAACAATGATTCATCCTCTGGTGTACCTTGTAACAGAGCGCCTGTCATGAAAAGCTCAGTTGAGTCTGGACAACAGGACAGCCACCATGGTGATGATTGCTCTTGAGACAAAAGAGCTGGACCAGAAGTTGGTGGTGGACTGCCACACAACAATTGAAATGAATCCAAATACACTGTATCATTGGCTATGATACGCAATTTAATAGTGTATCATTTCCCCTCTATTTTTCTAAGAGCACTTTCCAAACAAGAAAGATTCCTGAGCTGATTGACTGATCCCCACAACCAATCAAGTCTAGAAACTGTAATGGGAACACACCCTTGCAGAGTATTACTTTCTAGCAAATCCCAAGGCTTATAACCTCCCGCCCACACATGATCTGATTGTGAAACCCATGAAAATAATGATACAGGAGCTACTATTGTGGCCAAGATTAAGTCTGAGCAGCTTTTGAGAATCACTCCAGCTGATTAGTATTGATCAAATTAATTTGTTTTGCCTCCTGAAGCAAAGCTCAGCTTGTTAAAGTCAAGAAATATGGCTGAATGAGTTGATGAAGATGTCTTATGACCTGCTCATGCCTTCAAAGAAGGCCAACAGTTGTACTACAAGTCTGACTGCTTCTGACTAAAAATTGAGTCAACAAGACACTTTAAGGGCTTTACTGTCCTGGAGAAAGCTTGGAAGTGGCCTCTGGCTTTTATACCCAAGGGATCTTGTCCGCTTTGGCCTACACAAGGATATAAAGCAGATAATAAAGCATTAGTACAGAACATGTAAAATGCTGAGATAAGAGAAATGTATCATGACTGAACCCTAGTGGCAGTGAACTTAATTTATGAAGAGCAATGTAGTAGGAGTGCTGGTCACTTTAAAAATCTTTTGGCCAGCTAGTGAGCCTTAAATGGTGCTCAATGGGACAATCCCTATTAAATCTGGCAGTGGCATGGCCCTGCTTACTCTACTTAAATCAAGTGCTCAAAAGAGAACCAACTCTTTACAATCTGCTGATAACATCTAGACTCAGTGAGATGAATGATTTCATCTGAAACAGCTTACATTTCTGGAAACTCTTTGTGAAAGCTTTATAGATGCAAATGTATCATGTGAAGAAAAATTTCTCACTTGCAATCAAGATCAGCCAAATTAAAACTGAAACCATCCAAATCAGAGTTTGGCACACCTATTAAATACAGTCACTTGCTTTCAAACTTCTGAAAGTAATCCAGTGACTCAGCTACAAGCTATAGCTTATTGGCTAACCAAAAAACTAACCTCCGCCTCAATAAAACAATATATATACCCCTGAACCTAAAAGAAAGCTAACACCTAAAAGCTAACACCTAAAAAGCTAACAGCTAACAGCTACAAGCTGAAAATTCAGGTCAAAAAATCTAGGATCTACAAAGTACATCCCAGCTTACAAATAGCTAATAATAAAAGAAACCACTACATGACTCTGCTACGGATCAATCAAATCCTTGCCTAAATCACTACTGAATAAGTTTGATTGCTTGCCAATTGGCCTCTCTCATACGGTAGAAGGTTTCTGTCAAACAAACACAGGACTGAATTAATCCTACTCCGGGCAGTCGATCAAGCAAGAACTTACGTTCCATAGTCATACAAGCGCAGCTGATCCTCTTCCTCCCAAATCTGCCACCACTCCTTCTCTACAGCAGGAGTGTGGCCAGATACAGTGTGGCCGGATACACATACGTCGGGAACTCCACTGTTGTACTGCTGGTCCTCGAAGGGAATATTGGTGGTATTTTCTTCAGGCTGATCAACAGTGACAAAAGCTACGTTGTCTATGCCATTGTCTTTGTCGGCACACTCCTCGGTACAGTTAATGTACGATGGGCCAGGTATGGGGTGTTGGTCCATAGAACGGGCATCCTTGAGAGTTGGCATTGGGGGAGTAGGGGGAAGCATGTGCCAAGACACAGTTTCAGTTGGTGGTAGGGGGCAAGTGGTAGGTGGGCCAATAGAACTTTGGGTCCTCCCATTCTCTAGAGGAGGGGGCAGGTTGGGCAATTCACTTTTGTGCCGTTGCACAGGATCCACAACAGCACAAAATACAGTTTCATCATCTTCCCAAGGTGCCCCTTGATCGTCCACCTGCACTATTACCTTCCTGAATTTATTCTTATATTTAAGTACATTAACAAGTTCTCCACTGCGCTCCCCTTCTAACACAACTGCCTTACCTCCTTTTGCTTTGGGAGAATAAGGTGATAAGTGCTCAACCATGACATCAGCACTTCAAAAATCGCAAATCTGGCCTGTCCAAAAAATTGCTACACAGTTCACGTCAACATGTCCATGTGGTCCGAAGAAGCGATCTAGTTCTGTTCGAGCGGTGTGACTATTCCATCTTCCCTTTTCATACTTTGCCCCAAACCAAACGCAGATATGGTGATGGCCAAGTTTCCTCCAAATATATGGATTCAGTTAGAACTGACTGGGACCTTCTAAATGACTTTGTAAGAAGTATATACAATCACTATGCAACGAGTGTCTTGACTAAGGATATGAAAGGGGACCATCACTTGTCCAGAAACTTTCATGCGATAAATTGAACTTAGGATCCCAAGCTGCGGTCTCAATGTTATTAGTCTCCACATCGGGGGGTGGTGTGCATTGGCATGCAGGAGCTGGCTCAAGCCAGTGGCGTGTCAAATGCCAGACTTCAAGTACACCATTGTCTGGAGTTTGACCATCTAAAAGAAGTCCAGTTGTCCTGACAGTGAAAGGCTCAGTTCAAGAGAAATCTAAAGGAGTGAAACTTACATGGATATGACATCAACCCTTTTAAACAGAGATGTTTCAGTTGATCCTGTAAAATATATACTGACTTTATCCATGTTGCTCAATCTAACTTCCCCCATGTAACCCTTCCTGTAGCCTCGGACGACAAGAACCAATTGACCGATCAATGGATCCCAAGCATAATGCATCACGGTCTGAGAATGTGAAGCAGGAGATGGAGACAACTGGGGTACAAGAGGGGTGGGCTGATGGTAACTTCGAACATATAACTCTAAACAACAGATCTGGTAAGGTAAGGTTTAGTAAGGTCAGCTCATATTGTAAAAGAACAGCTGCACCTTGTTTCCCTCCTTACCTTCTGTGAATGTGACATCATCTTTGCTTGAAAGTATCACTATGCTGTGTCGTCCTTTCTCCCTTCCCTCACAGACTTCAATACTGTCTCCGATTTGGAAATACCAATGCAGATCATTGATGGAGAAAGATTGGTGGGTTTGTTCTGGGCTGACAGTTTGCAACTGTTCTACTGGGGAGAGGACAACCAGAGCACTCCATAGACCAACCTCCAACATGACAAGCTGGCTGAGCATCCCTTGAAAAGATCTGCATAAAACCATAAGTTTATCTCTGGGTGACCAGAGTGTCATCACACTCACTTGTCAAATCGAAGTCGATATCTTGGTGCAAAGAGGTGGGAAGTTTGCATGGTGAAAGGAAATTAGTTCACCAAGAGGAGGGTCTTCCTCTACCACAAGCTGTGCTGGCATGAACGGCTGTGCAAGCAGACCATTATAAAAATTGTGTTGCTTGTCGAGCCAGGTATGCTGGAGAAGTTCAAGGTAGACATGGGCATTGGGGCAACATGGGTTCAGCTCATTCACCAAGCACCTAGGGATGCAGACTGGGAGATTGGAGCCGATATAAAGCCACAGATAGGGAAGGATATTTTGGGGACAATGTACTGGTACATCGACCAGTTATCAAATATTCTCCCCTCCTATTATGCTACCTAAATATGGCCTTTTCAAGTTCTTTCTGCCTTAGTACTTGTTCCATTATATTATCTACACAACCTTGTGTACGTTGTACTCATCTCTTTCTTCTGTCCTGGAATCGAGGGTGGACTTGATGATGCCATCAATATTTGTGGAATTGGCTTGGGTGTAGTCGGGGATTTGTGGCACCAGTAAAATGGTAGCGCAAGCTTCGTTGGTCTGGATTCTCGCAACAATGCCAAGATCATTGAAATACCTTGCCTGCTCATTGCAGGTGGCTTTCATCTGTACCCAAGTTCCCACTTGTAAAATCTTCTGCTCAATCGACAAGAAGAGGCATTCTGCCGGAGGCAAGTATTTGATTTCACAAAGCAGTCGGAGTTCACAGCATACTTTCTGGAGGTCCAAGATGTTGTTGCAGCACACAAAGATGAAACCCGGCATTGTGGGAAGGTGTAGTGCCCATTTGATTTCTGTGTAAGAGGCCATACATTTACAAACGTTTTGCATCGCACTTGGCTGGAATTTAGGTGTCAAAAACCATAGCCGAAAGATAAAATTAAGTTTTACTTGAAGCTTTACAGTCCAATAATGCAAAGACAGGTTTTCATCCTCTGTGAATTCAACTGACTCTGATCCATAACAAGCTGTTAAATGCCACGCAATTTCCGTAAGATCCTCCTCATCGTTATGTCCACATGTGGGTGGTTGAGGAATGATGTCAAGTTCCTTGATGGGGAGGTCTTCCCTGGAGATTGATTCTGGGGACTTGTTAAAAATCGACAACCTCGTGAAAACAGAGACTTACCATCGACATCCTCCTCTTCCCCCCAGTCATCGACTTTGGCTTCAATGTCGAGGTATGGATTATGCTGTGACAGCAGGATTCAGTGGGAACTCCTGGGCCAAAGACAACTGACACACTACCACTCACCATAAGGAATTGAAAGACAGACATGGAAGAGGGTTCATGGATGATTCTGGTGACCTTTTATAGAGAATTCAAATTTAGGTACCAACATTGGAGTAGTGGGACCTGGCAGTCACGTGACTGGGTTCCCACAGTTGACCTAGTCAGTAGCCTTCCCGATGTAGTAGAGAGACCCATTCCTATCCCATCCAGTCATCTGTCTCTCGAGTCCTGCATGAGCCCTCGGTACCTCTCCAACATGGTGATGAGAGTGTTTTTCAACCCACGCCTCTCTTTCTTTTTTCTCTCGGGTTCTCACTCCTTACAATTTTCTTGTGAGATGACTCTTTTCGGCCTCACCACCCACTGCTGCGCAACTGCGCATTTTCACGGCCGTACGACACTCAAATTACCCCCCGGTGCACATGTTCAACCAAATAGGGCCCTGCATCGCCCCCATTGACCCAAAAAACATGCCCGTGACCCTTCCCAGCACCCAAGCGGCAGGCCACGTCACTGTTTTTCAAACCCCTGAATTTTGACTTTCCCTAGACCCAGCCATGTCCAGGCAACCCCCTGCAACTTCATTCGACATTCCGGAGCCATGCGTTCCCCATCAGGATCCCACATAGCCCGCTACTGCGAGTTTTGGACAGCCCGACGAAAATCGCATCACCACCGTGCGACCCCGTTGTTTTCATGCACCCGGACCTAAAATGCATGCATCTGACTCCCCGCACCCTCGGCTCATCTGCCAGAACCCCCCATCACGCCTTGTCATCTCAAACGAACCGCCCCACACCTTTTGGTCACCCCACGGATCTGCCATGTCACCACTTTTAGACCCCCTGTTTCTCATCACCCCCACCCCTACATGGACCCATTCGACTCCCCACACATTCGTTCTGCTGGCCAGGACCCCCCGTTCCCCTTTGTTGCACCAAACGAACCCCCGCCGTCACCTCCAGACACCCCAGCCCCGCGCCACGTCACCATCACGCGGCTCCATTCTGCCAACGTAGCCGGCCCCAGGTCGACCCATGACACTTGCGGCCTACCCGTTCACCATCCTGGAGCACCCCACCTCCCTCCAATACTGTGAGTGGACTGTGCCCGCCATTTCCAGACCCCCACCGCGTTCTGCCACATCACCACCCCCCAGCTGGTTTCTTACACCATACCTGGCCCCGTGAACCCTAGTTCAGCTCCCCGCAGCATCATTCTTGACCCTGGTGCTGCCCGGGACCCGTAGGAACCCAAACAAGTCGCCCCAGCCCCCCACACGCCCTCGTTCAGTCGCATACCACCCCGCCAGGGAACCCAACAGCGTAATGTAACCCACGCTGACCTGAACAAACCACCGCGATCCCTTCGCGTGATACACCCCTTCGCGTCGGGATACTATGCCTTGTTAAGTACAACCCTATGCCCCATCAGTATTATAGCTTTTATTATAGCCTCATCCCCCGTTCCCCCCACACTGGATGTCAATTAAAGTCTACCTACAAGCCGTCACTACACTATGTTCATGCACCCATTTACCCAATATCTGCCAATACAGTTATATTTTGGACCACCTGAACCTTCACACTGCACTAAGTACTTGCTAGGACGATTCAAGGGATCTTTGGCCTTGCATTGTGAGCCCGAATTCTTGCGAGGGAGGCATTCGAAGAGTATTGAGTTGGAGGAGAGTCTTGTAGAGTCTGGTCATCTACCACCCCCTGCGCGAGGACGACTTCCCACTTCATGATATAAGGCCCCGGCCTTGAGTCAAGGCATTCTGAGGGACTGGGAGTTGTGGCTTTAGAGTTTTTTGGTCAGTTTTCGTTTGTTTTGTGTTCTTTTCTGTAGCAGTTGGCAATGAGGGCATCGCCATGAGGAAAAGGGGCACTTCGAGTAGTGGGACCTGGCAGTCACGTGACTGGGTTCCCACAGTTGACCTAGTCAGTAGCCTTCCCGATGTAGTAGGGAGACCCATTCCTATCCCATCCAGTCATCTGTCTCTCGAGTCCTGCGTGAGTCCCCGGAGAGGTACCTCAGTACCTCTCCACCATGGCCTGAAGAGAAACCAAGTCAAGATGCAAAGGATGATTTGATAAGGTGCTTAGATGTACTTGGCATTTTCAGTGCAACAGGTGGGAAACTTGATCAAGGTATGCTCTGTAATACCAACAACTGCTGAGGCATTCTCATACTGATATGATCTTAGCTAGCACCACAATGACCTTGCTTGGCACCAACCTCAGTATGAAGCATCCAGCTTTCCATAACAAGAAGGTGCTTCACGAGCATGTCTATGCAGCCAAACAAATGAAAGTGCCTGCTGGTCTTGGATGGAATGGTGAGTCGCACCTCACACATTATCCTAGAATGGTTTTTCAATGACAGAATGATAGGGATAATTGATCAGTACGACCGTGATTTGAAGGATCTGCCTGTAGAGCATCAGTACATTCATCATATTCGAATGGAGGGTGACATCAAAGTGGTTGCAACGATGAATGCAGTGCTTGCTAATCTCATTCACATGGCCCTGTATATTGTTTGCAATTTTACATTCAAATGGGTGAGAGGAGATCTCAATGAATGGGAGGTTGCGGCATGGTGCAACATTTGAATGAAAGTGATTGCATTTAATTCTGAGTCATCCGCTCACCTTGCCATTTTAACAAAGATGGACTAGGAGTTACAGTGGCAAGGATCTATTGTAATCATGCAACACATGAAGCTTTCACCTTTGTTTTCAAAGGATTTTTCAAATCAGTGGAGAAGGTAACAGGCCATCCAGTCAAGTTCAAAGCACTTGATCCAACAGGGAATATTCTTTCAATCCATTTTTACATGGAGGTGGCACAAGTTCAAGGTTTTGCAGAAGTTCTGTTGCGATGAAAAATCCATTGATCAGCGGCATTCATTCACCAAACATTCTGGTCCAGCATGTTGTTAAATTCTGTTCTGTCCACTTCGAAAGGTGAGTTGCACACCATGCCAGTGACTGCCGGTGGTCTGTGATCTTTGGCTGATGGTGGAATGTGCAGGAAAACTGATGAACTTGTCCCCCATGTTGGCGCTGCAACCATGAAGTATCTCAACCTTTTCTGAGCACTTGCAGTGCAAGTGGATATTGAGGCATGGCATTTGTTTTGCCAAACCCACAAGTCTGTTCATTTGCAAAGTGTGTATCAGTCTCATATCTTTTTTCATGTAGAAACTTAACCCTTGTCAGACTGGTATAAGCACAAGATTATGTATCCTTGGTTACTTCCTGGATTTAACAAGACATTGTCACTCATGCGTGACCACTTCTGGGAGTTGACGCCGACACACACAAACTTAGTTGAGACTGCTCATGCTGCGACAAATAGGTTCACCAACATCAAGCTCCAGCCACTTGAAGCAATTCAAAAGTAGGACTTTTTGGGCTTTCTTTATTGCATGGGAATCACTTAGTGTTGCCGTAGTTCGGTTCCAAACCTAGCCGAACCCGGTTCAAACCCCGAACCGAACCCCAGGTTCAGTCTAAGTTCAGCCAAGTGCTGAACCGGACTGCGGGTTCAGTTCCGGGTTTCGAGGCCTGTCGGATTTCCTGAATGGCTCCAAACCGTGTCCAAACCGTGAACGCGGATATTTTTAAGGTATTTATTTCATTTGTTTTTCGTATTTCTTTACTTACTTTTTCGTGGTAAACAGTATCATGTGACCATTACACGTAGGTTTTCTTCACCAACACCGCAACAATGCAAGGCCAATGAACGCGACACAATGTTGCGTTCATGAACACAGTAAGTCTCATAAAATTTCTTAACTTTACTAATATTATCTGCCACAGGCAACTTGACCGCGACCACATCGCGAGCACACCACCTGGCACAACACGGATCCCAATGCCAACACAATGCCAACGGATGCAGGACGGCCACAACACCACCACCACCACCACCACCACTACCAGCGGTGGCAACGGCAATGGCCATCAGCAGTGCCGGCAGCAGCAGAAGCGCCTGCAACAGCAGCAGCAATGCTGGCAACAGCAGCAACGCCGGCAGCAGCAGCCATGGCAGCAACACCACTGCGACCATACCACCACCCGAAGAGGACAACAGCAGCAGTGCTGCACCAAGCCATCCAATGCCAATGGACACGGGACAGCTGCAACACCACCACCAGCAGCGGCGGCAAGGCAACGACGACGGCGACGGCCAGCAGCAGCAGCAGCAGCAACAGCGGCAGCAGCAACGGCAACAACAGCAGCAGCGGCAGCATCAACGGCAACAGCAGCAGCAGCAGCCGTGGCAGCAACACCACCACAACCATACCACCGCCCCGACGAGGACAATGGTTGGCAGCAGCAGCACCGGCTATGCCATGCAGGGACCACGGGACAAGACCCCCTGTCCCTCCACATCCCTTGGGGACACCAGAGGGCTCCCCCGCACCCATCTACCTCGCGAAGTGCAGTGCTGTATCTACTGATATGTGCCTGCTATTCGCGAGGAGAACGGACAGGGTGAGCCCACCTTGGTCTGGGTTTCAGACCGCATCTGAACCCAGACCAAACGCGAAGAGACGGTTCGACACCATCTGGGTCCGGGTTTGGCCATGTGCCAAACCGGACCTGAAGTTCAGTTTGTGGTTCCGCCAAAAAGGGTCAGAACCGGACCGAACTGAACTTCGGCAACACTAGAATCACTAGTTTACTTAACATGGGTTGTGGTTTTTGTAGAGCCCACATCCTTGATGCCAGCGTTGCTGCTTCAATTCTTGCAGCAGAGGAATCTTGCCTGCTCCAAAACCATCACAACAATGAAACTACTTGAATGAGCCAAGTGGTTGGTCGCAATGTGTCTCAAGCTAAATGACGTGATCAAAACAATGCAATTGATGACGGCATTAAAATTGTTTGGGAACGTATTGCAACCACAACTGGAGCAGCAAAGGAACTCAAGGCCCAGCTCACCGAATTGACAACCCAGAAAAAAGAAGCTGGCCGCACTCCACGACACAACAGCACCAGATTCAGCAAGATATTACCAACTGAGATGGGATGCCTGAAAATGAGATCACCCAACTGACTTGGGGATAGCTGAATCAGGCTGAGATATATCCTGGCCCAACTGACATGGTCTAGGCTGAGGTTCTCAGGATATATCCTAGCCCAACTGACATGGTTCAGGCTGATTTTCTCAGGATATATCCTGGCCAAACTGACATGGTTCAGGCTCTATCAGGATATATCCTGACCCAACTGACATGGTTCAGGCTGATGCTATCAGGATATATCCTAACCCAACTGACATGGTCTAGGCTGATTTTCTCAGGATATATCCTGGCCCAACTGACATGGTCTAGGCTGAGGTTCTCAGGATATATCCTGGTCCAACTGACATGGTTCAGGCTGATTTTCTCAGGATATATCCTGGCCCAACTGACATGGTTCAGGCTGATGCTATCAGGATATATCCTAACCCAACTGACATGGTCTAGGCTGATTTTCTCAGGATATATCCTGGCCCAACCGACATGGTCTAGGCTGAGGTTCTCAGGATATATCCTGGTCCAACTGACATGGTTCAGGCTGATTTTCTCAGGATATATCCTGGCCCAACTGACATGGTTCAGGCTGATGCTTTCAGGATATATCCTAACCCAACTGACATGGTCTAGGCTGATTTTCTCAGGATATCCTGGCCCAACTGACATGGTCTAGGCTGAGGTTCTCAGGATATGTCCTGGTCCAACTGACATGGTTCAGGCTGATTTTCTCAGGATATATCCTAACCCAACTGACATGGTTCAGGCTGATTTTCTCAGGATATATCCTGGCCCAACTGACATGGTCTAGGCTGAGGTTCTCAGGATATATCCTGGTCCAACTGACATGGTTCAGGCTGAATTTCTCAGGATATATCCTGGCCCAACTGGGATGGTCTAGGCTGATTTTCTCAGGATATATCCTGGCCCAACTGACATGGTTCAGGTTGATTTGATCTAGGCTGATTTTCTCAGGATATATCCTGACCCAACTGGGATGGTCTAGGTTGATTTTCTCAGGATATATCCTGGCCCAACTGACATGGTTCAGGCTGATTTGATCTAGGCTGATTTTCTCAGGATATATCCTGACCCAACTGGGATTATCTAGGCTGATTTCCCAGGATAACTTCAGGCCCCACTGGGATGGCCTAGGCTGATGTTATCAGCATATCTCCTGCACCCACTATTTTCTAGGCTGATGCACCTCCACAAATGCAAAATTTCTGGTGAAGATTATCGTTTGGTTTATATAATTAATTCACTATTTATTTTCTGCTATTTACAGATTTATATTCATCACAAAAGATAATACCACTGTGTATTCTTTACAAAGTATCATATACTTCAACATACAATTTATAAGTTCCATATTTCATGTTTCTATTCTCATTACATTCACAGAATGATAGAACCCCTATTTCTGTTCATCACTTGTAGAGAAATCATTGCTATTTGCAGTTATTTTGGCACATGTAATATAATCACAAATTTATGATGTTTTCAACATTTCAATTTTAACTCCTTTGGGTTTGGGCAGGATCAGGTGATTAGATAGGCAAAATTGCAGTACATTCTGATTCCTAGCTGCTAGTAATACAAATGAAATAAATTGTTTGATATATACTCAGTTTTGCTTATAAATGACTATATTCAACATGTGGATTTTTATGCATTTGTTATTGCTCTACAAGTGAGCCAATCTAATCATCTGATTCTGCTGAAAACTGAGAGAGTTAAATTTTGATGTTGAAAACATCAAAATCTTGTGATTATTTCACATGTGCCGAAATACCTACAAATAGCAATAAATATGTATGCCTTGTCATTTCTTTTTTGATGGCCCTCCTCATTTGCCTCTTCTTAATCCATATGCATTTTAGACTCCTTTCTAATTTCTGATCTTAGTGTTTTTATTGACCATATCCACCAATAATCACTTACAATTTTTCAGCAGATAGAATTTTCTGAAACACTGACTTTACCTCTAGCTGAACTTTTATCCATTTTTCATGTGCTGCCTTCCCATGAATTTGAATTCCCCATTCCTTCAATCCCAGTACAAGTAGAACAATTTTAACAAGTCCACCTTTGCACCATTCTTTTTCCAAAACAATATTAGCAGTTTGTGGTAGGAACATATTTGTTGTAGTGGCCTTGAGAATTGTCTGAATTTCCTCAGTAGCTCAGGCAATTGTTCAGTATATGGTAGACTAGAGGGTAAGAGTGGGTAAGAGCTTGAATGAACTTCAGAAAGTTGAAACAGAGTTTGTGCAAGATTGCTAGTGTAGTAACTCAGACTTGGAGTAAACTCATAAGTGACATAGCTAATTCTCACGTCAAAAATCACATGTTTAAGGTCATGTGATTGGGAATTAGCCACGTCAAAAATCACATGTTTAAGATCATGTGATTGTTCAGTTTCAATTAAAAACCCCGAAACCTTCGTGTTTGGCCCCCAGTGCTCTTCGACTTCCAGTCCACTCACCCCGGCAGAGAGAGCCGAATTTCTCTGCTTGATGCCAGGGCACGGAAGTCCTGGTTTGGGTGCAGCCTCTGGATGGTTGTGAGCATTCAAATCTAGCCTTGACTGTCACCAGTGGGGAGGGTGGCCTCTCCACTATCCTTGGGCATGGGTCTGGGGTTGGTGACTTTAAAGGTCCTAGTATAGTTGTAATTTTATTCTAAGCAATCATATATATTTAAGTTTATTATAAGGGAACATTCAGTTCATTTTTGATGCCGGTGGCATCAGTCCCACACCCAGTAAGAAGGCTACATACCTCGCGAAGCCGGCACACGCATCAATTGATGCGGCGGCGTGTTTCGCGAGGTGTTGATGCCCTACTGGTGGGCTTGTCATTGGGGCCGTGAGGGCCATCGCCGTCGTCGTTGGGCCGTGTTGGGCGTCAGTGGGGCCGCTGTCGTCGTTGGGCGTTGGCTGGGGGCCCTTTACGGCATTGGTGGGGCCGTTGCCGTCGTCATTGGGCGTTGGTGGGGCCGTCGGCGTTGTTGTTGGGCGTTGGCGGCCCTATTGGGTGTGGCTTGGGTGTTGTTGGAACCCCAGTCGTCGTTGAGGGCCCCTTTGGGCGTTGGTGGGGCCGTCGTCGTCGTTGGCAGCCCTTTGGCGTTGGTGGGGCGTTGGCGGCCCTGTTGGGTGTGGCTTGGGCGTTGTTGGGGCCGCCGTCGTCGTTGGGGGCCTTTGTGAGGCCGTCACCGTCGTTGTTGGGCGTTGGCAGCTTTGGGGCGTTGGTGGGGCGTTGGCGGCCCTGTTGGGTGTGGCTTGGGCAGTGTTGAGGCCACCGTCTTCGTTGGGGGTCTTTAGGGCGTTAGTGGGGCCGTCGTCGTCATGGTTGGGCGTGGTGGGGCCGTCATCAGCGTTGTTGGGCGTTGGCCGCCCTGTTGGCGTTGGCGGGGCCATCGTCGTCATCGTTGGGCTCCGTGGTCCTCGTCGTCCCGTTCTGCCGTCCCGGTCGTCCTCGTTTCCGTCGTCCCCGTGCCCGTGCCCGTGCCCGTGCCCGCTGTCCTCGTCTTCGTTGCCCCTGCCCGTTGTCGTGGTTCCCGGTTCCCGTCGTCGTATTCCCCTTTCGCACCGTCGTCGCGTTCGTTCGTTTACCCCGTCGTCCGCATCCCAGTCGTCCTGTGTCGTCCTGTGTCCGCCGTCTCCTTGTCGCCTGCATCCGCGTCCACTTGTTGCAGTTGCCTTGTTCGCGTTCGTTTGGCACGAGGGTGCGGGAAAAAAACCCTACAAGTATTTAAATAATCAGTAGAATAAATGAACAAGATAAATAGAATACTTACCTGGGGTGCTCTGGCATCCGCACCCGTTGTCGTGTCGTTGTTGAAAACGACAAGTGCTGTTGAAGTCGCGCGCGAGAATTTCAACCGGAATTTGCCGATATCCAAAACGGGGTCGAGTTGCCATATAGGGAAGAGTGGCTGGATTTTCTTATTATTATTATATATACTACAACGCCTCAATGGCCGGGGCAAGACCCTGAAGAGATGTAAGTATGATATACCTACCCCGAGAGGAGTTTTTGTATTTTATTTCATTTTATATTGGGAGATATTCACAATGCATTTTATGCCTCTGCCAAAATTGGACCCTTAAACACCTAACTTTGCGAGTACACGTCTGAAAAATCCAAAATTAATTCTAGGAGTACTAAGGAAGGTGTACATTGTGTTCCAGACAAGTGCCTGGTAGTTGGTGTGGCAGGGAATGTGTTGGAGCCAAAATGTGATGAACTTGTCACTCACCTTCCATTCATGATTGTGTCTGCTTATACGGACTTTTGATTGTCCGCAAAGCTCCAAATCAATTTTGGCTACAACACATTCCTTGCCACACCAACTACCAGGCACTTGTCTGGAACACAATGTACACCTTCCTTAGTACTCCTAGAATTAATTTTGGATTTTTCAGACGTGTACTCGCAAAGTTAGGTGTTTAAGGGTCCAACTTTGGCAGAGGCATAAAATGCATTGTGAATATCTCCCAATATAAAATGAAATAAAATACAAAAACTCCTCTCGGGGTAGGTATATCATACTTACATCTCTTCAGGGTCTTGCCCCGGCCATTGAGGTGTTGTAGTATATATAATAATAATAAGAAAATCCAGCCACTCTTCCCTATATGGCAACTCGACCCCGTTTTGGATATCGGCAAATTCCGGTTGAAATTCTCGCGCGCGACGTCAACAACACTTGTCGTTTTCAACAACGACACGACAACGGGTGCGGATGCCAGAGCACCCCAGGTAAGTCTTCCATTTATCCTTTTCATTTATTCTACTAACTAATTATTAATAAACCGTTTTAGGTTTTCTTTGCCGCACCAAACGAACGCGAACGCAACAGCAACAACAAGTAGACGCGGTGCGGGCGACAAGGAGACGGAGGACGCAGCCGTGAACGGGAGCAACCCAGGACGACCACGACAGCAAGACCGAGGACGACGGGAATGACGACGACGGGGTGAACGAACGAACGCGACGACGGCGCGAAAGGGGAATACGACGACGGTAACCGGGAACCACGACAACGGGAAGACGACAACGGGCAGGGGCAACGACGACGAAGACAGCGGGCACGGGCAGCGGGCATTGGGACGGGGACGGGGACAACGGACGACGGAAACGAGGACGACGGGGACGGGGGAACGGGACCACGAGGACCACGGAGCCCGAGACAACAAGGACGACGGCAACGGGGACGACGGCAACGGGGACGACGAGGACGACGGGGACGACGACGAGGATGACGACGAGGACAGTGAGCACGGGGACGGGGACGGGGGCAACGGACGACGGGCGACGGAAACGACGAGGGAACGGGATGACGAGGACAACGAGACCGGGACAACGAGGATGACGGCAACAGGGACGACGAGGACGGAAACGGCGAGGACGGGACGGCAAACGGGACGGCAACGACAACACGAACGGCACGGGGCCGACGGCCGTGGGCCACCACACGGGAACGGGGACGACGACGACAATGACGACGACGAGGATGGGGACGACGAGGACGACGACAAGGACAGCGAGGACGGGAACGGGGACGGGGACAACAGGCAACGGAAACGAGGACGGCCGGGACGAGGGAACGGGATGACGACAACGGGGACCGCGACAACGAGGACGACGACAATGGGGACGGCGAGGACGGAAATGGCGAGGGACGGCAAACGGGACGGCTACGGCAACACGAATGGGAACGGGGCCAGACGGGAACGACGACGACGACGGGGGCGACGAGGGCGACGCGGAGGGGCGTGGACATGTAGGTAACCCCGGTATGTAATTTTTTAGGTCCCCCCCGTTTCCCTCCCCTTCCCCCCGTTTCCCTCTCCTCTGCCCCTTCTCCCCCTGCCTATCTCCTACCCCCTCCCATCCACCTCCTGCCCTTCTCCCCTTGCCCACCCCCTCCATTCCCCCTGGTCATTTCCCCCTCTCCTCTTCTCTCCACCACCACCACCACCACCTCCCACCCTCATCCCCTGATAATATAATGTAGATATGTATATAATTAAGCAAAATAATTATGTGATTTGCAATGTCTATTTTAAGTAAGTTGCTAAATGTAAATTATTTAAAATTATGTCTAATCGACTCTGCTCGAGTTGCACGTGTCGATTAGCCAGGTGGGACATGAACTTGTTTGGAAGGATTCAACTTCGCGGCTAATCGACTCTGCTTAAGTGGAGCACGAGGGATAGCAAAAAATCGGAGCTTGTTCTTCCGGCTTGAAGCCAGGAGAGAACAAGTCCATAAGGTAGATATTTTGGAGTTACATTTGTGCCGTACAATCGGTAAAGGTCTATGTAAAAAGATGGGTTCAATATTGGGTCAATGGAATGAGAGGGGAAAGATCAGAGGGAGGCACGGAATGTCCAAGAAAGATACAACCAAAGACAAATCATGAAGAATGCGCCGGTCTGCCATGTATAAGCGCCTGCAATACAAAGGGGTTTTTACGGATGTAGATTTGAAAAGCTGTAGATGACCAGCGCCCCGCGGCCTGAATGATGTGAGGTGCCGCGCCTGAGATGGCGAGAGAAGTGGCCCCTCCAGCACGCATAGACTGGCCTGCAAGGGAGATAGGATAAATATTTCGCATGCGTTTGATAAACCAAGAACGGCAGGGGACAGTACCATCGGCCTTTAGCCAGAGTGGTGAGTGGAACGGGAAAAGGCGATCACGGGACATAACGTAGGCAAAGAAAAAACGATAAGGGTCATCAGGATCGGGGAGACGCTGGACACGGACGACATTGCCCTGAAAGAAGGAGTCGGCTTTGTGTGTAGGCAGTGTGTAACCGTAATCTAGGTGTGTGAAAGAAACGGTGTGCCGCAGCGAGAGTTTGCGAGGATCGTCCAAACGGCAATGGTCAGGATAGGTCAGTTCACCAAGGCGCAGGAGTGCAAAGAATCCGGTGAGGAGTTGTGCAACAAAAAGTCGGTCATCATGAGATGACCCATCGTGGATGCTTGCAGTTGCGATGCAGAGGTCTGAGCGAGAGAGCGGGTCTTTGCGTGTTGTCGGCGAACCAAAGCGGCGTTTGCATCCAGCAAGTGTGCGAGAAACGATTCGGCTGTTGCGGTGCTTGCGAGCGTCAGGGAAATGGTCCTCCAGTTGATTGACGATACCCGACAAGTAGCTGTCGACAGAAGAAGGTTTGATGTGGGAACACATGAAAACGACAAAGAAACTAAGAGTGTCAGGGGTAGGGTCAATAGGGAACGAGTGGGATTTGCAGAAAGTAAGATAAGAATTCAGAGCGGAATTGTAAGTTGAACGCATTGACTTGTCGATAGAAAGGCCGAGGGCGACAGACCTCTCATGGAGCAGGCGCTCCAGAGTCCACGGCAGCCGGACACGCTGCCGGGACTGTCCCGGCACGGGGTTCATTCCTCCGGCACCCCCAGCTTAACACGAGGGGGTCTAGGAAGGTCTGGGAGGGGGTGGATACGCAAACGAAGGTTGGGCTGGTGACGGAGCGCAATATCGAGGCGGTCGCGGGACAGGGCGTCGGCTACGATGTTGGAGGAGCCTTCAACGAGGCACACTCGTAAATCAATGGCGTGTGCGATCATCGTGTCGACTGCAAGCTTCAAAATCTCATTGTAAACAGGTTTTGCGGCGAGACTGTTGAATATGTCGAAGGTATTGCTGCTGTCTGTGTAAATAACGAGACGGCCTGTGAATGACAACGAGGCAGCGTGAGTGAGGGCCCATAGGACGACGAGTGCCTCGAGGTAGAAAATGTTGTCCGCGGGTGCGTTGGCCGGTGGAGGCTGCTGAAACGCGATGCCCGTGGAAGGGTAGACGAATCCAAGGCCAGTCAAGCAGGCATCGCCGAATATGGTGAGATCTGCGTCAATGGGTTCCCAAACTGCAGCATTCAGTAGACGGACGCCCGGTGCTGACTCTACATGGTGGTGAAGCCAGAGTAGATCGTCGATGACCGCTTTGTTCAAGAAGATTAGCGCGTCTGAGTTGGTCTTGCCAGACATCTTATCGTAGAGGTTTGAAAGCGACGGGCGGAGGAGTGGAAAAACATTTAGAGACCAGTTCACCCACCCCGCCATGCGCTGAAATTTGCGAAGGGAGTGGCGGCGGCCACCACGCGGCGCTGATATGAACTCGGTGATGGCGCCCAGCAAGTCGGCGCGCGCCTCTGGCATCATGGTGAAAGTCATGGCGTTGGCGTCGCAGAGGAAGCCGATGATCATCACAGTGTCGCCAAACTCTTGTTTTTCTTTCTCATGCGGTAGACCAATCTCGTCCCACAGGAGGAGAAGTTGCGTTTGTTTCCACGGGTAGAACGTGTCATACGGAGGGTAGTACGCGACGTGGCCAGTAACTTCGAAAGAGAAAGTGTCGTCAACGTATGTAAAGAGGTCAGAGAGGGACTTGACATAGATTGCAATCCATATCACAAGCGCCATGAATGCCGCCCAGATGCGATAAGCTCCGCGATTGCCGAAGTTGTTGTTACGGTCGATATGTCGCTCACCGTCGACCGTGACGACTTGTTTTGCTTGGTATAAGAAGTGGAGAGGCATTCGGCGGTAAGCTTGTGAGACATCGGATTTGAACAAGGTGAGCGGAGCGTTGCCGTGTTCACGACGAAAATTGAGTAGAGCCTGACCTAGGTTCTGCAAGTTGTCGAGGCGAGAGCCAACAATGGCCGAGCGAGCGATGAGTGAGTTCAAAGAGTGAACACTGGCGCTGTGGTCGACGACGAGCCTCAGGTTGGTTGACCGTGGTTTAGGTACGGCGTGGACTGGCATGCTGTACATACCTGGGAGCAGTTCCCGACCAAATGACTCCGAGAAACGGCCGAGCGAAATCTCCTTGTCACGCTGAGCACGAATGAAGTCACGTTCTTTTTCCGACTTCGGGGGCCGGACAGAGGCATCGTGGGTAGAGGGGTATGAAGGATCCCACACAGACCAAGGCCAGAAGCCCTGGCGCAGGCCAGTGATCACAGAGGAGACGAAAGGTTGGTTTGGGTGGGTCGTTAGGAGACGCGCGAACGCAGGGACGCGGACGGGAGTGACGATCTTGAAAAGGTGCGAGTTGCGCGAGATTGTGTCTACAAGTTCATCAGTGTACTCGGAGGAGGGAGGTTGTGGGAGTGGAGGATCCGATTCCGTAGTAAGCGCAGAAGGGTAAGTGCCGGTGTCGAGGTTGGACCAGAGAAAATTGCGGAAATAACGAGGACGGGAGTAGAACAGATCAGGCCTTCGTGTTGGTGCAGGAAGCGGACGTATGGTCCGCGCGACGGCATGTGGAGCAGATGTGAGCGTAGCGGCACTGAGACGACGTGGAAGGGCAGATTCCGTCATTGAAACGTCGGCAAGGCTCCGACTTCTTTTTAGTGTCGTTGCGGGCACGGTTGTGGCCGCTTGAAGCGGCTCGAGCATCTCGTTTGGTCGCATGAGGGGACGCGAGGAAACCTGTACCAAATTCGGAAAGGTAAGATCGTTCCCAATGTGAAAACGAGGAGAAATCGCTGAGCAGGAGGTCCCTGCGCGATGCGACTTCCGTCCGGATTTTACGATCGAGGAGGATGATCCTCTCGTGAACGGAAGCGTGGGCGCTGTTGAAGAGCTCGAGTACGTAGTGTTGGTAGTGTTGCAGCTCCCGGTCCCGGTGGGGAAACACCCAAAGGGTAGCTTCGGACGCTTTCCCCCAGGCGATGACCCATTCTCCGATCGTCTTGACGGATTTGATGGGGTCGGATGAGCCGAACCGGAGTTCGATGCCATCCCCGAGTTTCTGGGAGGTCCGAGTGTCGTGACACACAGAGTGGTGGTGGGTGATGACCTTGTCAAGGTTGATGGATTGCCCTTTGATGAGGGCCGTCCACTCGGACTCGGGGAAAGAGATATGGCTGGTCGAGTTGAGTAGCGAACTGAGGACATATTTGATGTCTTTCGAGAATTCGAGGAGGAGCCGACGTGTCTTGGCGAGCTCGGGTTTGAGTATGGCGTCCCCGATAATGTTCGCGACGGTCCAAGGAAGGGCGGAGTCATCGACTCTCCTTCGTTTCGGTTCACTGTCTCGTTCGATCGAGGATGCGCGAGATGGATCCGGTCTAGCAGCGTGGGTGTGATCCTGTCCAACAATGTGGGTTTCAACTGGTTCGATAATCCTGGCTTCATCCGGTCCAGCAGCGTGAGCTCTATCCGGTCGCGGAGAAAGGGGGCGTTGCGAGTCGATTGGGTCGCCGATGAACGGTCCGGGAATGATGTTGGTCGCTGAGTCGTACCTGTCGAGCATCGCGAGGTAGGATGCGAGAGCACTGCTTCCTGCGCTGTCGAGTTCCCTAGATCCAGGGATTGTATCCGCGAGAGCAAGGAAAGCGTCGGACTTGGAGGTGGCTCCTCTCCTGAATGTGTTGAGGATGAGCTCGCACTGTCGAGTGATGTCCGGCCTAGCAAGGAATTCCGGGGCTGCAGATATAATCGCCTCAGAAGAGATAACTTCTTCTCGTGGTGCTTGACTGGAAAGTTGCGATGGTGCTTGTGAATTTGACGTGTGCGTGAATGATTCCGTTCCGGTCCGTCTCTGCGAAGACCCTGAGTCCGCATTGGTGCGAGAAGTCATAAAAGAGATTTGATGGAATTTATTCAGATATGAAAAAGAGAATAAAAAAATAATCTCTACTCCTGGTGAGCCAAAGTGGTGAGTACGGCTCACAGGAAAAGAGGGATACGCTACCTGGGTGAACCAATGCGGTGAGAGAAAGGAGGGTGAGACAAACTCCTGTTTCTCCGCGCGAGCTTGGGTTCACCCGAAAGGTAGGGTTACGCTTTGTCAGAAAGGAGGTACGCCTGCGTGAGGGAATTACGCCATAGAACGGGATACGGCGAGATCGCGTGTAGTAGAAAAGCTCTCGTCTATTAGACTTGAGTAAAATTATTTTTTAAACTCGATATAACATATGATATAATGATTTAGTGGTATGATTACTTAGCAGATGCTGAGCAGGGTGAGACATCCCAGAAAAGGCTGTGGGATGTCCCACAAGCTGACAGGGATGTCCCAGATAAGCTGTGGGATGTCCCACAGGCTGGCTGGGGGCTGAGAGGGATGTCCCAGACAAGGCTGTGGGACATCCCATCCTGACTGTGGGACGTCCCACAAGCTGACAGCAATGTCCAAGAGAAGGCTGTGGGACATCCTACAAGCTCACAGGATATCCCAGAAGCTGAGAGGGATGTCCCAACCAAGCCTCTGTGAGATGTCCCCTTACTTTAAGCCCAAGTCCACTTTCCTCAAGAAGCACTCTAACCTTAACATAGATTGAAAATTAGATCTCTCCTCTGCATCTGCATCCCAGTCAGCCATTGTATGCACAGCCAATAATGTAATAACCACTGATATCCTGATCAAATCCTCTTCATAATACACTTGTTCAATTTTCAGCTCAGCCTCCTCTGCATATGTGGCCCCACTTCTCTTTGTTTATTATGCATGCTCTGCTCACTCACTCCCCTACAAGCTTCGGATTGCCACATGCACAAGGGATTGGTTTACTAGAAGCACACCCTCCTCTTTCCCATCTCATTACCCAAAATCTCCAGCCCTTTTCCTCTCCTACTCCTTCTGTCTTTATATGTGGAAACAACTGAAGGAGAATCAGCTCTGTGACTCTCAAATGTACAATCTTATACTATGCTATCGCACCCATGGTACCTATAGTGGCCATGACAAGGCCTTGAAATTTACAACTAGATGCTATCATCATTCTGAGTTTTCTATTAAATACCTATGAAAGGGGCATCTCAAATTCCCCCAGACACCTCCTCTGGTAGGGATGTCCCATGGGGCCACAACACCAAATGTCATCCCATGGGCCATCCCATATACCAGACCAGGGACAATGGAATGTCCCAATGTATGGTCCCAGGGATGATGGTTTTGTCCCAGGGCTGCCCAGTACTTGTACCAACATGTAGATGGTTCAGTACTAGGAGTGAGTTGAAACTAGTTGCCCAGGCTTGGGGGTAGCCTGAAGTGCATATGAACACTGCACTAACCATCATTGGCTGACAAAAAGAACCTCTCAAGAAACTCCAAGCTCATATGATTAGCTTTGAAAAGAAGCTATCTGCTCGCACATATTCTATTTTAGTCAATTGTGGGGGATGATCTATAGCAGGAGTACAATCAGGATGGATAGTATTGGTCTGAACTTGACAGTCATGTTTGAATGTGCAACCAGTCTGAGTCATAATGGTTGGCCCAGGATATATCCTGACTCAATAAGCGTAGACCATCTCAGTTGAGCCAGGATATATCCTGAGAAATTCAGCCTGAACCATGTCAGTTGGGCCAGGATATATCCTGGGAACATCAGCCTGAACCATCCCAGTTGGGCCAGGATATATCCTGAGAAAATCAGCCTAGACCATCCCAGTTGGGTCAGGATATATCCTGAGAAAATCAGCCTGAACCATGTCAGTTGGACCAGGATATATCCTGAGAACCTCAGCCTAGACCATGTCAGTTGGGCCAGGATATATCCTGAGAAAATCAGCCTAGACCATGTCAGTTGGGTTAGGATATATCCTGATAGCATCAGCCTGAACCATGTCAGTTGGGTCAGGATATATCCTGATAGCATCAGCCTGAACCATGTCAGTTGGGCCAGGATATATCCTGAGAAAATCAGCCTGAACCATGTCAGTTGGACAAGGATATATCCTGAGAACCTCAGCCTAGACCATGTCAGTTGGGCCAGGATATATCCTGAGAAAATCAGCCTGAACCATGTTGGTTGGGTCAGGATATATCCTGAGAAAATCAGCCTGAACCATGTCAGTTGGGCCAGGATATATCCTGATAGCATCAGCCTGAACCATGTCAGTTGGGTCAGGATATATCCTGATAGCATCAGCCTGAACCATGTCAGTTGGGCCAGGATATATCCTGAGAAAATTAGCCTGAACCATGTCAGTTGGACAAGGATATATCCTGAGAACCTCAGCCTAGACCATGTCAGTTGGGCCAGGATATATCCTGAGAAAATCAGCCTGAACCATGTCAGTTGGGCCAGGATATATCCTGAGAACCTCAGCCTAGACCATGTCAGTTGGGCCAGGATATATCTCAGCCTGATTCAGCTATCCCCAAGTCAGTTGGGTGATCTCATTTTCAGGCATCCCATCTCAGTTGGTAATATCTTGCTGAATGCCCTGACAACAGAGGGGGGGAAAAGAAGTATGACCATGTCACAATTCCAAAGATCATTGGACTTCAGTCAATCTCTTCGGGTTAGTTTCTCATTCTCTGTCTGAATTGAATTGTCCAATTGGTACCTTGCAGAACACATAAGATATCTGGGTGCAATCATCTCTCACTTGGAGTTGACACCCACTGGCAGCACCTCAGGCTTGGCCAGGATGATCACTGACAGACTTGAAGACTTGGATAATCCATTCCTCAATGTACTGACTTTTCCAGGCTTGGATGCCTATACAATGCTTGAACCGCCGGCGTTACCTCACCTAGCCACAGGTCTCGAACCAGCTGATGCATTCTTTGGGATTGACTTGGCTAACTTGCCCAACTTCAATATCAGCCTATTTAATAGCATGGAGGGCTAGAATAATATGTACTTGTTCCAGTTTCTGAGTAATGTGTAGTGCAGCTACTTAGCTTCAAGTTAGTGCTTGAAGACTTGAATGATATAATGTTGCCACGTCACAATGCAATCTTTTTTTGTTTTTTATTTATTTATTTTTATTTTTATTAGGGTAGTTCTATTTGGCACCCCAGGGTGCACCTTCTTTTCCACGTACCCCTCCCCATAAATCTCAGAGTGCCCCAGGCACTTCTCAACTCATGTGCCCCCATGGCCGGGCATGGCCGGACAGCTGCCGGATATCTATGTGTCACCAATGTCTTTGTCGTCTTGGTTGCCTCTCGTCACCATCACATCCTTCCGCCACCACAGCCAACAGCCAACCACTACTGCCAGCTTCTTCCTTTCAAATAGAACAAACTGGTCTTGGAAAGTCGACACTCATTTATTTCACACTTTATCGACTCCCAAGGGTGCTTCACTCATGATGAGCCTGTTAGACAGACCACCAAGTTCCAGGCAGTATCTCACAGTATTTTTCCCCCTCGTTTTGAGGGTAGTCATTAACTTTACCACCCAGTCATCGTTGGGAATCGCATCAAAGTGGCATTGAACATCGTTGACACGCCTCGATACAGGGATCAACTCAATAATGAAAACTGGTGGGTTTCTTTTTACATCTTGCTTCGCCGCAATGAGATTACTCGTCTCCTGTAGTTGGGACCCTATCAAGCACATTAAGGACCAGCACAGCGCCTATCTTCACAAAGAGCTGATGGCCATCCATGATCGGTACATCCAGGACACACGGATCCACTGCTGCCTGTACTTCATCAATCCTACAGGTCACTCGCCCTATGATGTCATTGTCATGAAAAACTTAGTGAGGTGGTCAATGTTGTGCCTGTCATCGCCAAGTCTGACAGCTTGTCCCTAAGGTGAGTTCACAGTGAATCCTTTGATCCGCGGGAGCACCAGCAAGGATGGGATGTAGGTCGGCTGTACAAGGTTTCAAGATATAACAGCAATGTATGCCATTATGTCACTGTCCTTAAGAGCGGCCACATCATTTGTGACTGTATGATGGGTGTCAACCTTGGCATTCTATGTCGCCACGCCTTTACTGTGCTCTATACCACTGACTCCATGTTTCACCTCAGTATGTATAATGCCCAGTAAGTTGTAGCATATTACCATTATGCATCCTCACTCATACCAGTTCTATGTACAGGTGGCTCCTTGATTCGCAACTGGACCTTGCTGCTGTCCCTGGTGTTGCACAAGGGAAGCTGACGGCAGCACCGCCGGAACTCTCAAAACCATTGGGACCGATCTTTCCTACATTTGAAGGTTGCGCAACACTGCCACCTGTTACACGAACCCTCCATCCGAAAGTGATTCATCATCAAGCCATGTCGAAACTCAAAGTTGCACTCAAGCATGTTCATACCGAAGAAGAACTACGCTTCATGGAGTTGGGCATGGATGCCATCATGTGAGCAGTGTCTAGATTGTCCCAACACTGTCTGACTTCGTACAAGTGAGCAACAGGAATTGGATAATCAACCTGTAATCCTGCCTCCTCCTACAGTGAAGACAAAAGGCCGACCTCGGCAGAAGCGTCTCACATCAGCCATAGAGGGAAAATCGGGCTCTCGAAAGCGCATCTGCCTCGACAAATCTGGAAAACTAGCTCAAGAAAGTATCCCTGACCACGGTCCTGATATAATTGTCGAGTCTAGCCATTCGAAGACTCGTCAACTCCACCACTGCGCCAAGTGTGGTAAAGTTGGCCACTACGCGAAGACATGCAAACGCACCGGAAAGAAGCGTGCTCATTCTGATAGTGATTGAAATACACTGAGTAGTCGAATACTTGAAATACAACTTGAAATACATCCCATCTTCTCTTGATCATGCCATATTCCTGCTAATATGTCTGCGAAACGTACATGTTGGTGTCATGCTGGAGTCTTACCTGAGTGGATGTTGACAGCTGTCCTTGTTCGAGCGAGTGGCTCAAATTGAACTCTTCAAATGCATTGCCCTATTGACAAAGGTCATGGTATGGTGGAGATGACACGACAGTATGAGATGGTGCCGGACTCAGTGCAGAGATTTGATGGTCCAGATGTGTGCCATAGTGGTGGCTGGCCTCACGACCATGTGTGAACACATCCATTGATGTATCAGCTATAGTCGCGAGGGTAGCAGCAGCAGCGAATAGTGATGTTCCGGAAGGTCGGGCGAGGCCAAAGCCGCCAGTGACAGCTTGGCCCTGGCCTCTTCGAGTAGGGGGCAGGAGAGAGCGAGAGGTTCGCGAGAAGATGCAAACGATTCGGGGCGGTGACCACTCACAACCTCATGCACGCAGCTTCCACGTCAATTGATGTGGGCATACGTGGTTCGTGAGGTGGTTCGAGTGGGTGCTGGTGTACTGTGTTGTGTCACACTTGAAGCCTCGCCTCTTCCCTCGTCTTTGGCGCCTCAGTTTGTGGGTGAGAATTGGAGTGGAAGCTGCACCCTCGTTGCCTTGGTCGACATCTTTGGCACCTTGGTTGTCCTTGCTGCGGTCCTTCCCACCAGGAGTTTGAGAAGGTAATTGACAGATATGGTGGTTGTATCGTCTGCGAAGGTGTTCAGCAGACCCTTCAAAAATCCTAGAATTAGTACGGCCCACACACAATGACTCAACTATCTTACCTTTGCCTGAATTGCTAGCTGCTCCGCTTCATCTACGGGTAGCTGCTGGTTGGATGCGGTAGAATGCCCAACGGAAACCTAGTCATAGCATTAGTATGGAACACTGTTAGAGTCACAGCAGCTTACCAGCTTCGAAACACCTTCTGGCAACACACAAGTATTGGTACGGTAGAACACAGCCCGATTCATCTCTTCATACGTCTTCTGCACAGCAAAAACTACCAATTGTTTATGGATTTGTTCAAGGTGTGGTTTGAAAAGGTACTCGATGTCGGTTGGATGTTGTGCGCGTGACGACTGATTGTAATGACTAAAATTAGTGTTACGTGTAAGTAAAGAACATAATCTTCATACCTTTATAGCATTTAGCTGCTCGGTCTCTTCTTGCTCCTCGGTACGATCGAGGAGGTTCCAAACTAGATCATAAAGGCTGGTTTTGGGGTTTCTGAGCAATTTATTGACTCTGTTTTCACTCTCAACACGTCCCGAAGTCCGGACACCACAAGTGAAACGGCCAGAAACCCATGCCCATGCCCAGCGTTCCTTTGTTGGCCCAAGAACTCTTTCTAGATAATCCCGACTGCGTGGAAAGTCCTCAAGAAGTTGTGTCCACTTTGCATCGAAGACCTCAGGCGAAACGGCAAAATACACTTGCCAAACTGCCATAATGAATGGCTGAAGTAAAACACCAAGGACCATTGCCAGGTTTTTTGTGATATTGCCACTGAGGTGGTGCAGACATAACCCATGCCACACATCTTTTGAAGATAAAATGTTGTCGAGGGCAAGGTCAAAATCGGAGAAATAAACGCGAGAAGGATGTGGCGGCAAGAGGGCAAACAAATGGTCAAGTACCCACTTGTGATCCTCAATGGTTTCTGTCGTGTGGAGAGCATAAGCGATGTTCCGAGTTTTGAACTGGTGATCAATAACGACCCAGACATTTAATGGTAGGTTGTACTTGTTGCGCATCAAAGTGATGTCATTGATGATAACATCTGAGAATTGGGGAAGGAGGTCGCGTTGTCGGGGAGACATGCAAAATAGCCTATTGAACCGATTTTCCCCGTCAACCTCCACAAAAACCACCCATCGAGGGTCTTCTTCTTTCTTTGCTGTAAGATATGCAACAAGCGCAATCATATCCCCCCCAATGTTATCGACACGATTCCGGGCATTACGTTTCGCACCGTCTAGCAGGTTTGAGACTTGTTGCTTGTTGAGTGGACGGTGAGGAAAATGCAATTGGAGCAAAACGTAAACATCGTGACGAGTGAGGTTTTTCAATGATGCAATTTCTTGTACCATTGCCTTCTGTGCTTCGGAAGGCAGATTGAAAACAGGGAGTTCACCGTCAAGGAGAGCGGGGTGGTTGTGCACAAGATCAGTGCTGGTATAACGATAGAAACCCTCCCCATTGCGGCGGATATTCACACGAGCGGGACACATTCTACGTATGGTCTTTGATTTGTGATGATCAGACAGATCAATAGACCTATTATGCTGCATGACACGTGCACGTGCAGAACTGCATAGAAGACGCAATTGCTTGACATTGACACCTATGAGCCATACATCAATTGTAGCCCTATACTAGGTGTAGGCAGAACCCACCGTCACTGATTTTATGGCTCTCACCCCACCAGCGATAACCACGCCTACGCTCATATTCTTGAACGAAGTGGATGGCATCGGAAAGGGAATCAAATATCATGCCAATCCGAGGTCGGGTAGGATCTAATGGAGCGTCTCTCTCCTTTTTCGGACTCCCACTTTCTGATGACGGCACAGTGGGACAAAAATGCGGGACGTCCGTGGCATTAGGAAGCCTCAAAACTATGGGGGAAGGGTTTGAGAGATCAGTGGCAGAAGATGCCGTAGATGGTGATGATGGTATTGGAAGGGAAGTAAGACCAGGGACAAGCATTTCAATGTCTGAGGCGTCATCATGATCACTAGGGGTTGAAGCATGCTGAAATTGTTGCAAAACTACGGGGGAAGGGCCTGGGAGATCAGTCGCAGATGATGCCGTAGATAGCGACGGCAATATTGGAAGGGAAGTAAGACCAGGGACAAGCATTCCAATGTCTGAGGCGTCATCACAATCACTAGGGGTTGAATCATGCTGAAATTGTGGAAATTCAGTAAGGAAATGTCGAAAACTAGAGAGGTAACAGACCAGTTGAGATTCGACGTTTGTGAGATGGTTGCGCAACAGTAACTGCATCCACCGGCAGCGGACTGCAGAAGAAACCTCATTTGTCCACATGAAAGGTGAGTCAGTTGGGCTGTTTCCGGTGAACGTCCTCTCCACAGAACGAGCAAACAACATTATACCACTGATTGCAGCGAGACCACAACTACCACTTTGAGCATCTTGTTGCTCAACAGGGAGATCTCGTTCCTCCCACTTGCTGTCCTCTGGGACTGTATCTTGCAACCACCACTGCATCATCGCTCGCAAGTCCTCATTTGCAGGAAATCCAGAGGAGTCGCCTTGCAGCACAGTGTGGATACTCGGAACTGTGGCAGTTGGCGACCAATGACATTCAGCCTTGTTGACAAGAAAGGCAACGATGACTGGCGGATTGGCGAGAAACTCCTCTCGAAGTTTAATGAGCATGCGGGAAGGACATTTAGACTGGAAAGAGAGTGAAAGTTCGACATGGAAAGCGCAATCGAGGAACCTTATGAGGTTCGGAATGGTGCGGTTAATCTCGCGAATAAGCAGGTCGATCATAGCATCAATGAGGCACTCGCCCAGCCAGTTCTCGTCAAGGAGCTCATGCAATGTGTCAAGCGTGGGTGCCGTCAAGTCCTTTCGAAATCCGCAAAGCGACTCCTTGAAACGGCACTGCAGAAGTCTATTATATTCAGACGAGGTGAGAAGTTGCTTGACTTGGATGGTGTTGAGCACACTTCCTACACATGCGATGCGTTTGTGCAGGTGATTGATGTTGGACCACCGATGAACGTCCCGGAAGTGAACCAAATACACAACGCCTATGTTTTCATGAAGACAATTTCATGACTATGATATGGTCTGGCTTACCTCGGAAATCAACGCGGATGGACCGCATACCTTTCGCAAATTGGAAAGCTCCATTAACAAGGATTTTACGGATGTCATTGAGGCTTGGGGCAAAAGAAAGCAGCTCGTCGGTATTCAAGATATCCTCATCAGGAACGATAGCGCTCCATTCCAAGATTCGGAACTCTCCAGGACATATCTGTGGAAGTTGGAGGCTCATTGCTGCCTGGATGTTCAGGCGGTCAATATGCTGTGCTGAAAAAATGAGTGACGGCTCACCCGAGTCCTCATATGAAGTGAAAGTGCTGAAGTTGATGAATACTTCCGTAGATGAGGCTGAAGGCCCAGAACCACCGGTCACTGAGCATGTATATCAATACTAAGGCTTAAGGGACTTTTCAATAAGAAAAGACGCGGTCATCTGCATAAGCGGGAGGGCTTCGTCAGTCCCAAAAATTCGACAGCGCTTGGGTACAAAGACTCACTGACAACACTTGAAGCAAAAACTTTGGCAGCCCCACGTATAAAGTGATTCCATAAAACTGAGGGTATAAGGATGAGAAAAAAAGACAGTAGAACAACGAATAGCAACCAGGATAAATTGACACCGGGACAAAGGACGACAATGAAAGTAGTATTTGGCAGTTTACAGCCAACGATTGTAAAGCAAAACATAGCAACTGTGAGCAAGAGCATAAGGAGTGGATGGCACAAAAAGAGTGGTATGGCTGGTCGTACCTCACATTCCTGTATTTAAGAGCAAACGCCTCTGAGACGGCGTACTCGAAACGAGCTCGAGCTCCGGCTTGACAACCAAAATACCTCATGAAAATTAGGAGAGACGACCCTGGGGTGCTAGGAGAAGCATCTGAGGGCGTATTCATTATGAGCTCAAGCTCCGGAAGGCTCAACGTGAAGCGCAGCCTTCAAGTTTTGGCTGAGAAGATCCATCGGTCGTGGTGGCTGACATTTCAGTTTGTAAACGTCAGCCTGTTTGGCACCATGGTCTGTTTGGTCAACAGGCTCGTGGTATATTGCAAATCTGTCAAAACGATCTCAATTCAGGTCCGAGTACAAACCAGCGTATACTGATTTAACAGTGAGCTATTTCATGGGTCGCATCCGTGGTTCCTCATTGAAAGCTGTCATAACAGACTCTGGATCAAAAAACACCAAACATGTGGGGTACTCATAATCGAGGCAAATCCAACGGATCTCTTCATATGTAAACACTAAAGGTGCACAACAGGTGCCACCAAAACGATCTAGGGAAACCTGTTTAATTGGCCTGTCATCAAGAATGAGAGAAGTCCGTTCATTTGGCATCTCCATGGGGAATGGTTTTAATTTGACGACCTCTGAAACAAGAATTCATTCGGTCTAGTCAAGGAACGGTAGAAGAAGGCTCCAATTTTTGTTGGAACGAACTCGTCCCACCATGAGGATGCGGCTGGCCTTGCACTCAGAATCCCCTGATCGAAGGTCTTGCCTTTAGTTTCACCTTTTGCTGCAATCTGTTACCTCACGCGCGGGAGTACTGGTCTCATGTGGATTGGAAGGAAATCGTTGCTTTTCTACTGAACGATACGAATCTCGGCTTATTAATGCACAACTCCCAGAGTTCACAAATGTCCTAACCACAGTTCATTAGTCATCGCTGTGTATGCACTTGTTATTAGCAGAGTGTCCATGATTGACCTCATCATCTGTTGATAAGAAGTTAAGTCCACTCTATTGTGACTATCCCACCACCCTTTTCAAGAAAACTAAAGATTTCCCCTTTTTTGAGCATCAATACTGAGCCTGCCGACCACCGCACCACTTGTGTCCACCTGCAGATTAACCACCATTGCCGCTAAAACTTTGCCATGCGGCTTTCCATTCTTTTGTACCACAATGCTGTATGTCCCATCCGCATTATATTTGGCTTGATCGACCCGAAATCCATGTTGTTTGTTGAGTTTTTTCGTTTGGGAGGGGGTCAGACGGTGTCCCATGCCATTCCGCGTGCCTAGGAGAAGTTTTTCCGCATTGCAGCCCGTTAGGGACACTTCAAAGAAGGTGCATAGCGTTGGCATCTTTGAAAGGTGAGTACTGTCCATCTGTCTATTCCTCCATCTTACTTACCTTCATTTGTTCAATAACGGGTTTCTTGCTAGTGGAGGGAATGGGATGTAGGCTTGGAGGATGTCAAGAATATACAAGACAATGAGGCTGTGCAACGATGACGGCAGGCTGCGCGAGAACTATGCAATGGTATCAGGCTATGCGAAGAGAGCGTCGGCTGGCCGAGCAATGTTGTGAAGAGTGTCCACAGGTTGAGCGATGATAGCAGGGTGCACTAAGCCGTTCTCGGTCCTTGGACACAGTCGATCGCCTAGGAGGCAGGTCTCAGCTGTCACAGCGAGCAGGCCTCGGGCCAGTCAGTAAAGGCCCCAAGTTGGGCTCAATGACGTTAGATTATCGGTAAGAGTATGAATACACTGTCTTATTACACCGTTTACATGCCAACTTGCCACCGTTGGCACCGCCCACTATCTCCCATCCCATGGACTGTTATGTTTGAGAGTGAGGAACATTTTCTTGGGGAATAGGGTGGAATGGGGAGGCACAGTAGTGAAAGAGAATTAGACAGAACGGAGCAAGTATAGACTAAACGGGACCTAATACTATCACTATGTGCCAGAGGCCAGCCGTCTGGAATCACAACTATTATGATCCCGCAACGAAAGGGCAGCCAATGTTGCGACAACCCCCCGGTCCCCTGGTATCCTTCTACCTTAACAATACTCACGAAGGCCAGCGGCACATCAATTGACATGCCTGTCTGCCTTTGTGAGGTAGAAAGGGATGGAAGGGCTATGGGTAGGGGCTGGGAGTAGGAGTGAGGGCATGGGTAGCGAGTAGGGGAAAGGGCATTATAACATATTTTTACAGAGATCATCACATCGAAAAAGGCTCTCGTCTCGGTTTGGTCAAATATGCGCTGCACAACTTTTCATTTGCAATCTTTTCATTTGCAATCTGGAAAACAAGAGTTCCCCAACCTTCTACAAAGGTGTTGGCCACCGCAACAACTTCCATAATCTCGACCTCGAGCTCCTTCTTGGCAGCCAATAGACTGTTCCATAACTCATCTCCTATTGGCCCTTTTTGCAGCATATTTGAAGGGCAGCTTCACGAAGCTGAACTACATGAATAAGAGCTGACTTGAGTAATGCATCGTGTGCAGGTGGATTGGTTTTTGGAAGTAAAGTGACATATGCATTGCGCTCAGGGAAATATAGTGACAAAGAAGTGGAGGGCTGGCGGTGGCAGTAAGAATTATTAGCACTGGACAAGATAAGGATATAAGATCGGGGAGTTAACTACTAGTGTTGCGGGTAACGACCCATATGGTCCATGGTTGCCCGTGTCACATCCTACACCCTGCGCCAAGTGGTGCCCGCGTCAGACCCTGCAGCAAGTTGTACAACCTCATGAATGCGGCGCCATGTAGGACAGTTTGAGGATGGCATTCTGGGTTCGTCACGCTCACCAACCAAGGTCGAAGAGATGGCCCCCATGTGGGGCAGGAAGGGTTGTCCATTCATCAACACCTCCGAGATCAGCGACCCCTCATCAGCGTCCGCCTATCGCCCAGCTCCCGGGTCACAAGAAGGCAAGCGTTGCGGTGAGATTCTCGCCCGTGTTATATGAGCTCCGACAAGGTGTGGTTGGCGCGGATTCTGTGAGCGAGATGAAGACGACAACATTGGAGAAGGGAAAGGAAGGATTGGTAGCAGTTGACGTTCTCGGCCCAGCGTCTGGCGCAACACACGATGCAGGTCCCGAATCTGTCTTGTCACCACGGCGATTGTCTATAACATCTCAGTCCATTGCCATGCCTACCCCACGCATCGCGGGTTCGGTGTCATGTGGACCAGTTTTCACCATGCCGTCCCCGGCCTATTCTCCTACTGAACTGCTTCAACCACCAACACCCACCACCTCAAAGCCTTCGACACCCATGCCATCTGCGATACTCTCAAGCACCGGATCGGTCTTTGCGCTGCCTGATCGTATGCTGTTTGCAGTGGTCACTATGGACACTGTTGCGATCTACGATACGCAGCAGTCTGGGCCTGTCTGTCTGCTCACAAAGCTGCATTACAATGAATTCACAGATATGACTTGGTATGTATCTTACTATCGCTGTGTCACGGTTGACTGACCAGGTCGCCGGATGGGCAAGGCCTTGTTCTTTCGTCCCGTGATGGCTACGGTATGATCATCATATTCGACGAGATACTCCCGGCTCACCACACGCAACAACATTCCCTCCAGCTGCAATCAATCGCGCAACACCATTCGGTTCCCATGACATACTCCACCTCTGGCTCTAGCCAAGTTCCGTCAACTATTCTGACGCCTGCAGCAACGCCTTCGAGCTCACACATTGGCCTGCCACATGCCATTTCGACTACTGTGTCTAAGAAATGTATGACGAAGCAGTTGACCCCGCCACACAGCGGGGATGACAATGCCTCATCATCTGTGTCTGAGCTCGACAAAGGCCAAGACACCAGTGACGACGTGAAAATAATGGGGAGGTCCGCCAAAAAAGAAACGACGTGTTGTGTTGACGCAAGTTGGTGGTCTCGACCCTTAAAAGCTTGCCAAATCAACCAATTGCCCTGTTTTCAATTATGCTGGGGCCGATCATGGCCTAATCACCAGGACTACGATAGCATGCTTTCTTCAATTTAATCTTGTCTTTGTTGCTTTGGTAATGTACCATGTATATATCCTTTGTCTTGACACAACATTACGATTGAAGTATAGGACGGTAAGACTATAAGAAAGCAGCTGTCTGAGGCAAGGCAGCAATCCAAATATGACCGAGCGTGAATGTGGAAGCATCCCTACGCATCCCACACCACGGCGAGCCCTCTGTCAACACGAGATGGCAGGGCATCCATCATTCTTACTCCTCTTCCTCACTTGCGCTTGGAAACCGCTCTTGATAGCATTGATGGACTGCCGTGAGCCACATGATTCGCACGTCATGAAGAATATGCGCGTTTCCTTCGTGAGCAGAGTGTCAGGTGATTTGCAAGTCTTGCAGGTGACGTATTCCACTACATACGAATGGAATGGACATTTTAGCTGGGCAATGACAGAAAAAAAGGACGACGACGAACCAATATATCGTCTCAATACGTTCTCGACCTGTTTCTGTTGAAATCTACCTTTGATGACCAAACATCCCGCACCGTCGACTGACCCTGTTGTACCCATTTCGGTGAACAAAAACTGTATAACATGTTCCAGCTGTCGATGCATCCGTTTGCAGATTTCGGTGATGTTTGCAAAGAGGGTCTTTTTGTTGCCTTCTCGATGAATGGATGGAGGTGCAATTGTGTAGCGTTTGCCGGTGGAGTTTAGTAGAGAAGGATTAGTGGCATGGAGAGCGAGGTAGAATCGCTGCAGGAGCTGTGGGAAAACAGCTATGAATACGGTGAGTAATGAAGCATTGATGGTAAGGCGTGCCTCTTGGTATGTATAATCGCAATCGCTTTTTAGCCAAGCTTCATTCCCAGCATCGATGCCAGCCGGAATATCCCTAGTCTGGGCAAAGGGGTCCTCCCCAAGCTCAACATCGTCGACTTCTGGCAGCTGTTCGACTTCATCTGCACCCTCATCATCGCCTGCATCTTTTGCCTTGGACTCGTTGAGTTCCTTCTCAAAGGCCTCCAAATCCAACATGGTCTTTTTCTTGACAGATTTCTTCTTTTTCTTGATGTCAGAGAAGTCCAGGTCCTCCGAGGCAGCAGGAGCTATGCTTGCAGTTGGGGCTGCTATGGGAGTGGATGTACCGGAGCCGTCTTCGCCCTGTGGGGCAAAAGTAAAATACAGATGTTCATTGTGAAAGACGCAACCCACCAAATCAATCAGGATCTCCTTCTTTTTCTTCTTCTTCTTCATGTCTCCAAACATTGCCTTGAACTCGTCATCCTCCTTTTTTTCGTCCACACCGTCTTCCCCACCCACAAACCCATTACGGCTGTAGCGACATGTTTTTTCTTGTGCTTTTTCAGCGAAGGATCAAATAAAGGTTCTTCTGAAGCCATTCTGGTTGAGAGTTCTTGTCGATTGTTCCGTTGAAGGGTCGTCCATCGTCGTCAGCCACCATCATTGAAATGGGGTGGCCACTAAACCATCGTGGGTAATGATGGTGTTGCAGCGGCGTTGTTGTCCGAGTCGTCACGGCTGCGTTATGGTGGTGGTGGATGGCAGCTGGATCTGGAGCCAGACTCTGAAAACACAAAGTCAGAACTGTTCAATATCACCTGAAAGTCCGTTGTGTTGGCTTCGCCAACACGTCAAAACCGGCGAGACGCAGGCACGGGCCATGATCGAAAAACTTGTAGTCAACTCTATTATTTAACTGATGATAAGATACTGGCCGGTCACCCCCATTTGGTAAATAAATGATGAATTCTCGATAATGATGGGGGTGCACATTAGATTGGGATGCCCTGGGGGGGGCATTGTGTGCCTAAGTGTGCACCCTGGGGAGCCGAATAGAATAATCCTTTTTTTAAATCCAAATTTATAGTCACTTAGGGTGCACCCTATGTCGGACTTTACATGCGAGGCAAGGAAGCTATCTAAAAAATTTGGACCCTGTCCTAAACCTGTCCCTTGAGCTGCAAATGCCCCTCTGACGGGCATATGCCCCCCAGAGGCCCACCACATCCTGTAGTGTTTTAGGTGCCTGCTATGACTAATGAGGAGGCCTCTCCCATCTGGCGTAAGATGTCGTGTTGGGGGTTGAAGCTAACAAGTGCTCAGTCATGAGCTGACTTGCATGGGAGGGGCGTGAAACAGGTGAGAATCTATAAATAAGGATAATAGGTAAGCGCAAGTCTATCTCAACTTTTGAACATTCGCCAGGATTCCCGTTCTGGAGCAGGGGGGAGGAGGGGGGAGGAGGGGGTGACGGAGGGGATAGAAGGTCGGGGACCCGTCGTAGTTATTGTCGAAATCGTCCTGTTTCCTGTACAAATTCCAGAAATTTCTTGGCCCCTGGCGCAGAGGCCAAGAGAAATCAAAGTGACATGGCGTCTCGGCCGAGCGCTGCCCTGAGTTTTCTTCTTCCAGTATCGTGTGCCCTGGACTCAAATATGCAGTGATGTATCGTTTCGGTGTCTTCTCCGCATTCCATGCAGACGTCCATGTTGGTCTTATGAATCCTGTGTAAATACCTGTTGAGCGGGACGTGCCCTGTACGGAACTGTGTTAGCATGCACGATTGAAATCTGTTTAGCTCAGCCTGAATTTTCTGAAAGTCTTTTAGTCTCGGGCTTGGGTCAATCCTGCTGAATTTGCCATATCTTGGGGATTTCTTCCATGTCTCGTCCCATTTTTCCAGGAGGAGCTTGCCGTAGTGCCCTTTGACCGCAGATGCGTTGTTTGGTAGAGGTTCCTGTAAAAGTTTGGGTAAGATCGATTTTCTGCTGCTGTTTCCCTCCGCAGCTTTTTTCACCTCTTTATCAGCCCTTTCATTTCCCTCCACTTCGCTGTGCACCGAGATCCAGTTTAACGTAATTTGCATATGTCGTCCACCTGGCCTACATTTGAGTCTCCTAACATACTTGCGTAGCTTTAGGATAAGGTGCTGATTAGGCTTCTGCTTGGGGGCAGCCGCCGTCAGTAACGTGGACTGGCTGTCTATGAATATGGAGACGGAGGTGGGGGACTTCTCTTTTTCAATCATCCTCAAGGCCAGGATCGTGCCGACTATCTCTGCCTCTGGCGTCGTGTGCTTCTGTGATGACCCTAGGTGATATTGCAGCACCTTCGGAGCTGCCCTTCCCCTCCTGTATAGAACCGCTGCGGCCCCTACTCCACCTTCTATATTTGAGCCATCTGTAAAGACTTTTATATCGGAGCGATCATCTTCGCATCTTCTTATAGAGTCCTGTCTAGAAGTGTCAACAAATATGTCAAAGGGTGCCTTCTCATTTTCACATGCCGCCTTCGCAGCGATTGTTTCCAATTCGTCCGGTTTGATCTTGTAAATGTGATTGAGGACGTGCAGAGGGGATCTGTGTCTCATAACGGGGTGTCTTGCGCAAGTCCTAACTGGCCTATGGAGAGGGTGTGTTGCTTGCAGTGTTGCCATCCTAACTGCCACGCGGTGGCAGGCTTTGTGTAAGCTCATCTCCATCGGCATCAGTCCGGCGTGTAGGAGTACTAGATCATTGGGCGCGGTCCTCAGAGCCCCAGAAATGGGTAGTTCCACCATTCTCTGAATCCTTTCTAGGCTTCTTGTCAGCCCCACTGATCCTCTCTTCTTGTTTGAGCCTTCAACTGTGTGCAATGGTGTGTACCAAACGTCAGCCGCGTATGACATTTTGGGTATTGCTATGGCTGTGTAGAGCCGTTTCAGAAGCTTTCCTGAGAGCCCCCTTTGCGTCCTAGAGATTCTATGAAGCATCAGCGTCCATTTAGTTGCATTGGTGATCACCTTCTTGTGATGCTCCTTCCATCGCAGCTCCTGATCGAAAAGTACTCCTAGGAACCAGTGAAAAGTAGTCGGTACAATGGTCGTGTTTTGCAGCTCTAAACTGGGCCGATTTACATCCTTCTTCTGCGAAAAGTTGATCAGCGCAAATTTGCTAAGTTCAAATCTGGAATTGTGTTCTTTTGACCAGTCCAAAGCCCCTCCTTCCCTCATCATCATGTCTTTGATGGTTTTGTGCGCGTCTTCGAAGTTTCTTGCTTCTGCGTAAAGGGCTGTGTCGTCCACATACGCGAGTGCGAGCTCTGACTTGAATCTGGGGACTTCTAATAGGTCAGAATTATAAAAAAGGTAGATTATCATTGAAGCTGGGTCTCCTTGCCCGATTCCGTTAAATAGTTAGATCGGATCGGATAGGTATCCATCAAATCGTAGCCGCTGTGACGGCGAGTTCTGTTGTAGACCCGGAATAGGAATCTACTGTGAGGGGTGATCTGCTAGAAAGAGATCAAAGGAGTAAAGTGTTTCTATGTAGTCTAGTCAATCCAACCTGAATCTGGGGTTCCAGAGTCAGAGGGAGAGTAGGGGAACTATGAATATGGAATGGAGACAATACGAAGCGAGGACTAAAAGTGTAGAACTGAAGCGGGATAATAAGATGTAATATGATGGGATGTAATATCATATGGTTGTAGTATATGGGTACATCTTTTATACTACTGGGAGGGATCCTGTGCTATAGTAACTATGTACTACAAGCGAAGGCTGTAACTGATAGGAGTGGAGTGGAATGGAGTATAGGAGGAATGCTATGTACTAGGAGACGGGAAATGTAGATACATGATATATAACTATATACGTAGTGATTCTGGGTTGTTAGAGACATCGCATCTTGAGTATGAACGATTCCGGAGGGGAATCCGGAGGGGAATCAACGGAGAGGACCGGAATCGGGCGGAATCGACGATGCATGAATGGGAATGGACGGGGACGATGTGGGATATGAAGAGGATTCGGGTCCAGATGGCCTGGAGCCTCTACATCTGGTCAGGACTCAGATAGAGACCATCCCTGGTCGATCCATACGAAATAACAAAGATACTGGGGTCGTGGGAATAAATGAGTGGAGGCGATGTCGAAAATGGGCGGAAACGATGGTACAACGTGAACGAGATTGAAGCCAGCGGGTATCGAAGCGTCGGGAAGCTGTGGTCCGGAGCTACTAAAAGAGGGTGGGGCGAAACGGCTGGATAAAGGAACAACGGTCACGTGACGGGGCAACAAATACAAACAAGAAAACTTTTCAACGCGACTTCAACAATCTCGACAACATCCTCAACAAGCCCAACAAACCCAACAAACATCAATACCAACTCCAGATGTCGACAGAATACGACAATTTCCTCAACAATCTCGATGCGGAAACGTGGCAAGACTTCGAGAGCGCCGTGGCCAAGTTGCTAGAAGTTGATGCGGCCGGAATCGATATTGTATGCGACGGATTCGAGAACGAGGCACGGCAATGGGTGGTGAGATGACGATGGGCCATGGTAAGAGTTCCCATTCCCGTAAACGGCATGGACTAATGATACCCGGCAGCAGAACTACAAGGGAATACTGACGGAAATCCAGGACAACGGAATTGACGTGACGGAACCAAGGGACTTCTCGATGGGCAGAGAGATGGTGGTGGAGGTCGAGGAGTGGTTGTGGAGCTGGGAGGAATACGAACGGGACCGGAAAGAGGCGAGGCGTCGGGAAGCATTATGGTTGCAGGAGGAAAAGGAGGAGGAAGCGAGGAAACAACGGGCCGTGGAGGCAGAGCAGATCGAGCAGAAACGGGCAGAGGAATCGCGTCAATATGAGGAGATAAATAGGAGGGCGGAGGCGGAGAAGCGGATCGAGGAGGTGGAAAGGGCAAAGGCGGCAGAGGCAGCAAAAAGGGATGATGCAGCCATGGAAAGGGACCAGGAGGAGACCGCACAAACCAGCAATCACGGAAGCGAGGATGAGGAGGGCACCTGGTCCGACCAACAACTACGAAAATACGAAAGACTCCAAGCGCTTAACGCGATCAAAAACAAAAAGGTCAACTGGGATACAAGGGTCAACCGGGACAACGAAACCGTTCACGGGGACTACAACAGCGGTGACGATTTCTCGAATGCGAGCAGAAATGAGGACACGGAACCGAAGGGAAAGATTCCGGGGGTAAGTGATACTCAGGCTCGTTCATCATTTCCGTCTAACAATTCCGTAGTATATGCAATCGTACCGGATCCGGCAATGCGATGCATGTGTGACCGCCAACGCTGTTTGTCGCGGAATCGAGGGATACACGTGCGATCGGTGCAAAAGGCTTAAACGACGTTGCGGACTGTCGATGAAGGGACCGGCCACTGGAGCCGGAAAAGCGGAAAGAAAAGGGAAGGCGAAGGCGGGTAGTCTGAAGAGGAAAATCGTCGCGAAGAAAATACCGAAGCCCGTGAAGAAGCCCAAGCTGCGGACCGGAGAGGCATCGACGAGTAAGCAGACATTGACTGACGTCGAACCGGATATGGAATCGGAGCGGGATGGTGGAAGACGAGAGAATCCATGCAAGCACCTGCGGATCGGAGCCGGAATCAATGACCACGTCTGGGCAGTGCGCAAGATGGTGATGGAAACGCAGAGGGAGATATCGACGATCGCGGACGGCCTCTTGGAGTATGTTGTGGAGGTCCATTCAAAGCTAACCTGTTGGACGACGGAGCTGAACCGACTACGCGCGAACCAAGCCCATATCTTCGGCCAACTCGACATGATCGACACGAAACTCGAAGAAAGGAGAAGGGAATAAAAGGGGAATGGACGAAATGGGAAGGGAAAGCGGAACGTCGAACAATGTATATAAAATAAAAATAGAGTATATAATAAAACTATAAACGGAAAAGAGGGAAACGGAATGACGAGATAAGATAACCGGAATCTGGGGGTCGAGGAGGAGGACCGGACCGGAATACAATGGAAACAAAAAGGGACTGGAAAGGACGGGAAACAAAGAGAACTAGAAACGGAAATGAAAATATAAATAAATGAGAAACGGGAGCGAGAACGGAAAGCGGAATGGAAGACGAAAATGCAAAAATAGGAGACGGAAATGGGTCTATATCCCCACAAGAGTTTCTGAAAGAAGGTCGGAGGCGGAACGACAAGAGGAGGTGGAGAACTTCTTGCAAATATTCAAGCGAGGTGTCGAGGGGGCAGAGGTCCAAAATGCGATGACAAAGTAGAATGAAGACGGAAACGAGGAACAATAAAAATTTGAGAACCAGAGTGCCGACACCAACACGATCCCATATAACGGGTGTGCCGCGTGACGGGTCTAAAAACGACGGGGTGCCCCAAGCGGGTGAAGACAGAACCGGGAACGATACGGGAGCGGAAACGACCAGGGGAACCAGGAACGAAGGGGTCGACATAACGGAATTGGAACCGGAATCGAAATCAAATAAGAGGGGTGGAATGGGGTCCGGAATGGGAATGGGTACGGAATACTCAACCATAGGGTATAGCACGGGTTCCGGTAAACCCGCGGTTTTTGGGCCGCGGGATTCTCGGGTACGGGTACGGTGTCCCAATTTGGCAACCCGTGCACTACCGCACACCCTTACCCGCGGTAGACGGGTATCCACGGGTTAGCACAGAGGGCTCCAATGGGCCCCACAGGTAAGTTTTTTTTTACTTTTAATTCATTTATCTAACATATCTAATAACTAAGTTATACCCAAACCGCCGCCACCACCACCACTACCACCACCAACCAACAACAACAACAACAACAACACGGCGATGAAGGGAAACGGCTGGGAGGGTGGTGCGTCCACTTACCAGCACAGGTACGTGCCCCGATTCTTTCACCACCGACATCAGCTAACCCCCTGCCTTCGAGTCCACACCTTGAAAACGACGTTGACGCGTCAGTCAATGCGTCAACGCATGTTCGCGAGGTCCCCAGCATGAAAACACGCATGAAGACTTCGCGAAAGCACGGTGACGCTTAATGAAGTCGCCAGCACCAAACTACGAACAAAGACCGTGCGAAGACAAACGAAGACCTCGCAAAGACAAATGAAGACCTCGCAAAGACAAACGAAGACCTCGCGAAGATGAACGAAGACCTCGCGAAGACACAATGGCCCCACAGATGCCTCATACTCCAACGGCACCCCAGAACACGCCGCAAGTGCCCCCACAGACCTCAAACTAATCACCTCGCGAAAACGGGCTGGCGCATCAACTGATGCGCAGACGTTGTTCGCGAGGTATCTGGCCCGTGAAACGACGACGACGGCGACGACTTCCACTGCCAACTGGCAGCAGCAAGGCGATGATGACGGTGGTGGAGTGGGGAGGATGGCAGTGGGACAAGACGACGGAACCAGCCCAGCCCAGCCCCACAAATGCGAACCGTCGCGTCAATTGACGTGTACGTTTCATTTGTGGGCTTGAGGAGCTCGCTGCCACTGTCGTCGACACTACCCGCATGGCCACACGGGCAACCACCACACCCGCGTCCGACCGCGGGTAATGCAGACCCGCACCCATCACGGGTACGGTGTCTGCGGGTACGGGTACGGTGTCCGGCCTGGCAACCCGCGGGTCACCCGTGCTACACCCTACTCAACCAAGGTTGACGGAATCTCAATAGATGTAGACGGAAGACAAAAGGACGACAGTATCGAGGATGAAATGTCTATTTCTGGAGAATCCAAGGACAATGGGAGCAGGTCCGGTACGAGTTTGTGGACGGAAAGTGGAGGGGTCAAATCCGGAGACGACGTGGACGAAATAGGAAATGAATTAGATAAATCGGTGACCAGCATCGATAAATCGGGAATGGGATCGGACGGGGATGACACGGGACTGGACGACAATACCTGTAAACAAATGATGGTCTCGACAGGCACCGGAATGGACGGGTACGGAATATGCAATAAAGGGGACAGAGTATATGTAGGACCGGAATGAACGTGGGTGACAGAATGAACGACAGTGGGCAGGATTGAGGATGGGATTGAGGATGGGATCTGTTCCAGAGGTGAAATGACTGCGACAGGTACGGGTGCGGGACCAGAATCAGGACTGGAAATGGCAATGGGGGCTGCAGTGACAACGGATTCCGGAACGGAATGGTAACTGGAAAGGAGAAACAATGTGGCATCGTGGAAAATATCAACCAGGTACAGATTGTTGTGGTAATGACTGGGAAGAAGGTAATGAAGTCGCTCTTCAACACGTTGACGAAGATCTGAGTCAAATCCGTTGGCAAAATACTCATTCCGTTGCTTGTCCGATAAACGGCCGTTGTCATATAGTACTCCGGATATGCGTATGAAGTCCCGGAAATATTGTCCTAAGTCCGTCTTGTTCTCTATACCATAAGCCGATTGTCGTTTAATCAATTGTTCGGGATCCGTGATCATATACCGAATATTGTCCGTGGCACCGGGATAGAAGGCGAAAACGGCACATCGGAAAGCGATGAAGTCTTTTGCTGAAGTGGCGGGAAGGGTAGACCAAAGTTCATAGTCATCGTTATTGAGGTACCGGAGCGTGTAGCGAATCTTCATAGTGTCCATAAGTCCACAGTCGGAGCTGAGCATGTCAATTTCGTCAAAGAAGCGTGGAAGGTTGTGTTCGTCACCATGAAACGTCGGGGCTGAACGATCACCTCGGAGAGGCATAAATTCATGCATCATATTGGGGAATTTCCAAATCGGGAAGCGGGTCGGGTCAGGGAGGTACGAGGAAGGGGTCAAAGTCGTAAGCGGGGCTGAGCGATTAGAGTCGGGAACAAAGGAAAAACGTCATGAAAGTCAAACCCGACGGTGGGGAGGGTATGAAAAGACAAAAGAAATAAACTCCTCGCGGTGGGCTCCAGTTGTGATGGCGAGTTCTGTTGTCGACCCGGAATAGGAATCTACTGTGAGGGGTGATCTGCTAGAAAGAGATCAAAGGAGTAAAGTGTTTCTATGTAGTCTAGTCAATCCAACCCGAATCTGGGGTTCCAGAGTCAGAGGGAGAGTAGGGGAACTATGAATATGGAATGGAGACAATACGAAGCGAGGACTAAAAGTGTAGAACTGAAGCGGGATAATAAGATGTAATATGATGGGATGTAATATCATATGGTTGTAGTATATGGGTACATCTTTTATACTACTGGGAGGGATCCTGTGCTATAGTAACTATGTACTACAAGCGAAGGCTGTAACTGATAGGAGTGGAGTGGAATGGAGTATAGGAGGAATGCTATGTACTAGGAGACGGGAAATGTAGATACATGATATATAACTATATACGTAGTGATTCTGGGTTGTTAGAGACATCGCATCTTGAGTATGAACGATTCCGGAGGGGAATCCGGAGGGGAATCAACGGAGAGGACCGGAATCGGGCGGAATCGATGATGCATGAATGGGAATGGACGGGGACGATGTGGGATATGAAGAGGATTCGGGTCCAGATGGCCCGGAGCCTCTACACCACATCGTTCGCCCCTCTAGGACTCTCTCCGTGAGCAGGACCAATTCCTCTGGGACTCTCCTCTTTCTCATGTTGTGTAGTAGGTGTGCCAGTACTGCATTCGGGAAGGCCCCTTCTATGTCCAAGAAGAGCACGGTCGCAACTCTCTTGTTTCGCCATGCATGCTTTATTATATTAACGAGAAGCTGCATCGAGTCTGATGTCATGCGACCGGGTCTGCCTCCGAAGTGATGCGCTGGTAAGAGCTGGTGTTTCTCCATGAGGTGCGAAATTTTATCGGCCAGGATCTCAGTTAGGATCTTCGGAATAGTGTTGAGTAAGGCAACAGGGCGCCAAGCTTTCAGAACGTCGTATCTTGGCTGCTCTGGTTTTGGGAGTACTACCATGACTGATTCGTGCCATGGGGGGTGGTAGGTTTTGAATTTGACCGCTGCATTGAAGATTCTATGCAGGTGGTCCAATAAGAGGTCAGCGCATTCTTTTAAAATCAAGTTGGGGATGCCATCAGGCCCTGGCGCCTTGTACGGTTTGAGCTTTGCTATGCTTTGACGTATATGGTCTTTTGTGATTTCTCTTTCAAAGGTACCGGGTCCGGATAGTGTTGCCGCAGCTTGGCTAACCGCGAGCAGACTTTAAAAACCGCAGCTTATCTCCAAAATGGCCAGGCTGGCCACACTGCCCAATCGGAAGCCCTGACTTCAGCCGAGTCAGCTGCCGAGGTCGGCTTGAACCATTTTTAATATTTTAAATTCCGCTTTTATGCCTAACCTGCACATTGTGATGCGCTTCGCCACTAAAAAGTCCATAATCAAGATGCGGAGTTCATACAAATCCAACTGCCAATGAAGATGACTACAAACAGGTATGCCTACAGGCTACTGTACAGAAAGGAAGATGGGGTATGCAGTGTCCAAATAATATATAGCAACTATTCAGAGGAGTTTAGAGCTGGCTGGAGGTGAAGGTGAAATGCTGTTCTGAGAGCGTAACCTGTACATAACTCGTTGTTAATCCAGTGAATATAGATGTGTTGGTACTTACCTCATACAGTGTTTGAGGGTGGGATGTTTGCGTTTGCGCTTAGGAGTGCTATCCCGAAGTTCCGTCCTGCTCAATGGTGTGGAGATTGAGCCACCAGCAACATCCCAATCGAATGCTGGATTACTCTGGAACCCCACCTGTGATAAGAGATTGTTGAAAAGGTTGCAAAAGTGATTATAATCAGGTTTTTCATCAAAAGCGAGTGAGCGACTTTGTTCAAGAAAAGTATGAAACTCCACTGGGAGCGACTGGTATAAGTCATGTGTTGCGATTCCTCGTTTGCTTTCGAGAATGCCCTGCCCCAGGCCCTGCCATGGCAAACATCCACGAAGAAAGTATATCAGAATGTAAGCGAGAGACTCTAGATCGTCCCGCCTTCCAAGCTTCAAGCCCAAGTGACTATTAATGGATGCGAAGTTAGCGGTTCCGATGAGGCCAAGACCCTTGTTAAACGGAATGTGCAGGTGCGTATTGGGATCCCTGAACTCATTTGATAGCCCAAAATTGATGAGGTGCACCAGGTTGGCATGCTTGCCAACACCCATAACGATGTTACTAGGCTTGAGATCGCGATGAACGAAGTTGCGAGTATGGATGTATTGCAGGCGACAGAGCTGGACACGGAAGATATCAACCAATCAAGTATGACCTTGGAAGTCAATTTACTTACCAACTGGTCAGCCAGGAGCAGAACAGTTTTCAACGTGAACCGAAAATGGCATTGAACAAAGAGGTCCTCGAGGGATGGGCCAAGGAGATCAACCACCATCACATCGAAGCCACCTTCCATGCCAAACCAATGGACACAAGGGATACCAATTCCTCTGCTAAGCCTCTTGTAGACGTGAAACTCGTGGTCTAGAGTGCGATCCTTTCCATCCAGTGGCTCGAGTTTAACGGCAAAGTCTTCCCCTGAAAAAATGTTGCGCGCATGGTATATTTCATCTGTTTACCCAGGCTTGTGAGTAAATTATGAAGAGAGTTAGTTGGACCTATGGGTGGACCCGGAAGCAACTATTCCGTGCAACGTATATCTACCGGCTAATTGAACAAGTTTCATGAAGATTGTACTATTTCACAGTGGGGACAATCAGAGTATGTACGCACAGAATATTAGACATTACTCACCATACAAAAGAGAGAAGTTGATGATACACGAAAACGAACCCAGTTCAAGTTGGACGTTTAACTCCGCAGGGTTCACATGCAATTATCACGTGCCAATGTCAATCGTATTAAGTGAAACATATTACTATTAAGGCTTCTAGTCACTGCACTTTCTGTCTTCAGTATCCAGCTTCTTTGTTTTTGACTGGGCTGAAATAATATCAAGTACACGACTTACCCTGCGACCCTGATCACCCTTTCCCTTTTAACCATTCACAACGAACTGCAATAGAGTGGGCACGGTGGGCTCGTGCAAGCAGGGAGTGGCCATACATGAAGCGGTGGTGGTCTGTTGGCCTGCGGTAAGAGCAGTTGCCATGTTAAGAGTGTGTTGATGGGGATTGTTAGGTCAAGGTTAATAAGTCGAGGGCGGAGGTGCATACTGCCTCCAATGACTCACTGAAGCGTTGAGCGGTCGATCAGGTACGCAGCTAAGCACTCTTTCCAATGACTCGAAGGCCCATTGAATCGGGCTGGTGAGCCGTGTTGTTGGGTCCGCGTCATAGATTGAGTGTCAAGTTGAGAAATTTTCTCAATCGCAGTGGCAGATCCACCTGAAATTTGAGTTAGAAGAGGACGATGATGACCTCAGGAACCATCAGTCGGTCATCAACGTTGTCAACAGTGGAGACACACCGTTTTCGTAGTATGTAGAATCGCATCAATTTTGTCCTAGTCTTCGCATGACCGTTTCTACGTCCACAAGTAAATTTGAAGCACCTTATGCAAATAATTGATAACAGAGTAGGTAGCAGGAAAGGGGGAGTAGGCCATGGAGAAAGGGGAATGTTACAGGAAAGTTCGAGTGAAAAATATAATTAAAAATGTCCAAGTTCCATCCTGTATCTCCTAAAAGTCGTTAGAGGTTGAACGGGTGGTCTAAACAATGGTACTCACCACCGTTGAGGATGTTTGGATGGCTACAAGTCAAGCGGATCCTCCGCTTGTCAAAACCCTGTAGAACATACTGTATATTGTGAGGTTTTCACAACTAAGGAAAACGGAGACAGAGAGATTCACTTACCGAGCAAGGAAACCCACGAAAATAGCAATGTAAACCACCAAAACACACTTCCAAATGTTTACGTTCAGCTGATTGTAATCACGGTTGCGGCGAAGGGCGTAGTGGTGGTGGTGGAGGTGAACTTCGCCGTTCACATTGTATATATCAATCTGAGCATTGCCAATGTTGTTGGTGGTGTACGAGACGTCTCTGGGCATGAGGTGGTGGTGTGTGAGTAATGGAATGTGAGGAGGATAAAGTGCGAGAATAAAGTGCAAGGACAAGCGCGTCCTAAAGTCACGCGTCCAAAAAGGCAAGTACTTGGATAAGACCTGAAAACACTCGTTTACGAGTGAAAATAATTTACACAGACACGGTAAAAAAAGAACTCATCTTATTAGACATCCCATCATACTGATTTTCCGCACTTGGCCGCCAAGGATAGGTATCCCTGGTGTATTGTAGCATAAACAGTCTCTTTGAAGCCGAAACAAGCAAACACGATTCCTACCTCCACATCTTCCGCCGCCACCACCACCACACGTTCCTTCCACCCAGTTCCGATGCTTATAATTTGCCAACATACCTTCTTCAGATCGAGTACACATATGATAACATGTATACTCGATTTTATCACCTTCCAATGAAAGACTATCTTGAAATAGTCCCGTTCACAAAGAGTCGCTCTTAGAAAATGAAGTGATTAAGCTATAACTTGAAACAGCAGTAAAATAAATTATCATCCTCTGGCTTTCCTGGTGAACACAGAGAAAAATGATAATGTACCTGTGAACTTCGGTCCTCATCAGCACCATGCCATTTGTGGTCAACTTCGCATCAGCATCGTTCCCATACTTGGCGCCCCGGTTCTTCTGTCATCATAGATGTTACTTGTCACCAGGTGTTGGCTTTGTTGTATGCACTGGCTTCATTGGCATTGTGTTGTCAGATCCCCTTTGTCTTGTAAGAACATCATGATTCAAAGGAGTGGAAGAGAACCGTAGGGCTCAGGAAACAGTGTCTCTCCCTTTGATCTTGAGTGGTGCGAGAGGAGCTTGTAGAGCTTTAGAAGAGGTGGCACAGCAAACATTGGCGGAAAACTCCCAATTAGGAAGCATATTCTAAATCTAAATCTATACGGTAGACGAATTACACTATTGAGTATATGCCAGGACCCCCGAGTCAATCTTCGTCGCAAGTGATGGATTGAATGGCATGGTCCAAGCCATCTTGAAAATCTCCCTCGAGTAACTTCTGCAGGAGGTCATCCTCTGGGTCATCCACAACCATTAACTTCTCTGGCGTCATCCAAGCATCTGTAAAATTGAGATGGTCTTGCTTCAGATGAAATTTTACCATCTGGAGAGCTTCCATCAGGAGAGGACTGATCCGATTCCTCCACTTGGTGTCTGTTTCAGCACTTGAGGAAAATATATGTTCACAAGGAACAGCAGATGCTTGAATTGGAAGATAGTCCATGGCTATCGCAAAAAGGGTGGGGAAAGAAGGTCTGTTAACCTACAATACCTTTTAGTATTTGATGTATACTCAATGTCACTGCGTACCTCCCAAAATTTGAGAATGTCAACATTCTTTGGCGACACTGGCGCCGTGATATAAGCCTGATACTCTTGATCAACGGTTTGCACATCCTTGCTAGATCCACCAATCTCCATGTCGTCACCAAGGCCATATTGTGCCGCAAGTGACATATATTTCGGCATCTCTCTGGCATCCTGGTTTGCTTCGGGGGTCTGTGTTGGCTGTTCTTCAGTGTTACTGACTTTCTCGTGGTATTTAATCATCTTTTGAAAGTAGTGAGAATGTTTCAAAGCATAGCGCCACATAAATAGACTTGCTGTTTGACGAATCTTCAATTCGGCCATTTGGATGTATTCCATGTCCCAATGTTTCTTGATCCAGTTCATGCGCATTGCGGGGTTTAGGACTGTATATGGTTATTAGATATTGGCACCTCGGAATCCACGTAAGTATTTACCCATTGCAATAATATATGCCGGAGTGCGATCCATTTGGCCATAATACCTAGTAGCCCAATCTAGCCCAGGTTGGATGACCGGCTTCAAATTTGGGTGTTCCAGAATCATTTTATCCCACATTGACATGAATGACTCAAATGCAGGGATGGCGCCGGACAATATTGGCATTCTCTCGCCCGACATCACTTGCTGTACTACATGAGGGACCTGTTGGTAGAATACAGAATCAGGGTATGTCTCATGGCCCACGTCGTTACTTACGCTCAAAACAACCTCTATATCCTGCATCTTGGACCAGTCATGAGAAGAGAGTTGGTCCTTTGCAAGGTCGTTGTTGTTAGGAAGAGCGAGGAAGTAATCAACCGCCTGGTAAATTACTTCTAGCAAGGAAAAGGAAATTCAGTGAAATGGGGGCATACCGGGTGAAGCTCACGGAGTCTGTTTAGCATGTGATAAACAGAATCCCATCGCGTCTTCACATCTCGCAAGAGCTGCAGATGCTTAACTTTGACGATTTTAGGAGGATTCCCTTCCTTGAACCACCTCTTAGCATTGCCATTTGTGATTACCTCACCGAAGGCATCTCGCCGCGAGCCTGACCCTCGAATAGCTCGGACAACCGCGCGAGCATGAGATATGGGATTAGGTGCCACCGGTTCAGTGTCCATAAGAGCAGGGGTGTCAGTCGTACCAGTATTAGAAATGCCAAGTATGACTCGCCCGGAACTAAGGTCGACGACGTGACCATAACACATGATCTTACGTTCAGCCGCATCAAAAGCAATATCACGACCTGTAAATATCCTTTCAAGCGCCCTCATCATAGTCTCGTTGTTTGATGCATTGTCCAAAGTGAAATGCCCAGCCTAAGTTGAAAAATGTGTCGACTCAGAATTGTCTCCCTATTAGTTTTCACTTAATAGGCTTACCTTAACGGTGATCCCAGCCCTGTCAAGAAGTTGTATGACCATTGCAGCAAGTGATTCGCCATCATGACCACCATGGAGGCGGTGAAATGCAATTAGTGATGCTTTGAGTTGTAAAGAAGTCGTCCCCCGAACTTTGGCGATCCAGTGGGCGGTTAGTGCGAGATAAGGGTGGCGGTTTTGATTTGACCACACATCTGCCGTAAATGAAATTTGTCCTACAGAATCCTACAGAATGTGGATGAGAAACGGTCGCACAGAACAAGGAACACCTACCGCAAGCTGGCCCTTTAGGACCTGAAAATAATTTTTCCACACTTCAATGATTAGCTCACACAGCTTCGTTCTGTGAGGAATCATGTTCTCTCTTAAGTCATTTCATAGAAGGATAAGAAGACGCCTAAATTCGGGACATTCAACGAGGTTTAGAGACTTCAAGAGTAGGCTAACGGTGAGTATAATAACTTCAACTGTAGATAAAAACATACCTGATCATCGGCTATCATGAAATTTAACAATGCCTTGTGAAAGGTAAGTTCGTCAAACTTCTCGGGCTCTGATGGAGCCTCACTAGCCATGGTTCCTTGTGATTGAGCTTGCAACACCAGTCCTGGTAATAAAATTTTCCATCCTTCTTCCTTCGCTACTGATCTGTATAGTTCAATGTGGTACTTTTCGATATGGGGTCAGAGAGATGTTGTTGAAGTGTTCTTTGAGAACTCGTAATTGATGGATGACGACCATTGAGTTGGATTGGCAGCTCTGGCCTCCCTGCCAATGATGTGTTGATAAGTCTGAAAACTGAAGAGGAAATAAAACTTACTTGCAAAATTTACAGATTTTTTTGCCCGTCTCCGGGTCGGTTTCGAAGAAATACCGAATGTCGGCTGCACCCGCCTTCCATACAATAGGGACACTCAGGTTGTTGACTTGGATGTCACGGTGACTATCTGTTGTATCTCAAGCGCTCTGACGGGCACGGGCTGGTGCGGGTTCTTCGGTCTCGCTGCCAGAGACGTCCTCTAGTGGAAAGTACTCTCCTTCTTCAGGTTCCTGGAGGGCATTGGCTTGGGTACGGTTGACTCGACAAGCGCGGGGTGCCATAGTTGGTAGTCGTAGTAGTAAGTAGAGGTTACAGGTTACAGAGGCAAATTAGATCTTGCATTTATATAGAGGAAAGTGACTGATCCAATGCTATGGTTTTTTTTTCCCTAGCTGACAGATATCCACCTAGTGTTTGAGTCGGTTAGTTAATTTCACTGTGGATTTACGACATAACACCAATAGTCAGTTAGAATTTCACTGTGGCAGCGAATGTGCCAAAAAACGCCCCCAACTCCACAGAACCACCAAACTCAACAGCAGCAACAACGAACAATCCCCACAGCTCCTCGGGACACACCAGTAGGGGTAAACATCAAAAGACTGAACATATCATTGTCAACGGGTCCAAAACAAATTTCTGAGGCATATTGTAGAACAGGTGGGGTTGTAATCTACAGGCAAAAGCTACTCAAATTCAGAAGTCTATAGTCCATGGGAATCCACATCGCTGCGAACATAATCCACACCGCGGCAAACATAATGAAACGAAAATGCCGACCACATGTGCCCATCAAGCAGTGGCTGCTGCCACATCACTCTACTGCCGCTCCGCAACCTGCAGATAAAATTATCGTCTCCAATCTTCGGCAAGACGTAAATGAAACTCAAACCTGCTTGTCCTGCTCCGTAGTAATCACTCATCAGTCGCGTGACACCAGCGACGACTACTTTGTCTGCTGCAGCTGAAGGACAAGTGGCCAGGTTTGTCTAGAATGTCCCATGTACATACGGCTTGTTGATTCACAATGAAGGAACGGTGGACCTCGAGGAAGACATGGAGGGAAGGGAGGTCAAAGATGCAAAAATGACCGAGGGATGCCAAAGATGGCCACTGGTATTGAACAAGTTTGATGTCGTGAGAGGCGAGGCTGAGAGCAAGTTGTGATGGCACACATATTCTTCATGTAGTCAAGTTGCGAACAAAACTTTCGGTGTTTTGACGGGAGCGGCTCTTTGCAGTCTTGAACATCACAACAAGGATGGCCCATATCAATTCTATCTGTGACAGTCAAACGCAATGCCTCTACCGAACAAGAGTTAGCTATTACCGGAGACGAAAACCAATAGGTATGGGCTCACCGACGACACCAGCTTCGTTTTCATGAAGCTTGCAACATAAATTACAAGCATGGTTCCAGTATTCCTGTCCAGGGCCTACCATTGCTGCTGTCTGCAATTCAAGAGCAGCTCAAAGCCGTTGGGCTTGGTCGGCAGCAGCATGTGGTAGGCTGAGGGTGGCATTGCATTCGTTGCGATCTAACAGCAGTGCATGGATAAAAAATGCATCCCAAACGTGATCGCAGGTCATCGTGAATTCGTATGGCCATTCTAATGGCAAGATCTGAGCTGTCGGGTGGTCAACGTCGAGATTGTATATCCGTGCCAAGTTCATTGCCGAAACCCTTGAAAATTCATGAAGAAGATGCAAAAACATTTTTATTATTTGTGCTCACCACGTGCACACCATCATATTTGCAAATGTTTCAATAAGGCATGTCTCGACGAAGTAGTGCATCGAAATCTGAACAATTGGAGGGACCCCAGGATAATACAAGCGAGTGGTTTCGTCTTGATGAACATAATAATTGGAATAATATCGGGTCTTGCAAGCTATACGGGTGATCAACAAGCAACGCCATAACCGTATGAAGAGTAAGATTTACTGATACATATTGCTGAATACGACCAAACGGGTATTGCTCCCATATCCCGTGTAAACAAGACAGCTTCGTAGCGCGTGAGATCCACAAGTTCCCAAGTATTTGTTTTAAGCAGTCCTCTCGAGTTGATGCTGCACTTAAGGTCCGAACAGACATTGATTGGTGGGAAAAGGTCATAAAAACCTGTAATGCGAGTTTACATTATAGTCCTAAAGGTGTTTAAGTGATGATCAGCTTACCGATGCCGAAGTCGAGGCCATGTTCAAGGAATAATGGCAGGAGAGATGCATTTCTTAGTGGTGCGTTGTACTGGTTATCCTCATGATTCCTCCTAGTGATGCCGAAGTTCGGTTCAGAACCGGTCTGAACCCGGTTTGAACCGCAAACCGAACCGAAAAACCCAGTTCGGTTCAGCCAAATGCTGAACTGAAACCGATGGTTCGGTTTGCAGTTCTGTGGTTTTGAGCGGTTCTGAACCGCGTTTGAACCCGGTTCGAACCGCGAACCGATAGATACGGTTCTTCCCGTCATTTTGATTCCCTGATCATCCAAAACGGTCAAGTATTGAGTCAGTTATGATTAAAACAACTTTTACTCACAATATATATATATATTGGATTTTAAAAATGGCAATAACATCATAAATAAAATAGATAAAATTACCAAATTATTTGAGTACATTGCCCACACTAAATGATAATTGGTCCTCTGCTAAGATTAGTTAATTTAACCAATATCTGGTCACTCATTAAACTGACTTCAATTTGTAACCAATTATGCAGAAATTCCAAGTTGGTCCAATAGGTGAGTGGATATTGATTATATTAATTAATGTTAACAGAGAACCCATTACCTGTTGATGAGGGTAATGTACTCAAATAATTTGGTAATCTTACCTATTTTACTTATAATGCTATTTTCATTTTTTAAAATCACAATCTATATATTGGGAGGACATCCATAACAATAAAAATATTCTGGGCAATAAACAGGGTGCCAGTCGGGGTTGGAACTGCTTTACTTATATCAGTTTGGGATTGTTGATGGAACCAATAGATGACATGCCAGTGATCGGCATAGCCCACTTCAGGAGGTCAGACCTTGAAAATAGTTTTTGTAGTCTATTCAGGGGGTCGACCCCCTCCAATAGATATCACATCTCTGTATTATATCTGTACCCCGTTTAGGGTGGGGAGTTCAAATGTTTTTCTGGGGTCTTTGCGGTGTCGGAATCTCATCCCAACATGGGGAAACTATATCCGAATAAAAGATATGTTATGGATGTCCTCCCATTGTGAATAAAAGTTAGTTTAATCATAACTCACTCAATACTTGACCGTTTTGGATGATCAGGGGATCAAAATGAAGCTGACAGGTAGGAGAAGCTTTAAATCAAATTGGTTCGGCGTTTGAACCGGGTTTGAACGCGAACCGAACGCTAAAAAACGGTTCGAAGCGGTTTCGGTTTCGGTTCAGGTTTTGCAAAAAACCAAAAAAACCGAACCGAACCGAACTTCGGCATCACTAATTCCTCCATGCAACAAGGAATAACAGGCGAAGACTCCTCCAGATCTCCGACACCACTCCTCCATCAACAGCGAGTACAACTCCAAGGAAGCTAGTAGCATCAGCAGGGAGACGGAGAGGGGGATCAGATGATTCTGGTGATTGGCTCCATGAGAGGCATTGATGAAGATGGGAAATGACTGAAATGAATGTTGCGAGTTGAAAGAATGATAGAACCTGAACAATGTTGGGATTTTCATTGAGAACTTCGAGCAACAGTGATAGCGACATGATAAAAGTGAAGGAGTTGAATTACTAATAAGATTCGCAACCGGTTGCTAAGCGTTGAATGATTACATAAGTGCTCAAAAAAATGCGATCGGTCTCGTGGACATAGGTCCCTGGGCAAATTATTGCAGGTGGAGCAGTCCGAGTTAACTTCCGGTCGAGGCTGAACTCATAGTCATGACTATTTTAGTCGACTTTGTCCCAGGATCAGCTGGGTTGGCTTGGTTACAACATGTGACTGGCTTTTAGCTGAGTTGCGGCAACACTAGGTCCAGATAGACGAAGTCGTCCGGGATTGAGGTTTCATTTGGTGGCGGCGGGAAGAATGTTTCTGAGAGCATCTTGCTTTTTAGGTGATTAGTGTCAGCGATCCTGGCTTCCTCCCCCTCGCCTTTGACTAGCGTCGGGATTCTCGCTCTACTTCCGTCGCCCCCAGGGTTTGAGATGTACTTGTTGACAGTCCATAAATCTCTCCTGCCTGCCTCCTCCAGGAAATTTCGCCAGTGTTCCTCTTTAGCTTTGAGAATTTCCTGACTTAGCCTGTTTCTTGCCGCTCTCATAGCAGCATGTGAAGGGTGATTTGGTAGCGTGCGATAGACATACGACTGTGCACTTAGCTCTTTCTTTGTCTTGCAAAGCAGGTCCAGATCGGGGTTCCACCATCTCTTCTAGTGTGGGCAGGGTCTGGAAAGCGGGACCACTTCTTCTATTGTCTTCTGTAGTGTCTTTGTCAGATTCATTGCAGCCTGCTGAAATAGCTCGTCATCAGTGATTTGGATGGGTATGTGTGATGTAGCAAGGTTAGCAGCGCAGCGTTCCCTTAGCAACTCGATACTGGTCTCTCGAAAGTTCCTCGTTGGTTCGGACATTGTCTTGGCAGTGTCAATCCTTAAGATTGTTTGAATAGGTACGTGATCTGTCCCGGTTGGTCTTTCGTCGGGGGTCGTGTCGCACATGATTAGGAATTCCCTGAGGGCCATTGAGCAGAAAACATTGTCAGTACGTGTCCAATTTTTTGTGTTCATAGCCTCTAGAGTCAGAATGCCTTTAGGCAATATCATCTCCATACCGAGATCCATTGTCAACTCTAGTAGCTGCTCTGCCGCTTCAATAGCTCTGTTCGTGAAAAGGTGCATGTTGTGTTCCTCGTCCCAATAAGGGTGATGTCTGTTGAAGTCTCCTCCCCAGATTAAGTGGCGCCCGTTGTTGTTTCCTCCAGAAGCGAGGTCCCTGGAAATCCTGCCCGCAACGTTGGTTGCGTCGGAGTTATGGCAGTCATTGTATATGCTAAAGATAGTAGTCTGTCCAAAGTAGCTGCTGAGCTGCATAGCGACCACATCGTTTGAGCCCGGAACACTTAGCTGCTTCCAGGTGTTTTTGTCCAATTTGTTGTTGACGAGAATGACCGACCTCACAGCCTGTTGTCATGCGTTTTTGGAGGTCGGATATAATACTTGCCATTTGTGTGACGCTTTTGTGTTACCGTACGAGTCAATGTATGGTTCCTGTAGTAGTACAACATCCCAGCCGGTCGTCGTGCTGGCATTGATAAGTTCCCATTGTGCCGCGGAAGATTTGTTGAGGTTAATCTGTAAAATTTTTAGTCTCCTAGTTGTGCGCATAAGGTTTTCTGTCATTGGTCCCATCCATGCGATCTGGGAGCTGTCTCGTCAGTTGCTTGCATGAAAGGTGGAGGAAGCGGGTTTTTGTCAAACCAGCTCCTGGGGCGGTGCTGGGAGGGGCCATCGTTTGCTTCTGGCCGACTATCCGGCCACGCTGCCTGACCTTGAGGTATTCTGTTAGAAGATGAGGCGACGCCATTACCTCCAAATCCTAGCATGGTCTGCCGAAGTCCTGAATGTGTTCAGGCATTCATTGTCTTGTGTAAGCTTCTTGAGTCTCTGTTGTAATACCTTTGACCTTCTATCGCTTCTCCTAGGGCGGGCATGGGGGGGGTTTTGGCGTGGTTTGTGGGAACTTGTGCCAGAGTGGATGTCCTGTTGCTTTGGAAGTTTTGTGCCTCTCTGACTTGAGTCCACGGTTCGTTAGTAGGGAAGTACGGGTGAGTGTTATCACTTAGGCGCTCATTTAGCTCTTCGCATTTCTTCAAGAAGGCAGGGCACGCTCTATCCCAGCTAGCGTGTCCAGTTTTTTGGCAGGGAGTACAGAATTTTTGGCAGTCCTGCGTACAATCAGACATGCGATGTTCTTTGGCACACATACCGCATATATCTTTCTCTGTCATACACCTAGCTGCGTGGTGATCCCAGCCTTGGCACTTCATACACCGCGTGGGCTCCCTTTTACATTTTGCCACGTTAATACACTTGTGGCAGATGTGTATACCTTTTAAAATAGCCGTATTTGCTGCTTCCGGAGATGCGAACGAGAGAATGACATGCCCGCAGATTTGATTTGGCGACCATTTGCCTGGTGGCTTTACCCACTGTGCCTTGACCAGGGTGTTCTCCATGAGTCCATTTATGCCCTCAATTTCCCTGAGGTCTCGTGGTTCGTCGGCACGAAACGAAAGCGGTACGAAATGGGCTATTGTCAAGAAAACCCTCAGCTTGATTACTGCGTTTCTGCATAATTGGGCCAGGAATTTATTGCTGTTCGCCTTGTCCATTATCCAGGCAGCCGATTTATCTGAGTTGGTTTCCAGGATCACTCCACCGCTTTTCAGCTTCGTTGCCCCCATTATCTTAAACTCTGGGACAGCTTGTATCTCCTTCAAAGCACCATTAGCCTTCACAACTATTTCGGTGACACTCAGCTTGTTCAAATCATTCCCTCCCTCCACATTTTTGTCCACGTCGATGAGGATCTGCCTTGCTTTGATTGCCTCCCTAGCTTGTACTCTTGGGTCGAGTTGGGAGACCGCATTCGTGTGCGCAGGTTGTTTGTTCAGGGCTTCCTTGTATGTACTGGCTGAAGATTCTAGCTTGTTAGAGGTGTCCGAGATTCGTCCAGCAGCTGCAGCTATGTCCTTTTTCATGTCCGCTGCCGCCTTACCTATGTCCTCCGTAGCCTTTTTAAAGTTGTTTTGAATGCTATCTTCGACCGATTTTATTATGCGTTTCGTGAAGTCCTCGAGTGTTGGGTCGAGTGCGGCTTCCAGGTAAGCTCTGAGGTTGTCAATTTGATGTGTTAGCTTTTCCGAGTGTCCCCGTAACCCTCGCTCTAATTCTATTTCCCTGTCGTGCCCATCAATCAACCTGGCTACTGCACAAATGACATTGGCCGTCCTCTTGATTTCGTTTGGCTTGATTTCGTCTGCAGTCTGTTTTAGTATTTCTAAAAGGGTATGAAGCGTTAAGTCGGTTTCCGGGTCTATAACCTGCTTGTCGAGTAAGTAATTTTTAGCTTGATCGATGCTAGGCAACTCCAGGTTCTCGTCATCCGCTTTGCCTTTGGAGGCTGAAGATTTTTTGTTGCTCGGTCTTCCTTGAGCGTTATCTCCAGGTAGCGTAGTTTGTCGGAGAGCGCTCATTGCTCTCGTGTATACTCTGCCAGTTTCCTTGCTTGGTGGCTTCTCCGTGTTTCTAATAGTAGTATGGGTAGGAGATAAGAGAGATTTTAAGGCCTAAAGCTGTCTATGAAGAGCCTCTTAATTCGGGGTCCCGGAAGGGGTACCACCACGCAAAGAGTCAAGAAGCATTCCTCAAATGCAATCTTTTCACACTTAGAAGTAGCTATTCCTGGCAGAGTGAGCTATTCATCGGTATGTCCTCCCTTGCCCTTAACTTATGGCTATTCGGAATAGCAAATAGTACTAAAGTTGGGTGTACTCATATAACAACCGGGCATTGTCGAAAAAACATTTATCCAGAAGACATGAGGGTAGGTCAGAAATGTAAGGGAGTAGGACTCACAAGCTATTCGCCTTGAGCATCAATCCATTGCCTCATGAGGACCAAACGACCGCGTGAACTTACATCTCCGTTGTCATGGGCTGTTGACAAGTTTTCTTCCAATGGCAATGGGGCACTAGGTTTCCATAGCTGCTGGAGCGATCGAAGACTGGGCAGGAGGGGTGTTCTTGTGGTTACAAATGTCAGGGTGGGATCAGGGCAAAGGGCAAAGGGCAAAGGGTGGACTGGGGACTCACAATGTTCTCATTCCTATTTAACCTGCCTGAAGAACTTGTCATGAGTCGTTGTTGTGTCCTTCCAGATAATGGATAATGTAAGCATTGATTGAGCAAATTGGCAGAAAGCTACTCCACCACTCATTTTGGCCCAGTGTTATCATCTGTCGTTAACCACCCTCGTTCACTGTCGACACTCCCCTGCCATCAGTCGGTCTTGGTCACCCACGCTCATCATTGTGATTGTGGTCAGGGTCATGCTCTCCCTTGATGTGCTCAAGCATCCTCTCTTCACGCTTGAACACTCCCTCCGTTGCCCTGGTCACTTGTCAGTATGCCCAGTTCTTGTTCTTGGTGTGCTCAATCTCAGCCTCAGCATCACTGTTGATGCTCTCCATCTCCCTGGCCACTCCATTCCTGCTTCCTTGCCATCATTCGGGACATCATTCCTTTCGCATACAAGCGTATTGTGGGAACTCATGTAGGATACCATGTTGGCTGTGGCTTGCGATCACGGCCGTTCATGTCATCGTTGTGCCTAGGATGTGAACCCCATTTCCATTTTGTTTGGGACTTCGATGGTGGCCCAGTAAACCGGGTAGGGAATAAAGGAAGCTGGAGGAGGAGAATGATGAGGACCAATAGGTAGAGTGCTGATGTTGAAGTTTGGTTAGATAGAAGTTAACGTATGACAAAACTTGGTGTTATGTCAAGGCAGTGCTTGGATATTGGAGGACAACAGTAATCGTGTGACTAAGAGTGTTTAACAGAAATGCAGAAGCTAACGATACAATAAAATAAAAATACGTGCTTGGAGCCTTGGCAGCAATATACACATATTTACAATCATTAGCTACAATTGATCTTAGGAGATGGGATTGGATAGTTCTGGCATCATCTGTGTGATATAATCAGTGGATAGGGAGGAAAGAAGAAAGAGAACACTGACACATTTGGCAATGCGGTGAATGAGATATGTGCCCATCTCAGTCTCCACCTTTGCAACTGCAGTCATAAGCTTGCTGTAGTTTGTCTGCAGCCTCAACTGGTTATCCAGCAACTGCTCAGTTGCAGCCCTCAAATGTGTGGTCTCCACATGGAATTGGGCCCTGATGAGGTGCAGCTCCATCCTCAGCTGTAAAACTTCAGCCTGTAGAGGGCAGATAGGTTCTTCTTCACTTGTGGCTGTGACAGTAGGAATGAGTGAAATACAGTTTCATAAATTAGGGAATGTACAGCTTTGAGAGCCTGGTAGCTCTTCTTCAAGTGGACGAAGACCATGATCAGGCACACGATCCAGTAAGCTGGACATCCTATATTAATCATATCATAGACTTCCCCATCCCAAATCTCCCCCCTAAGTTTATCCATAAGCCCACCCCTAACAAAATCACAGAGATGAGCCTCCGTAATTGGGCCACCCCCATCGCTGGCACCTCAAAATCCAAAAAATGCAAACAACCGCAAGCCAATACATCAACCCCCCAACCCGCCAGAACCACCAGATCCTCGTCCAACATAGAAAACAACATCCCCAGCATCATTCTGGAAACCACTGATCCGGACACCCTCCAAGAAGCAGTCGACCACCTCCTCACCAACTCCCTCCTCCCCCCCGATCACGACTACAGTATATCTACATTCACTGGAATCCTCCGACAACTGGCAGCTTCGGACAGCATTCACGCCCTTCCCACAATGGTCACTACCCTCCGATCCATAGCCATAGCCTTAGACTCAATAGATTTCGCCGCAAAATCTGACATACTCGCCAACTCCGTCGCCTCTGCCCTCAAATCTCAAACGGATGACATCCACGCATCAATTGAAATAGCTATGGCTCCCATTCTAGATAGCATTTCTTCTAAAATCACTGACCTCCAATCTTGCCTTCTAGAAACGAGAGATCAACTCCAACAATCCACGGCGAGCCTCGTCAAAACCTCCACATCGATCGAATCCACCACCTCCTCATACAAGGATGCAGTCCTCGCTCAAACTACACGGGCCCCCCTCAGCAACATAGACCCCCGTATCAAAGCGAAGGAACAACTACAAGCACGGCAAATCCTTCTCGATGTAAACGACTCCCCGGAAACCAAAAAAGCCCTGGACATCAGCCTCTCAAAACTCACGGAAAAGGCCAATCACGCGCTTAGCTCCACGACACCACCGTCCAACTACAAATTCATGGCCACCACGAAGCTCAGGAACGGAGGCATACTACTAGAAGCGAATTCCGACCAAATCCCCACCTGGTTACAAGACAACACCCGGCTCACCACATTCCTATCTACCTTCGGTCACGGAACCTCCGTTAAGAGGCGAACTTACACTATCATAGCTTACTTTGTCCCACTCATCTTCGATCCAGACGTGCCCGATCACCTCAGGGAAATTGAGGAAACCAACGAACTCCCCCCGCACTCCATCATCCGCGCAAACTGGATCAAACCGAAAGAACGTTGCTCAACAAACCAGACATGCGGTGTCATGATCCAAAAAGGATTCGGATCAAAACATAGCAATATGCTGTCACTAGTCACCATCCCTACAGCACACATTACATTACAAGGACCATTTATACTGGAATGCCCCCATCTGCATATGGAGTAGAAAGGAATACCCTTATCTGCATATAGGACACACAGGAAATCCTTATCTGCACATAGGACTACATGAAACCCTTATCTATACAAGGGACATGCAAGGGAACCCTTATCTACAGAAGGGACATGCAAGAAAACCCTTATCTATGCAGAGGAAATGAAGGAATACCCTTATCTTAACTGATAAGGCCCCCAAACATCTTATCAGAGGCCAAAGAAGCACAAGCAGCACAGCCACATCCTTATCTCCAGCCATAGAGATAACACATGCCACCCATCATTCCCTGATCAAGAAGCACAGCATCCCTATCACATTTCACATCAATTGATCAAATACAGCTCAGCCCTGGTCTTATCTTTTTCTTAACTGATAAGGATACACACATGGCATGGCATCAATTGATCAAGAAGCATAGCCTCAGGAAGATGATTCTAGAAGCATAACCTGGCACAGCCCTTGCCTTTGATTCACACACCCAAGATTGGACCAGCAACATGACTCACTCCCATCAAATGTGACTCATTGGTCTATCCATGACAAATTATGACCCTTATGACATACTCATGACCCCCCATGACTCATTATGACCACCCATGACTAATTATGACTATTTCTGACTCATTATGCCCCCTCCTTTGATTATAATACCTATGTGACTCATTAATTGACTCTGTATGAGTCACAAACCCATGCCTTCCTTTCTTATGACTCCTTATGACTCATAACCCCCTCATGCCTTTCATCATTATGACTCCTTATGAGTCATAAACCTATGCCTCTCCTCTATATGACTCCCTATGAGTCATATCCTATGCTCTCCATTTCATATACCATTCTATGACTCAGTATGACTCTTGCTGTAGAATAGGTATATATAGAGCCCCGTTTCTGCTGGAGATGGCTCAGTCACCTAATCTGACAGGCCCAGTCACAGGACAGTCCCTCTCCCAGATTCTGATTCACCCCTCTGTGTTTGTTTGTATTACCTACTTTGGTAGTAGCTAGTACCCAAATACCAATTGCAGTTCAAGTCATCATTCATTTGTTTAAGGATATCAATCTCAGATTTATTGATACTCCCTTATTACTTGTTTGATATATATTCTTTGTGTTCTGTCACGTAGTACAGTCACATTCATCTTCTTTCAAGTTCTATTGATCATCACCAAAGATATCCCAGTACTTTATTCTGCACTAGTAGCCAATGTGCGTTTGAAGCTTCGGAATAAAGTCCGATATCTTGATTATCAATCCTACTTGCCTATTGTTCAGTTCATTCATTCTGTACATAGTATTTTGTCACACCTCCCTTTTGTTTGACATCTACTGTTACATCGCCCATCGCCAATCGTCTATCGCCCATCGTCCATAATCTATCGCTCATCCCTATTGTACCTTTGCTCATTGTATACTTGCTACTTGTATACTTGACTGTTGTACACTCGTTCATCTTACACTGTCCATACTTGCTTGAGTTATTATCCGCTTATACTCTTGCATACCTCTTGTCACTCAAAGTCTTTACCTTCAGTAGGGAAGACCTCACTGTTCACTCATCCTCTATAAGTCATACATCTGACTTATATTATTGTCAAGTATTTGTTGTATCCCTCAAAGCTAACCTTTGATAGGATTCACACCACAACCCAACCACCCAACAGGAATAACCCAGAGTTATTAAAGAGCTAAATCCTTGTTCCTAAAGGACAACAAGGTAATTTCCCGATCAACGACGCACTCCGGAAACCCTTGGTGTGGATTTGTTCAAACACTTCCCACGCAAAACAGCGGTCATGCCATACTCTCCCTGGACTCACCCGACACCGCTAATCTAGTTCTTTCCAAAGGTTTCTTTGTATGCCACAAGAGAATCAACACCGGCAAATGCAAAAAGGAACCCCTCCGCTGCCTCCGTTGCCATCAATGGAACCATACCGCATCCCGCTGTCCAGCCGACTTCGACACATGCGGCACTTGTGGCGACCAACACAGAACGTCGAACTGTTGCAACAAAAATCAACCCTTCTGTATGCCCTGCAAACAAAAGGGTCACGCCACATGGGACCGTAACTGCCCCTCTTTCCTACTAAAATGCAAAGAAACAGATGCTCGCAACCCCGAAAACTTACTACCTTTCTACCCCACAGCCGAGCCATGGACCCAAAACCCCTCTCATCCCTATGCCCCCACGCCATCCTCCGTTAATGCCCGACCACCACACACAATTCCGCCCAGACTACACTCCCCATTCCCCCTCCCCCCGCTGTCCCCAGCTTCCCGCCACTACTCTCCACCCCCCTCCATCTTCGACCAGCCTCCTCCCCCCTCGATCCGAAATCGTCGTAATGGACCCAGACCCCCCCTACGCCAATCCACTCTAAATATCACCAACCCGCCTCTCAGCCAAAACACCGCCCCCTCCGCCCCTCTTTCCTGGTTCGACGACACAACGCCTCTCCCCCCCCTGCCCCCCACCCCAATACCCCCCAACGACATCCACGCAATCAGCATACCTCCTCCCACAGCACTGTCGCCTCATGCCTGAACAACCTGCTCCGCATCCCGTACACTTAAACATCTGGCAGATTAACCTCAACAAATCAGCGAAAGCACACTGGGACCTCATCAATTCCATGATGCACACCAAATGCGACCTCCTCCTACTACAAGAACCATACTTCGACTATTACGGCAACACCAAAGCCACCCACAATTGGAGAGTAATCTACCCCTCTGACCGTCTCACTTCCAACACGCCAGTCTGTTCCGTCATCCTAGTCAACGTCAGACTTAACACAAACTCGTGGGAACAAATAAACATCCACGGCTCCAACGACCTTATGGGCATTCGCGTCAAAGGACCCCTAGGCAACCTCACCCTCTTCAACATCTACAACGATTGCCTCCATTCCAACACCCTCGATACTCTGCACCTATTCGCCAGGACACATGAAGCATCCTTACATCGTCGCGAGAACGACCACATGTTTTGGTGTGGCGACTTCAACGGACACCACCCACTCTGGGACGAGGAACGTAACCACCATCTTTTCACCGCCAACGCCCTTGCCCAAGCCCGTCACCTCATAGAAGCTACTGCCGACTGTGATATGACGATGGCACTACCTAAGGACCTACCCACCCTCGAATCCATGGTCACAAAAAACTGGACCAGAACCGATAACGTGTTCTGCACAGCAAAATCCACCCACCTCATCTCCGTCTGCGACACCAAACCAGAACTTCGGCCCACAGGCACTGACCACATCCCCATCCTAACTGCCATTGCTCTCCCCCCCCAGATAAAAACCAACCCCCCTACACGCAACTTCCGCCTAGTCAATTGGGACAACTTCAGGGATCAACTCAACACCCACCTGTCTCACCTTCCCCCACCCACACAAATCACCTCACAGATACAGCTTGACAACGCCATTTCAGGCCTCACTACGGCCATACAATCATCCATCAAGTTTGCGATTCCCCTTTCGGCCCCCTGTCCCCATTCAAAGCGTTGGTGGACCCCACACCTGAACCAGCTTAAACGAAACAAAAACAGGCTAAGTCGTCTATCATACAAATTTCGCCTAGACAACACTCACCCAAGCCATAAAGAACATAAAACGGCACGTAATCACTATGGTGCCGAAATCCTAAAAGCCAAAGAAAGACACTGGGCCGCATTTCTCGATGACACTAAGGACCACAACATTTGGACCATAAACAAATGCATATCGAATCCCATAAGCGACTACCCCAGAGGAGACGGCAGCAAATCAGCCATCCCCACTTTAGAGTACACCCTCCCAAGCGGCCTGACAGCATACGCCACTTCCAACGAGGATAAAAGCCTCGCTATAGCTAAATCATTCTTTCCCCCGCCACCCTCACACTCCTCCGTGCCACCCAATTATAACTACCCTCCCCGCATACCGTTCACAGTGGAAATATCCCGTGATCAGATCAAAGAACACATCGGCAAGGTCCAACCCCACAAGGTACCAGGCCCAGACGGCATCCCTAATATCGTACTAAAAGAATCAGCCGATCTACTCGTCGATCGCATCCACCCCATCTTCAATGCGATACTCCGCCTCAAAATCTACCACGACCCGTGGAAAGATTCCATCACCAGGGCGCTACGTAAACCGGGCAAACCCAGATACGATATACCCAAAGCATACCGTCCCATAGTTCTACTCAACACCCTCCCGAAACTGCTGACTTCTATCGCTGCAGAAATCATCTCCCACATGGTAGATGAACACCATCTCCTGCCCGCCCACCACTTTGGAGGTCGACCGGGCCACACCACGACAGACTCGATGCACGTTCTAATTCACCGCATCAAACACGCCTGGCACAACAAACGAGTCACGGCAATCCTATTCGTAGACATCGAAGGTGCCTTCCCTAACGCAGTAACGGACCGACTACTCCACAACATGCGCAAGAGAAAGATACCCGAACATCTTGTCTGTCTAGTCGGCAACCTCCTCAAGGATCGCACCACGCGCCTCACCTTCAACGACTACATCTCCGACCCTATCCTCCTTGCCAATGGCATAGGACAAGGGGACCCGATTTCGATGATTATATACCTCTTCTACAACGCTGACCTAATCAAAATCCTCACAGGTCGCCAGGAACTGGCAGTAGCCTTTGTCGACGATGTAGCTTACTACATAGAGGGCAAGGACTTCGCTGAAACCAACCAAATCCTCAAGAAGCTCATGTCGAAACCTGGGGGAGCATATTCATGGTCCAAAGAGCACAATTCCAAATTCAAAATCAGCAAATTCGCACTGATAGACTTTTCACAGCGCACCGATACGCCAAGACCACCACTAATCCTAAACAACACAGCCATTTCGCCAGTCAAGTCTCACCGCTTCCTCAGCATCATCTTGGACCAGCACCTTCGCTGGCACGAACAACGGGAAAATGCCATCGCGAAGACTACCAAATGGCTACACCTCTTCCGAAGAATCGCACGTCCCAAATCCAGCATACCCAGAAAACTCATGCGTCAACTTTACACCTCAGTGGCAATCCCAAAGATGATATATGCCGTGGACGTTTGGTACACACCGGTACATAGAATCGCCAATAATGCTCACAGACGCGGGTCAGTAAGAGCAATGCAGGAACTAACCAAGACCCAACACATAGCATCGATACCCATCACTGGGGCCCTCAGAACGACACCCAACGACCTCCTCGACCTCCACGCCGGCCTGCTCCCTGTAGACCTCCTCATGCACAAAGCATGCCACAGATCAATCATCCGACTATCGACATTACCTATCTCACACCCGCTTCACAACCCACTTAGAAAATGCGCCAGACACTTAGTCGCCAAACACAGATCCCCACTCCACACTCTCACCCACCTCTTTGACATCAACCCTGACCACATAGAACCCATCCATTTCCCCACTTCCTCCTCCCGTCACCCCCCAGCCTTCAATGCAATTATCCCCCCCTCCAGAGAAGAATCCATCGCATTCCACAACATCGACGACGCCGACATCAAGATATACTCTGATGGCTCGACCCTCGACGATGGCGTAGGGGCAGCAGCCGTAGTGTACCGCACTGGAAGATCCCGGCCTAAAGTCCTCCGTTACCACCTGGGCTCCAGCACGGACCACCACAATGTCGAAGCAGAAAACGTAGCCAGCCTACTTGCCCTACAGTTACTTAGCCGTGAATCTCGTTTACGCTCCACCTCCATATACATCGACTGTCAGCCCACCATAAACGCGCTAATCGCACCCTACACGAAATCCAGGCAACACATCCTCGACACCTCCCGTGCCCTCGCGCGGTGCCTGGTCGACACTAATCAACACCTCACCATCACTCTCAGATGGATCTCGGGGCACGAAGGGGTAGTTGGGAATGAGAGAGCTGACTCCGAAGCTAAGAAAGCAGCGAGAAACGACCCCAGTCCACGTCGTACATTACCAGTCGCCCTCCGCAGCGGCACCCTCCCTTCTAACACATCGGCCATCAAACTCACATTCAGCAGACACCTCACAAACCTCTGGCATGAGGAATGGCACCAGTCACCATGCTTCGTACGCTTCTCCCGCATTGACCCTGACTTCCCTTTACGCAATTTCCTTAAAACTGCTGACAATCTAACACGACCGCAGACAAGCCTCCTCACCCAGCTACGCACTAACCACATCCCCCTTAATTCTTACCTACACAGAATCAACAGATCCGACACCAACGCCTGCCCCAAATGCGAAATGGCCTTTGCCTTTTGTCTTCTTTTGGACATTGTTGTTTATTCTTGTTCTTGTCCCCTTTGTATCCTTTCTTCTAGAACAATCCAGACTGACCATGGACATATCCCACGTGACCTTGCTGTACCTGAATAGTCTCCTTGCCAATGGAAATCATCACTATTGTCTTTTCCCTTGCTCTGACATATTGTTTACTTCATCCCATGACAAACCGATACACAATGGCTGTCCTTCTGACACAGCTAATTACCGTAATCATCATTGGCAGCATTGCCATCACTTTCCTTATCGGTTTTTACCTTGTTATGATCTATCTTTGGCATCGGCACCAAAACCCTTCTGCCATCGATACGTCCGACTTCCACCTCAACAATATCTCACCACGTAATTGACAATTGCCATTCTCGGATATATGGTTTCCACTATCGTATTCCGTGCCTATCATTATCCTCCCTTATTATCCGACGACATTCCTCACCTGCAAGCATGCCCTGAACAATCCTCGATCACAAGACATCTCACTGTTTCCTCCAATCCAACCATTGCTGAAGCACATACCTTCAGACTTCGACCACAGACTATACAACTTCCCAAACAGTGAACCAACCCCTATCGCATATTGTTCACACAACATCGCTTCAATGCAGCACCTGACATCTTATTCCCACAGCTTGTCACTCGTGCCATGACTTGAAACCTGGACCCACATTCATTTATCCTTTTCCCATAACCTTGATACCTCCCACACTCGTTTACAACAATACCCTTTCTTAGACAATTACCGACATCAGGTGGACTGCATTGTTCCACACACAGGACCAGACATCACCCCTCGATACATCATTGACACAGACATCGTCATCTGGTACAGCTTATACTGTTCACATGTCTGACCTCGACTAGCCCACTGTCCTAGTTGGTTTTTCCTCCATACATTCCTTTGTTTTGTTTCATACCAACCTTGCCGCTATATCCACACTACCTCAAGACACTCCCTTCACCAATCCCACACTGGATGATACCCCTCTTCGACCTGACTGTGCATTGCACTTGCCAGACTGTGCACTTGCCTGTTACAGCAAGTATAGACCCCGAATTGGCAATTCTGCATGTCACATGATCCGATGACAAATCATCCGAGTCATCCGGACCTCTTCTATCCTCAATGACACCCGGGCCTCCAGTTGGATCGCGAGAACCTCGATATGAGGACACCTCATGTCTGTCTCATGGTGAACACATGGTATAGTTGGACATGTTGTAGCTTCATGGTTGCATTTCTATTTACCTCCCCTCAAGACCAGTCACTATATATACTGTTCTTGTTGTTGGTTCGGACTTTTTCTTCTTTCTTTTCCTTATGTTTAGTCTGGTTCTTGGGGTAGACCCCCTTGTCTTGGGTAACCCCCACGGCTTGCAATGACAGTAGACCTTGACCCCCCTCCTCTTAGCGATGTTGTCTTAGCTGTAAGTAACAATGAAAACTGCTCTTCTCTCCTCTGGAAACCACCTCCCAGTTAAGTTGATTGTTTCCGGAGCCCACTGCAGAAGCGATTCATAATAGGCAGTGTGAAGGAGGAAGTACTTACTTTGCTTAGATTGGAGTGGCCTTTGGTCCTATATGAAGGTCTGTTAGTTTGCTGCTCCATTGCAAACCATGATTAAGCTGCTACTTACTTCTCAACAATGTCATTGATGTGACTTTGGATTTTCGCCAACTCCCTTCACCTCAGCTGACAAGTTGCTATGACAGTTCGGAGGGGTGGCAGATCAGTGCTGATCCGCTTCTGGTCCCAAGTGATGGAGGACAACATGCAGTGGATGAGGTGTTGTCCATACTGTTGTTGGATTTCCTGCACCCATTCAGTGAGGATGGACTTCAATTCTTGATAAGGGTTGACATTGTCAGAGGTGTCGATGCCACGGAAGTTTTGGACAGTCAACATCTGACCAACAACCATGTTGTCTTCTGACACCTGCCTTTTGGCTTGGCCAACCTGTCGTCATAACCAAGCCTGGTCAGAGTCGTCTCCCTTGTGGCCCATGAAGCTTTTGATGCTGAGGTAGCAAGCAAGGTGGCACAGATCCTGTAGTGGTGATGATGCATTAGTAACCCAAATGCAAACAAAAATTGACTTACCATCGGGCTTGTGCAGAGGGGGGTTGCAGTAGCAAGTAGAACGATGGAGGCTTGGCAGGTTAGGGACAATAGCCCGTTGAAGCCGGGGCCTTGGTTGTGAAAATTGTGGGCTTCATCCACGATCAAGACACACCACTTGCATCACCATAAAGTTTCGGCAGAGGTCATACCATCCACAGCAAGCTTCTCTAGCCATGGATCCAACATCACCTGATGGGGGCTGGGTTTTTTGAGCATCTGAAGCACTGGTTCCACCTGCTTGTGAAGTTTCTAGATTCAAAGATAACCTTACAGCTCCAACCACTCACATTTGAATGGACAACTTACTGACTGTGACGCAATGACAATCCTGCAGATTGCCAGTTGTTATGACTCTGAATATGGGCTTTCGTTTTTCCAAAAACTGACCCACTCCTTGGCTGCAGTTGGATATTGAAATATGTCAATGGAGTGGCTCTTGAAAAACCCAAGGATTTCATCAAATGCCTGCATGACCAGGGAATTCAGGACACAAACACGGTGGGGAAGGTTAGGCACCAGACCCAGCCCTGCAAAGTATGGATGGTTGACTGAACGACGGTCCAAGAAGATGTTATAGATGTGGAGAGTAACATAACTGACCAAGAATGGGTGGCCTTGGGTGACCCTGGTGCTCTGAAGCCCATACTTCCATCACAAGTGCAGCAAAGACCCAGTATTGGACCATTTGGCTGAGACCAACTGCATCTGCCAGTGGTGTTCCAGGAACTCTTGATGGCAGAATGATCAGGGTCTTGGTGAACAGTCACTCCATTTGTGCTGCAATGGAGCATTGTTGATGCTAAGACAGGTGGAGGATTTCAAAGTCAGGGTGGTGCAGGATGAATGATTGGGCAGACAAGCTGTCTGTGCTGTGCCCTGCTCCTTCGAACTTGGCCTGCAGTTCCAGGGACCTCTGACTTCCTTCAGACAGGGGCAAAGACAGTCGGCCACTGGTTGGCACAACCAAGGCATAAATCAACGTCAGTTGCTGACAGGGTGATGAACCTTTTGACACCCAAGTCTGGGGTCACTGCTCATATCTCTGCTAAACTGACATTCAGTGCTGTCCATGGTGCTTCTTCCTCTGACTTCGAGTTGAAGTACTGGACATACATTGCCCAAATTTCTACCACCTCCACCTCTGAAGCTAACTTCACCTTGCCTGCAGGCCCTGAGTGTTGTCTTGCTGGCTCCTGCCCCAACCAGACCATTAAGCCCTCCAAGAGAGCTTCAATCTCCACCACTCTGTTTTTGCTGTTATGAGAGTTGGGTGACCATTCCACACCGTTCTGTAAGGCTTGCAGTGCCTTCATCACTTGCTGGATGTGCTTTGCTGTCACCTTTTCCTCCAGAACTGTGCAATCAAGCTGGGGATAGAGCATTGCAATTATTGCTCTTCAACGAGGAATTCCTAGTAAGCGTGAGTCATCAGCTCATGTTGATTGACCATTGTTCGTCTTCAGTCACTCCCATGGTGTCATGCACCCGTCCTTGCCTCCTGAAACTGGTGCCCTCAATATGAAAAAGGCTGAGCCAATGATCAACACAGTTACTCCTCTTCTCACTTACTTAATTCGCTCTAACACAGATGTAACATCTCTAAAATCAGGTACTGCAATCAAAGTGGTCATACTTTATGTATCTGACTACATTACCAAAGTTTTATTTAAAACACATGTTATTTTTGACACTATTCAAGCCATGTTTCAAAAAAATAGTAAGATGATTGGTGTAAGTGAAACTCAAAAGGAGAAATCATGAAAACTCATGACCAAGATCATGAATAATCTCAGTGCTGAGATGGAAATTGGTACACCAATGGCCTGTATGTACCTTTTGCAAAATCCTGACCATTATACAAATCATCATTTTTCTACCTTCTATTGGCAAAGCTACATCAACAAGGCAAGACAAGTCTGGGAAGCAGATGAAACTAAAGAGCATGTTGAAAAGGTAGCCTTGATCAAATGCAGAGGTTGTATTATTAGATTATCCCCCATTTATGATTATACCTATCACCCCTGTGAAGTAGAGCATATGTGCTTGTATGATTGGATAAGTTGATGTTCTCAAGAGAAGCTTCCTAAACCCAAAATGAATAAAAATTGTAGTGAAGAACTTGCTAGTGTCAAGGATGTGAGTGAAACTTATAATACATCTTTTACACATGAAGATGAAACATTTCTACCTGATATAGGCAATCACTGCAATGACATTTCTGTTTCCACAGATAACTTGAAAATTGAGGAACCAGGTAATAATGATGCAACATGAATTCTATCTTCAAATATGACAATTAAATCCTCACCTGTTGGGTTATTTACATTTCTTGACAGTCATCCTCTCCATGAGTCACATGGTACACACTGTGTAAATGAAAACTTTATAAAAGTTCCCAATTTTGTAGGAGCAACATTACCACGATGTGATCAAGGTGATCGTGAATATTATTGCTCAACCATGCTTGCATTGTTTAGACCTTGGCGCTCTAGACATGACTTGAAAACAAAAGATCAATCTTGGGATGAGTCCTTTTTATCCTATGACTTTACTTTGAGGCAAAGGAAACTTATGAACAACTTTAATATAAAGTATGAATGTCTTGATGCTCATGATGCCAATGAACTAGATATTATATGCATTAACGATGTACTCACTTGAAGGACTTCAAGAAATGTGTAGCCAAGCTGATAGAGATCAGCTTTGAATGGATTATAGGCAACAGTGTCCGACAACTCTGGAACAGCCTTGACTTGCCCAAGTCGTCCCAAAGCAACTGCATTATGGGGACATTCGTCGTGCCAGGATGACAAGCCGAAGTCAATGTAATAATAGTTGACTGCTTCAACAGTGCAGCGTTCATGCCATGTGGGAATGATATGTCGACCATCATGCATCCAGGGTCGACAAAAATGTGTTCCTTTGGGAAGCACGGCAGACTCATCCATCATAAGGTTTAGCAACCCAATGTCACTGAGTTGCAGTATGAAAACTCAACCATTGTACAATTGTAACCTGAGAGTCGTACTGACGGGCGATTTTGTGCTCATGCATGAACACCAGACCCTGCAAAGTGGTAGTCAGAGTAAGAAAGTGTATGTCGCAAAATAAAAGTGCATCATACTTGAAGAAACTGGCGGAATACATCAACCGCCTCATTTCGACAATGAAATGGTGGAGTCTCAAATACTCGAAGATGTGGCATAACGAGAAGAACTTGAATGTTATAGTCACTGTTACAATTAGGCAGTTTAATGACATCAAGGATGGGGACAGTTCGGTTATGAGGATTGCGGCGCATCTGAGACGAGGACAAATAAACTGCAATCTGGTGTTCGTCGCCTTCTGCTGGTATGCACTTTATTAATAACACGACCCTTGACTCATCCTTGATCTGAATGGCATCTAAAAGATTCGGTTTCTGTCCATTTCATGATAAACAATCCTTCTCTGGTGGAGTTCATTCATTCACTCACCAAGGTCATAAGACTGTCCTCACAAGAGAGGAATGTCATCTTGCTTTTTGATTGTAACCAGGATGGATTCCATTTTGGGTTGTACCTTGACCGCAGCTGGTACCCACATTGCAGAAGAAATGGCTGCAGATGAACACCGAACCATTCATGAGGTGCCGAGGCACCTTCAGATATCTCCATTACTGGCCTCAAAGCAAGCTTCTCACAATCAGGTAATAAACTCTTTTCATGTTGCAAGTTCTGGCTGACATCGCAGAATTGTGTGCAGAATGCCTAAGAATGACCTATGCACTGCAGAATGAGAAGGATGAGGAACTCAAGAGAACTTATGAGCTTATGGTTAAACGGTTCTCTCCTCTTTTACCAGGACAACAATTTTCTACTGCTGAAACCTGCCCAATGCCCAGATTGTTTGTAGCAGTGAAAGATCTCGAAGAAAATGTAAATCATTGGTTTTGGTGTCTTGTGAAACACAATATCAGGACTCGATATCTGGAGCAAGGGTCAGAGATGCAGAAAGTGTGGGCTAGCTATCAGGTCATTTGATATCTTATCATTGAAGACAGTTTTGACAGTGTTTAAGAGAGACTCTGGAGATTGTCAAATGCTTGCAAATCAGACTTCGGAGACTGCCCATGCTCATGAGGTTGAGATTGGGTGACCAATAGTAAGATTATCCATTTTAAACCACCAGCTGGAGGAGTTTGCTGGATACCCTGATGATCTTCCTGGTGATACTACTATGTGTGTCTGCATTTTTTCTTGTTACATATTGTCTGAACCAACCAATTCAATCATGAAGTTTTGATCACTTCTATACTGCAGTTACTAATGTGCGAGCAAGTGTGGAGACTATGAGGACAGGAGACACTGTAAACAAATTTGAATTGTAGGCCTCATTTCTGGGATTTTTATTGTTCTAAATACATGGGGACATAATGATGGAGATTATATTTAAGGACACAGGAGACATGAGATGAGTGGTTGCTGTCAGTACTTTTCACTCTACCACATGTTGCTACCCACTCCCTAGGGACTCCCTAGGGACTACATTTCATCCAACATGACCTAGGGAGTCTCTAGGGAGTCCCTAGGGATTCCATCTGAAAATCCCAATTTCATCCAATTTTACTCCCTAGGGAGTATTTGTAGTAGTCCCTAGGGACTCCCTATGGAATCCCTAAAAAACTCAGCTTTTCGTAACCATTTTGCTTATATCTCAATCACTATTCAAGTTGTTATCATTTTGTTGTTACAGTTCAATTTAAAGCTTCAAAGCCTTTGATTTGGGTTGTTAGCTCTAGATTTTTATTCAAGTTGTCCCTAGGGAGTCCCTAGGGAATCCCTAACAAACTCAGCTTTTCTCAATCACTTTGTTTATATCTCAATCACTATTCACATTGTTACCATTATTTTGTTACAGTTTGATTTAAAGCTTCAAAGCCTTTGATTTGGCTTGTTGGCTCTAGATTTTTATTCAAATTGTCCCTAGGGAGTCCCTAGGGATTCCAAAGCTAGGTGTGAAAATCTAGCTTGGATATTAAATAATCAGTAATTATATTATTAAAGATATTATTATTTATTTATTTATTTAGCGGTGTCAAAGTAAAGTTTTGCGGCTCTATAAAGGATTTGTGGCACATGGACCACAGCGCATGGACCACGAATCACATGATAATTGCATCGACTGTGAACAATGGCACACACAACAGCACTGCCTCATAGCAACCCTGTCACCAGCACCAACAGCAACAACAGCAAGAATGCCAAAAAAAGGTTCAAAAACCAAGCACCATAATGAGACCCCAAGCCCTGTAGCCAAGTCAACATGAGCCAATGCGACCAAAGCCGCCAAAAAAAACACTGGAGTGGCAGGAAAAAAAGGGAGAAAGTAGTTACTTCTGGTTTCATTTCGTACATTTATTCATGCTAATTCATTGTTTTCAGTATGAATTCTGCACAGTGGGCAGGTCAGGATGCTGCTGCCGCTGCTGCAGGGCCGCCGGCCACTTTGACTTGGTACATTTTTTTTGTTGTCATTTAATTAGCTAACTTGATTGTTAGCACCGAGCGTGAGCTCGAACAGACTGGCACCACAGTCACACCCCCCCAATGAAACCGATCAGCCTTGACGGCCATGGTCACTTTACCCCACCCCGGCCTTCTCACCTCAAGACGACTCCGGCAATCTGATCGCCATAACAGACCGGCGTCCACCACCAAGACCACGAACGCCCATGCATGCGGCAAGAAAGACAACATAAGCAGCGAGGAGAGTGGGGAGAGCGGGCAGGAGAGCAGTGAGGACCGAGGCAAGCCCGACCCCAAGTCCAGCAGTGGCAGCAAGGATGATGAGGGGAATCAGAGTGAAGACGATGAGCAGAACGAGGACGAGGGCAAGGGTAACGAGGACCAGGATGATGAGGTTGAAACAGATGAGGACAAGGATGATGGCACACGGCATGGGTGGATTAGATGAGAAACGGCCCATCTTGGGCATAAGCCTGGGTGACAGGGGCCTGGCCATCCCCAGAACCAAGAGCGGGGACGATGAGGATCAGCCCCCAGCAAGCATGAGCCCAGTCGCCAACCCAGCCATGCCGGGGATGAGGACAACCCACAAGAAGAGGGGGGTCCATGAGGGTCTAGCCACCCTGAGAACGAGGATGGCTCCCACCAAGATTGGGAGCCACAAGGATTGACCCATGGCGAGGACAAGCCCAGGCCCTTGATACCTGGCCACCCTGCAATTGAAGACAGCCCGTACCAAGAGTGGGGACCACAAGGCGCAAACAAGCCCCCCTCTAGCCACCCTGTGACCGACTTCAGTATGAACAGTTGACCCCCTTCTCCTGTCCTTAACCAAGGTGCTTCTCGCACTGAAGGGGGGACCTTTCGGGGTTGTGCTCTGGGTAACGTTTTCAACATGGCTCATGCGCCAGACCTGGGTACAGATTATCCTGAAACCTGGGCACCAATTCTACTGTATACTAGTTGTGATGTCGGTGTCCAGCCAACATTCTCAATCAAACACCGTATCACCCCTCACCTTGGTCCCATTCTTCAAAAACTTGCAGATAAGTACTCTCCAATTAGACATAAGACTTCTGCCATTCTGTTAGATAATTTATCTGACACAATTTCCAGGTTTTGACAGACGTATTTATGTTATGGATGATGATATTTGGTCTGCAAGAGGGCGCTACTCCAAGGCTCTTGATGATGAGGAGCTTGTAGTTTGGAAACCTGAGAAAGGAGAGTTGGTGCTACCCATGTTGATTGTAAGGTGGTTTTTTGATTCTGTATATTTAATGTCTGATAATCCTGTCAGGATGAGAATAAGAACCCTTCGGCTATGGCTCTGGCTATGGCTCCAATTGGCTCTTCGCATACTGGTCTGGTTTTGCCTGCTCCTATTGCTGGGTCTTCTTTGATATTCCGAGAGGAACTCACGAGGAAGCTTGACATCCCTGCCCATCTTACTGATCACACTGATATCAGTCTTCACCATTCCTATCAGAAATACAAAGCATATGAGGATGCTAGCACCAAATTGGCTTCCATGGTTACGGATAAGCTGTGGTTGGGTAGAAGGCCTTCATCTGCTGAGCTGATTGAGGTTTTCATTGCAAAGACCAGGTTCTAGACCAACTATAAGCCTGCTTTTTCTAGGATGGCTGAATATCCAGAGATGGAGATGTGGCTCAATGGAGATGCAGGAGCAGGTAGTGATGTTGAGGTGTGGGGTTATCAAAAGGGACAGTATTTTTTCCCTGATTTGATTTCATATGTGAAGAATGGTGGACCATTGGTGGCAAAAACTGAGGACTTGGGTAAAGGAAAAGGGAAAGCCAAAGAGGTGGAGGGAAAAGAGAAGATGAAGAGAAAGGCTAAGGATGAGGGGAATCAGCAGAAAAAGCCAAGGCGATCTGATGGTCAAAAACGTCACTAGTAAGTATAAACTCAATGCCACATAGTGCTTTGCATTTATGAAGTTACAGTGATTGCTCTCCTTTGCTGCACCTGTGGACTGCATTGCAGTTGCTGTTGGTCATGATCCTCAACCTTTTGATCTCATGCAGTGGAAGATGTTGGATTATCATGTCTTTGGTGATCTTGGAATTAGGATCTATGCCAATGTTGGTATCTGCTCTGCCAGATCAAGATCCATTCCCAAATATCACCTTCAAGCTTTTCAGCCAATTCATTACTGAAGAGTTCAGTTCCAAAATTTCCCTAGGAACTGTGCTGATTGTGCTGTTCAGCTTGGTGGAGAATCCAGAATTGTTGAATCTGCATGCTAGACAATGGCATCCCACTTATCCTGGAGAAAAGAAGTTCACCTCAACAGGCTGGATAAAGGCAATGGTACATGCTATGGAAAAAAGACTTGGCCATGATGCCAGCAAATTATTTCACAGGGATGAAAGAAATGAGGACTTGACTGAGGATACATTCACCACTGGCATTGGTCATAAGCTGGATGCTTTGGCCAAACTACTAGATCTGGATCCTTATGATGGGGATGGGCAATTCAGAGGCAAACTGAAGGAGGTTTCGAAAGTGGAGATTGAGCCCATTTATATGATATGTCCAGATGCCCCCAAATGTGAAACAATGGAGTGCAATCCATGTTCACTGCTTCAAGCCGTCTGCAATCAGGATATTCCTCAAGTTACTCTAATTAGAGGAACCCATATCCATGACCATGGTTATGCTCTGGTTGGAAAATGTCTGGACTGCCAAACCAATTATTATGCAGATCATGAATGCGCACAGGATGCTGAAGGCAGTAATCACTGGAGTAAAGTTTATTTAAACTCTGCCAAATACCTCAAGGTTGGACAAAAGACATGGGTTGATCGGATCTTTGCTGGAGCAGTGTTAAATGGAATGTATAGTTTCCATGGTTCAGCTGCTGCTTATGCAGAGTTTTGGAATGATAGCTTCTGGTCAACTCAGCCAGGAGGGTTGAAAAGAGTTTCATGACGTCAAATTTGGCATTGCTTTGTTCAAGAATCTGTGCGCTCTGTTGCAGCTGCATCATGTTATAATCTGGTCCTTCCAGAAGGTCTTCCTATCAAAGAAGTTGTGACACTGGGTCAAAATGGTGTGATTAGAAGCGCTGCTGATCATACTTGTGATGAATGCACTCATGTCTATAAAAATACAGCAGATGTGATCACTGAAGATGATCCAGCTGCTATAGTTGGGGTGGATGAAAACAGAGCAGTTCCAGTGCTGTTGGGTGATAATGTGGATTTGGCTGCCCAAGATGCTGCCCAAGCTAGACAGCATGCTGTGGATAGAAGAGAAGATCGTGATGGACAAATGGATATTGATGATGTTCCACCAGCCTTTGTCACCATGGTAGTCTTGGATGGGGTGGTGATGGGTCCTACTGTAAGTCAACTCAATTAAAGTGATGTGAAATACTAATAATATTATCAAACAGCATTGTGCACGAGATGGTTGTATTAATGAACTGGCAAATGCACGAGGAGGACAATATTGCGCTGAACATGAAGCCCAGTATAGAGCCCAATGTCACATTTGAGACTGTCACAATTAAAAAGTTGCTGGGACAAAGGCCTGTGATATCCATCAAGAACAGTGGCATAACCATGTCACTCATTATGGTTGTCAGAGCATACTAGGAATTCGTAGATTGTTGTGAAGAACAGATGAAGAGAATCAGCCCTGGCTCCCTGGTGTAGCTCGTCAAGCTCAGCCTCATGATGAAGTTGCTCCTGAGCCATGTCGAGCCAACAACTTCATTGCACCCAGGTTCTATTGTGTGGAAACCATATGTGCTCCCTGTGGAGTAGTTATTGCCTGGGCAAAATTTGCCAAATCAGAATCTCCAACCAATATTTTGGGGTTTTTGGAATCAGTATATCCAACAAAGGAGTCACAACCAGACTACATTTGTGTGGACAAGGCTTGCATGCTGCTTAGAACCAGTATTGCAAATGGAAGCTGGAATATCTGGAAGGAAACAACTTGATTTATTGTGGATTCCTACCACTATGTCAACCACAGGACAACAGACTACCTTTGTCGTAAATGGTGCAATCCTGCTCCATTGAATGGATCTGCTCCAAATCTGGTTATTGTGGAACATGATAGGCAAGGAAGACCTTATTACAAATGTGCTTTTAATACCCAAGTGAGTATTAGATGATATCTTTTTTTACTTGTATTGAAATTGATGATATTAATAGGCATGTGAGCAACTGAATGCATGGCTGGGTGGATTTGAACCTATTCTCAAAAGAATGCTTCCTTGTAATTTTGACTGGTTTTTACATGCAATGTTGTTTCTTCATACAGAACATGTCATCAACAAGCAAAACTCAAAAGGTGCTCAGAAGAATGAAGATGAAGATGAAGATGAGGATGAGGATGAGGATGGAGATGAGGATGAGAACTATGGAATTGATATTGACAGAGATGACTGAACATTGGAATACTTGAATACTTGATGGCATTGTTCTCTATAATATATATAAGCAATCAAGGTGAATAGTCATTCAATCAACTGATTCTAGTTCCAGTCTTAAAGTTGTATTAGCTTCAATATCAGTGAAAATATATAAAGCAAGCCCAATAAAAGGCTTTCATGCTTTACATTAAGCTATGTATGACATTGAGATGTAACCAACTTAAAAAGTGAGTCAAATAACAGCAAAATGGTTAAGAAAAGCCGAGTTTTGTTAGGGATTCCCTAGGGACTCCCTAGGGACAACTTGAATAAAAATCTAGAGCTAACAAGCCAAATCAAAGGCTTTGAAGCTTTAAATTGAACTGTAACAACAAATTGGTAACAACTTGAATAGTGATTGAGATATAAGCAAAATGGTTATGAAAAGCCGAGTTTTTTAGGGATTCCCTAGGGAGTCCCTAGGGACTACTACAAATACTCCCTAGGGAGTAAAATTTGATGAAATTGGGATTTTCAGATGGAATCCCTAGGGAGTCCCTAGGGAGTGGGTAGGAACACATGGTATAGTGAAAAGTACTGGCAATAGGGCCAATGAATGTCACGTGCCCAAATATGTACGTTTTTCTTTTCACATATGTGGGATTGTATGTTCAAACCAGGCTTTGCAAATCATTTCGCCTTGTCTTTCCAACAATATGCCAAATGGTATGGACAACATTGCAGCAGTATCATTGCTTGTTACATGTAACCTCTTCAAACAGAACCATGAAATTGACGGTCACTAATGAACTCAAAATACCACAGCAAACTCGATTTCTGGTTTGCATTGACTTGGGCCACATTGATAGACTTGTTGGTCATTTGCTTTTGATTTTGGGATGCATGCTGTGTTCATTCTTTTTTTGTGAAAAAGGTGTATGACCGAACCCTTGCTGAGGCTTTGCTTGATCTAGGTCTTTTTTTTTTTTTTTTTTTTTTTTTTTTTTTTTCCTAGTTTATTCTCCTTTACAGTACATTGTATGTAGAGATTCCTGTTATGTATGCTACTTGTCATGTCAAGTGGGTGCATGAAGTCCTGAGGCAACATGTGGGAAGCAGCAGTGCCGTTCCCAGTAGGAGTGTATCTCCTGTAATAACTGAAACCCGGGTATGGGTAGATTATAAAATATAGAATGGGAAGGTCGGGGCCGTGGGGCCGGGGGTATGCGGAACAGGGTGTACGGCGCGCGGTATGTAGTGCGTGGGATGTGAGTGTGGTGGGATGACGGGGGGCAGTGGGGTTAGCTGCTACATTCGTGTGTGATGTCGGGAATGTGTCCAAACGCTTGCCGGAGTCGCTGTGTGTCGTTGATGTAACGGAAGAGCGGTGGAAGGTGCTTTGGGGTGCATAGCAGTTTCTTCACATATCCTGCATCACGCCCTACCGTTCGGCGTAGTTTCCAGCGTGCATGGTCGTGTGCTGGGCAAAACAGGAGAAAGTGGGTGACAGTCTCGTGGTGATGACGACAGCAAGGACAAATGGGGGTGTCAGCGCGGTTGATCTTATGCAAATGATGATTGAGTCCCACGTGGCCTGTTCTTAGCTGTGTGAGGATTGCGACGTGTTTCTTGGGCAGAGATCGGGTCATCTTCCGATACGTGGCCGGTGAGAAGCTCGGGTCGATTTCCAGGAGCCGTCTGCATCTCGGGGACTGGGCCCATTCCCTGTCTGCCCGTTTCTTTAGCCTGTCTAGGAACGACCTCGCCGCCGCCGTCTTGCTGTGTGGTAGAGCGTGCCGTAGTGGGGCGGGAAGTCCTGTGGCTGCCGTTACGTTCCCTTGTGCTGCTCTCTTCGCATGACCATCTGCTGCCTCATTGCCTCCGATGCCCTCGTGTCCCGGTGCCCATTTTATTGTCAGATTCATCCTCTTATGTTGCCTCCTAACCATGTCTAGCCTCTTGTGGAACAGGTCGAATATGTAGTGTGAGGGGCCCGCTTCGAGAGATTTGATCGCCCGTATCGCTGCCTGTCCGTCCACGAACATTGAAACACCCCGAACCCCCTTTTCTCCTCTCAGCAACTCCAGTCCCAGTATCGTGCCTATCCCTTCTCCTTCGTGTACCGTGTGATGCTCCTGTTTACCTAGTTTGTACCTTCTGACTCTCTTTCTCCTCCGCCCTACTCGCATGAGTACCGCCGCTGCGCCTATCATACCATCCAAACCTGATCCATCAGTATATATTTTGATATTGTTGTTATCTTGTTCGTGAGCTTCCTTGGCCTCTTCTCGTGACGGCCGTATCTGCGTTGTGACCTCTGGTTCCCATTTCGTGTCGTATCTGCATGTGGTGATCTTTTCCATGTGTTCTGTTTTGACGTTGTAGTCCCATATGAGGTCATGATCTAGGTCTTGTCACTCGTGGTGTAGCCTCTTTGAAAGGTAGACTCATCTACACTCACCTTCTGGTATGATCCAGGGGATTCAAAGAGGGAAATCTCTATTGTTAGAAAATCAAATGGGCATGTTCTACCAGGATACAAAACTCATGAGGTACTTGAAATGATATGCGATGAAAAACATATTCCATGAGACCAAAAAGGAAACTAATTAAGGGGCTTTTCTGAGTTGGTCAGGCTTATCTCCCTATTATTGTGAATAAGCACTTAGTTACATTTGAATATATAGATTTACCTCAACAAGTTGGTGAGAGTCGGCGTTGGTGTAGGCTTCTTTGCTGATGTCGACCCTGGACTAATTTGACTTGTTAACAATAAAATTCAGGTATTGATGTTATATGTCATTCTCACTGGTATAACACAGTAAACATATCCTGAAAACCCTCCCGCGCATGCTTGAGCTGGTGGGTGGTGACGCTTACATGGCTGTTGATGTGGGCCTTGAGAGCCTGATGATGAGATTTGATGAAAGCAATCTTCTGGAGAAGAGATTCTAGCCAATTGTTGAGCACTATAAGCTGTTGGGCATTCATTTTGGTGAGTCAGCTTGAGAGTTCAATCACACATATATAGTGCTCACCATATAATAAAATCATAGGTGATGTAAAATCAAAGGGCCTCAACCTGTTCATTCTCGGAAATGATGTTGTTTCTCAGGCTAAGCGCATAATGGAGAAGAGCTGTGGCACAGCAGCATTCATCTCTGAGTTGTTGGATTCTATTGTAGCCAGTCACAGGTTGAAAAATTCAAGCTCAGTTTCAATCCAAGTTCAACCATGATGTTTAACACCGTTTTGTGTGGCATTTCCCCTCACCTTCAAAGGTGCGACATAGGAGCCCATTGTCATCTCCTACTTGGTGTGTTGCTCATTTGTTGTTTATGATATGTTTTTTTTTTATTATTATTATTTATTTTTAAGTGATATTATTGTCCCTCAGGGCGAGCCCTATGTCGGACCTTACGTACATGGGCAAGAGTATATACAAATACGGGAGCCTTCCTGGAACCTGTGCCTCTGGTTTGCGAGTGCAACCACGACGGAATAAGTCCCCCGTGGTCCCAGCATGTCCATGCTGTTTTAAACGCCTGACCTGACGTGTGAGGGGGCCCAATGTCTAGAGCGGGGTGGTGGAGTACGGGTGGTCTAGACGAGCTAGGTGCTCAGCCGCCTGGGCGGACATGCACGGAGGGGGCTGTCACAGGGAGAAAAGTAAAAGAAAAAAGAGAAAAAAAAAAGGATATGATGGCCGGGTGAGTGGTTGAGGGTGAGAGGTTATGTGGGCGGTGGGTCGGGTGCTTATTGCGATTTTGTTAAGCGTGCATGTGACAGGGAGACATCCCAACGTGGACAAGCGGGGAGAGAGAGGTATGCTGTGTAAGAGTGTGTTAGTTATGTGAGCGTGGGGGAGGTGAGGTCACCGAATGAGGCTTTTAATCGTCCTGTGCTTCGTATGAATTTGATGAGTTCTTGAATGCCTCTGGGGTCGTTGAGGAGGTGTGAGAGAGAACGGGCTTGGTTCCTGAGTGCATTGGTGAGCTTGTGCCGCGCGTGGAAGTAGGCAGGACATTCGAAGAGGAAGTGCTGGACGGTCTCGATGGGGGAACGACAAAGGAAGGTGTGGTAAAGCGGAATTGTCATGTTGGGTAATGGAATCGGAATCAGAGTTGCAGAGTTGTAAAATGTAACATGTTACCTTCTCACTACAAGCGCATCTGGGACCAACTAAATTATGGTGCCATTTACTATGTGGATGTCATCTCCATGCAACTCCGATGGATTCCGATGAACTCCGCTCCAGACTTTTCCGCCCCTTTATCTTATCTTATCCTCTCGCGTACATTATTGTTCCTTTCCTTGTTATACTCTATTCTTCTTCATCTCTGTTTCTCCAGACTCCTATCCGTTCCTTCCCTTTGTTTATTTGTCACCATACATAACAACCTTTTATTTCTTTTATCTTTCTCCAAACTCCAGTTCCCTTTCCAGAGTACTTATTATCACTATATTACTAAGGACATAACAATTAGTTTACCAAGTATATAAGTTAGAACTACAATGTCCTGTAACTCCATTCTGAAAATCGACTAGAGTACCCTCTGTCTTCCTCGCTCTCAAACTTAAGGCTTTGCCTTAAGCTCACTATCTCTGTCCTTAGTCCAGACCTCCAGACTAACTCCACTCCACTTCATGCCTGCTCAGCATGGCTTAAGGAAGTAGTTAACCTACTTCAAGAGTTTGCACCTCTGATCCTCCAATGAACTCCACTCTATCTGGAGTTGTCTGCACGACTCTAACAGTGGAAGTATATGCTTGGCTTCAAAAATGGCAAGACAAAAACGAGTCTTCTGACACAGACCACCCTGGACATGCATGCAAAATACATAGGGTACTTGGAAAATGTCAAGACCCAGATTTTTAAAGTCTGTGAGGAGCTAGATGGAAGGAAGTTTAACACAGAGACTTGAATTCTGGTGTTTGATGAATGGATCATCCATTATCCATCTTGGTTATGCATCTACTCGTTGTACACTTGCTACATATATACTTTACTACTGTACTCTTGTTCATCTGTTCATACCTTGCTTGAGTTAGCATCTACATATACTCTTGCACACTCTACCCTTGATTACTCAAAGTCTGTACCTTGTGTAGGGAAGACCTCACTGTTCATTCATCCTCTACAAGTCATACATCTGACTTATATCTTTGTCAAGTATGTGTTGTATCCTTCAAAGCTAACTTTTGATAGGATTCACATCTCAACCCCACTACCTAACAGGAATAACCTAGAGTAATAGAGGAGCAAAATTCTTGATCCCAAAGAACAACAAGGTAATTTCCCAATCAACATCGCACTCTGGAAAACCTTGGTGTGGATTTGTTCTAAACACTTTCCACACAAAACTGGTAGATGGCAAGGATGATCAAAATCAAAGTAGTCAGGAATGCTGTTTATTGCATCCTGAGTTGCAGTATCTGCAGTGAGGTATGGATTCATATCAAGTCCAATGATGCCTAGGTGGGTTCTCCTGCTTCCAGACTGTGTTCTGGTCACTTCATTCAGTTTTGTGACTGTTCCAGTGAACTGATGTAGATTCATTGTTCACCTAACCTAACACTCTGGGAGAAATATCCCTCAGTCCAGCTGTCTTGACAAACTGGTTAGTGGTGGTAATCATAGTCATGACTTAAGTGTCTAAATGTAGCAGATCATTTATGTTCAACTCCAAATGCTGGTAGTCCAAACATAAATGATCTGCTATATTCAAATGGTTAAGTATTGGTAACTTCAACATTATCCATTCCCTGACTACCTGTTCCCTGGCTATGACATAAGATATAGCTTTGAGATATTCAATAGTAACCCACCTATGCAAAACCTCATAAACCTTTTGCATCTCACTCCATGGTAAGGTGTTTCACACTTCTACAATGTCATATCAATTGAGGGTGAGATTCTGTAGTAGTTGAAGTTGGCTTTCAACCAGTTTCAAATGTGCCAGGAGAAGTTCTAGTCAGTTTTCCACTTTGGATAATGTCATTGATGAGCTCTCAAATTTTTCAGAGTCACCTTTATAATAAAGCCTATGCACCTCACTACTTTGCAGACTGCAATTCCACAGATCCTTGCCATTCATCTCCAATGTGCTCCTCCAACAGTGCACATCTGACATATTCCCATGGTTGCTGGAAATGAAGCCTTTGCCTCTTATCTCAGAGTAACAAGTTTACCACACTCAAGCTTCTTTGCAACCCCAATCTCCCCTTCATTCTTCCTGATTTCACCCATTACAACTGCAAGAAGCTTTCCTTGCAATTTCTGGCTGCTTCCATGAGGGCCCTGTCTTCTTCCCTATGTTTGGCTCATAGCCTTCAGCCTCATCTTCAATTCCGGAGAAAAGTAAGGCCAGTTGCATTCATTCTCATTCAGGCAGGTTTGTAACAGCTGTCTGCTTCTTTAAGTTGTCAATGGGCATCAGAGCTCAGGAGCAAAGATGTTCCCACCAGTGTTTTGATTTGCACCACTAAGGTTCTCTGTATACCTGTCACCCTGTGATGTGTCACTAATGCCTACACTACAGGCACTCTTGCCACCCCACCGCTTGTTTTTTTACTGGCACTCTCACACTGCACGAATCATTCTGGATCTCCACCTAGGCTTCATTTGAAGGATACCACCTGGTGATGCATCTTTTCAGGGACTTGGAAACTGGTGCATACCTTTTAAGTGTCACTCATTCTCTCCCATTCTCATCCAGACCCTCCCCACACCTCCTCTTTGATACCCCTTAATCCTATTCCTATTGTACCCCAGCCCCTGTAGCTACCTAAAATAACTATCTAACTTTGCTTTTGTGTCTTATAACACTATGAATTTGCATTTGAGGAGTGGGTAAGTAGATAAAAATATCAGTTACAGTATGTATGTATTGACTCAGAAAAATAATGCTACCAAAATCATGGGAGCGTTTTTGAAACCGTTGGAGTGGGCAGGGGGTGCCCACTCAGGGTGTCATGGGTGCATCATGGTGGGATAAGCTGAGTCTCTACTACAGTGTGATCTCTACTAAGTAGTCCTACGAACCGTGGGATCCTATCACGTGACCTCCTACTACATCTACCCCCCTCGAAAAAAACAGTGGCGTCCTCGCCACTGAAGCCAAAAGATCCCAAAACTCACAAAGATCCCAAAACTCTAACTCAAACTCTAACTCCGTCGAGGACTTATGAAACGCTGCCAACTGGCACTCCCCCCAGTGGACGCCACCACCAGCTTAAGAGCGCCGCTTGTTGACCGAATCACCTGTGCTCAGAGCGTAACTCACGAAAAACATGGGGGTCTTGTGAGAGTGGCGGTGTGGCATGGGGTGGGGGTAGGTGAACGCGGTGGTAGCGGTAGGTCGAAAAAACTAGGTGGACTGGCGATAACTCGGCTCTATGATGAAATATGGGGCTAGGCGGGGTGACGAGGGGTGAACGCGAGGTTCTCCGGCCTCGCGCGTGGGTTTGTGAGATGTAACGGGGGTATGTGGGGCTTGGGGTGGCAAAAAACGGGGGTCGGACTCTGGGTGATGCGGCGTGTCTGTGGGGTGGCCATAAAGGCCGGCGGCCATTCGTTTGGGACGTTGTGAGGGGACAGGGGCTTTTGGAATGCCGTGCGAGGGTCCGTGGGGTTGGGTGGGTGAACTGAAGGGCCTGAATATGTGAAAGACGGGGGCTAAGGGCATGGTGACGTGGCGAATCCATGGGTGGCCGTAAAGGCCGGCGACCATTCGTTTGGGACGATGCGAGCGAACGAGGATGTCCAGTATGTGGAATGGGGGTTCGTGGGGCTGAGCGAGTGTGCTGGGGGGCTCGGGTACACGGAAAGTGAGGGTCGAACTCTGGTGACGTGGCGAAACGCAGGGGCTCTAACACAGCGAGGTTGGCTCGCGTGGGGCATATGCGTGGGTACGCGGGGCTCTGTGGGGTTCTAAGACGTGGGCCGTTGGTGTAAAGAGGCGCATCGAGCGCGTGTGTAACTTGGGGGCTGTAAAACGCGGTGTGAACTAAGATGGTGCGGAAAAGGCGCGCTTGCCATGCAGACGCGCGTGGGTGGCGCAACGCGGCCTAGCGTAGGTCTTGGGAACGTTTATCGTAGGCGTGGGGGCTCTTATGGGTGCGTCTTGGTGGTGAATAACGAAAAAAATCCGGGTCGAAGATGATGACTTGGTGGTACACGGATTGGCCTTTTTGCCTCGAAAAAGGGGCCATAGCGGCGCATGGTGAGACACGAAGACTCGTGGGCTATCTAACAAAAATACGGGTGGCCGTGTGGCCGCCATGGACGAAGAACGGGGGTCGCTCTGCAACTGAGTGGTGATACCGCATGAAAAAACTGTAAGGGCGAGAAAACCAGTAGAAAAGGCTCAAAAAAGCCAGAGGTTGGTGAGAAAAGCAAACATGAGACGAATCACACTCTCATCACCAGGTGGAGTGGGCAGGGGGTGCCCACTCAGGGTGTCATGGGTGCATCATGGTGGGATAAGCTGAGTCTCTACTACAGTGTGATCTCTACTAAGTAGTCCTACGAACCGTGGGATCCTATCACGTGACCTCCTACTACACCGTGGGGTGGGAAATAATGACAGATATCTTGACACTTTTTGGAAAATTTTGAATATTGATTGAATGATATGGACTTAGGCAAAATTAATGCAATCAATCTTGTATCTCATGAAATATTGCATGGATTGAGATGGTTATAGAGGGACATTTGAACAATATTTAGTGTATGATGAGTTGTGGATGAAGTAAGAGGTAACCCAGTGTTTTTTAACACCCAGAATGATATTGTTAAATTATGGTTAGGGTTCAGATCAAAATATCACAAGAATCATATATGTTGGCTCAAAGAACAAAAATAAAGAAAAATGCAGTATATGTACTTCTAGCCCTTAAAAAATGAACAACTTTCTCTCTACAATCTTGTTCATAGGAACTCATTTGATGCCATAATTTAACAATATCATTCTGGGTGTTAAAAAACACTGGGTCACCTCTTACTTCATCCACAACTCATCATACACTAAATATTGTTCAAATGTAATTAAGGAGCTGATAGCCATTAGAAAATAGTACAACTTTCCCTCTATAACCATCTCAATCCATGCAGTATTTCATGAGATACAAGATTGAGTACATTAATTTGGTCTAAGTCCATATCATTCAATCAATATTCAAAATTTTCCAAAAAGTGTCAAGATCACACTTGAGGGTGAAAAAGGCATCAGTACATGTAACTCGGAAAATTTATACTAGGTGGTACGGAACTGTCCGAATATCACATGTTCACATAACTCAACCACTTATCTAGTGTGTATAATTGTATTCCGCAGCAAGTAAACGCTCAACAATCTTGACACGCCCCTTCTACACCGCATGGTGCAGAGCTGTCCGGCCAGCACCCATCACGTCGGACGTGGATGTCTGTATATTGACGTCTGCCCCACGCGCTAATAACATGTCTACAATTGCATCCTGGCCTCTCCGAGGTGTGGCGCCATTCGTCCGGTCGTCATCTGCGCGTCCACCCCAGTGCGGAGACACAGTTCAACCATTTTTACGCGCCCACTCGATGCAGTAGTATGCAAGACTGTTGCGCCCCATCCGCACCGGCAGCGAGGAGCATTTCCACGACCTTCTCGTGGCCGTTTTCTGCAGCACCAAACAGAGGCGTCTGACCGTAGTTCGTCTGTAAGTTCACGCTCGCCCCGGCTGCCAGCAATATTTCGACGACCTTACCCTGTCCCCGCTGTGGGGCGTATCGCAACGCCGTCTCCCCCCCGGATATGGTGACCTGATTCACGTCCGCCCCAGCAGCAAGCAACATGCTGAGGACTTTCTCATGCCCTTTGTTCGATGCTTCGTGGAGCACAGTGACGCCATCTGGGGTTTGTGCGGTGACATTTGCCCCAGCCGCCAGCCGCCAGCCGCCAGGAAAATCTCAACGATGTTATCGTGCCCAGCCCATGCTGCGACATACAACGGTCTCGTGCCATCTCTCCCTGTCGCAGCCAAGTTTGCCCCTGCAGCAAGCGACTTTTTTATGAATCTCTCGCCACCGCCTATTGCCGCTGCCAGGTGCAATGCTATCCAACCAACCATGAACGCTGCGTAAGGGGATGCGAACCTCGTTTGGGGTATCGTCTTTTCCGTGTCCGCCCCGGTTTTAAGCAATACCTCGACGACCTTGTCGTGCCCTTTGGATATCGCGATGTGCAGCGCCGCCATGCCATCTTCAGACAGTGATGCGTTCACGTCCCCTCCCGCGTCCACCAGCAGCTTCTGCACGGCTATGTCGTCTCCCTTCTCGACAGCTTCGCGTAAAGCACTCTCAAAATTGCTTGCCATACGTACTTGGTTGAGATTCGATAGGTGAGCGTGAGAGTAACTTATCTAGATGAAGATCGGAGCCATCGTCTAAAGCTGTGCCGTATTTGGTCATGGGCCACCAAGTAGACCAGCAGCGCTAATAGGATGTGCGTTGAAAATGGGGCATTTGGCGATTGACAATAATCAATGTCCCAAAACCAACCGACCACTCCAACCCCAGAAGTCGCCTCGCTGTCTTCTGGGTCCGGGCACCGCGACAGCTCATCGATAACGCTCCACGATATCGATGTCACGGTCAGCCGCATCAACTCTGCTGGGACGGAGACCGGCACCAAAGTCTCCACAGATGGATACATTCTCCCTCTTTCATCGCACGACTTGATCAAGAAGGCAACAAAGCCTCGAAGACGTCATCAAGGTTGTCGGCAATCTGCGTTGGTACTCGCATGGTCTTTCCAAAGTATCCCTTTGACCGTATGGCGATTCGTCTGCACTATCGGGGAAACATATGTGGTCATTTTCAAACATTGTCGAAAAGCTGCATCAGCCCTGTCATCCTCTCTGCTATGTCTGGTGTGGATCATCTGCGAGTTCATATCTGGGATCGTGTGTGTTGTCTATCCCAATATATATCATATACGTGTTCATCAGAATTTGCCCCATTTTGTAGAAGCACCCTACGAAAGAGCGTCTGTTGCTGCTGTACCAGTAACACTAGATGTCTGATACTCTTCTTCTGGGTTATCGCAATCGCTGGTTCCGCAGGAATCGTGCCCAGCTTCATGAAAGGCGATACCGCTGGCGCCATTGCTTGTGGTGTCATGATCGGCGTTGGATTTTTGGGATTTTATTTGTGCTTGGTCTTCTCTTGATGTTCGTCAATAGTAAGGCATCGAAGCTGGTTTCACGCTGAGCTCAACGCTTATGGACATTTTTTTTACCTAGGTATTTACCGACTGTTGGATATGCACAAGGAGACCATTATAATAACGTTCATCGCTTCACAGGACGATTTCTCGGACAAGAAGTATAATGTACACTATCCACGATGCTTTGTTGTATACTCAATGAATATTGTTCCGGTATTCTGTACAAGTTGGATTCAGACAGATTTCTGCGGAGTATGCGGAGTATTCAAAAATCGAGTTTGAGTGATTATCGGATAATTTAATATATACGGACAGCCTGCGCAGGCGAGGGAACTGTAAGAGCGGCTGAAGTCTGTACTTGATGTAGTGAAATCCAACCAGCGCAAGCATTCCAAGTGGAAGACGCTTGCTGGTCAATTGAGCCTTGCCAGATTACGTCAACTCCCATGCACACATTAGACTTGGGGGTCACTGTCGATGAAGCGGTCGAATTCATCGTGGACACGCTCAAGGAGGCATTGAATGGCGCGGCCCGTGCGTGGTGGGCTGCATGCTGGTGATCCACCTTGATCATAACAACGTAGAGGCTGATCAAACGGCATCACCCAAGTCTCGTCGCATTTCTGAGTGTTCAACGCACTCCCGCCGACAGCGCTGCACTCGATGAATCTGGTTGGTTGACATGCAGATCCTTGCTGGCTGACATCGCCGCTAGCGGTGTGGCGAGAAGGCTTCATTTTCTGTAGAATGGTGCCCGTCTTCACTAAGATCAGTGCAGATCCTGCAAACGCCGGTCACGCGATTGGCAGGTTTGGCGACAGAGTTGATATTCTTGGGGTAGTTATCGATGGTCTCTTTCGGTTCCTTATACATGCCGCCAGCAAATTGAAACCATTCAGCGTTGCTAAAGGTCGTCACCGCTACACCGAAGGACCTTATCCCATACGGTATGAATACAACCACGAAAACTACGGTTTATTCAAATTATCTAAACTTGTCCAATCTTCCAAACAGGTCCTGAGACGACGATCGTGTCGTTATCGCGTTTCATGCGCAGTGCACAAGTGTTCTATCTCTTGCATATATTCATGGGCGTATGCTGTCCCCTCATCTACCCGGCCGTTGTTTCGTCCCGGCCTACCCGGTTGAAAATGGGCGGCAGTTCTGCATAGATGTAACATCGCTGGAAGCCAACGCACAATTAAACGATGTCGCTGTTGCAAAGAGTTGCAGTACCTCGCGTTCTTCAGTTCTGGTCGCCGCACACTTCCTCCACTTCTCAACCGATCATTTTGTTGTTTTGCTGAATACATGTACAAGCAAGATAACAACGCAAATAGTTTCAACATGTAGATATCTGCCCAATATTTGCTTGCAAAAAATGCGCATTTGTCTCCTGTGTATTTTGCAGTTAGTTCTCTACTGGTCAGGAAAATGGGTGGTCATTACAATACAAAATATATTGGATACAGCGTATCTGCAAGGAAAGAAACACAAACAGACCATTCAAGTCCGTCTCGAAAGCAAAAGTCGAAGCAGAAACTAAGCACGACACACAAGATGAACCCAAATAACCCACAGCTCACAATGATAACATCAAGAGCACGAATCACTGTCAAGTCCTGTGAGAGGCCTGACAAGGATCAGTCAACAAGCTCAAACCGGCTCCGCTTTCCCTCCCTCCCGTCACTCGCGTCATCCAAAGTTCGCTTCTCACTCCCACTCGCGCTGGCTACCGCGGTCCCTACCTCCATACTGACGCCTGAAACTCCAGGAAAGGACTCCCCGTTAACTAAATTCTGTAATATCAGTGCATATTGCTCATCCGTTAGACCCAGCCCCGCCAGCGGGTTGATTCGCCCTTCCTCGTCCACGGCTCCAACACTTCTACCTTGCATCATGCCACCGCCCATCGGCACCAGCTGCCCAGTAGCACCAGCGACGGTGGCTTGGGAGGTCAGCGCTTCCTCGAATGACGCATCCCCAAGTGGAGGGATACCGACCGAGCGCGGGACTTTCGACATTTGCTGAATGACTTTGAGATGCATGAGATGTTTCTATGTGCGCGTGTCGCGTGGCGTCAGTTTTATCCAATACAGTCATCAACATGCATACCTCCAACATTTCCAAAAGGCCCTCCTTCGTAAAAGGCTTCGGCAAGATATCGTTCATCCCTTTCACACAAATCGACAAGGCAGGCTCTTGAGTAACACCCTCGACAAACCACCCTAGGATGGAAAGAATACACACCGGAGGAATAATACGTCATTATCTCATTCGGTTTCGAGTTGCTGGTCATCGAGATGATAGGAGTCATATGATCAAACTGGCGGATAAGTGAGGTAGCAGATACACCGTCCAACTTGGGCATCACGATATCCTACCACAGGTCGTCAAAAAATCAAATTAACCAATAGTGTATGCAGACGCACCATCAGCACCAAATCATACTTTTCTAAATTCATCTTGTTGACTGCACCAACGCCATCCACGGCAACATCTATTGCGCACCCAAATACTTGTAAGAACTTGCTCGACAGCTTCCGGCTAACCGCGTCGTCATCCACTAACAAAACGCGTGGAGGCACTGCCCACCCGGGCACGAACGTCGATCTTCGCACACGCAGTTTTTGCGAAGCTGTGGTCGATTCCTGGCCGGCAATGGGCGGACTTGGATTCACAGTTTCGCCGTTCATATCCGCATCCGTATATGATGCGTCGGAAGTGGCTTGCTCTGGCACGCTGTAGGGCTCAGGCAGTGAAGCATTCACACCGTCATTCGCGTTCCCGACGATTCCCGTGCTGGTTCTGTTCGCCGTTCCTCCTTCTTCATCCATCCCAAGAGTTGTTAGTGTGTTGGCATCAAATGACCAATTCCCGTTTGCATCGTCGACGCTGCTCTTCGGCATCAGGTGGCCCAGTGTATACACCTGCAGGCCCTGGTGTGCAGAAGCCCCACTCATACCAGCAGTTGCACTAGGCCATGCTGGCAGACCTTCTCCAGCCTCACCTTCCGCATCCTCTGGCATCACAAACGTCTCATCCCCGCTCACCCCAAACGCCACCCGGCCTCCTTGCGCAGAAGTCGGTCGGCTCCGCTGTAGCTCCTCTATTCGTGCAAGGGCGTCTTGTCTGCTCATCCCTTTTCTCATCCCCACCTCCCACCCCATAAGCCCGGCGGCGGCAGCCGCCAAGATTCGTGGTGTGTGTCGACCCTGACCACTCACCCCGCCGTTGCCGCTGCTGCCGTTCCCCTCCTCGGCGTCGCCACTGCCGAACGACATGCCGGCAACCTCCGCCCGCCGCGAAATCTCGTTCATCTGGAGGAGAGACGCCCGTGCGACATCCGATTCGGGGTAGGAGCCCATCATTCGCTGGGCTTCCTGTGTAGGCAGGAAGGGGTTCTGGTCTGATGCGTCTGTTCCGGCGCTGCCACTCCTGCTGGGATTGTTTTGTTCCTTGACTTTGCCTGGGCGGGCATTGCGTTTGGCAGGGTTAAGATGAGAGTCAGTAAGTCGCATGGCGATTGGCAGAGAATTGTACAGTGAAGAGGGGAGAGAAGAGAGAAATGAATCAAGAGGATTCCAGTACACCGTGTGATCCACTTCAGATCTCACGGAAAGGAAGCAGAATCCTACTCACCATTCTCAACCTGCAAAAAGTACTGGATCAAATTCTGCATGAGGCCATCCTGCTGAGCCATATTCCTTTGGAAATTAACCATCTCGACAAGCACGTCCTGGTAATTTCTCTCCAAGCTGCGTACATGTGCTGTTGTATCTTCTTGCGCTTGTGTGAGTCGGTCGACCTGCGCTTGCAGGGCCTCGACCGTTGCGGTTGAGGGGGCGGCAGAGGAGGTTGTAAATGGACCGGGGGAAGTAGATGGAGCACCGTTTTGGGTGGTGCTAGTGGGGGGGTGCGGGTGTGATTTGCGCTGGGTGGGAACTTTGCGCTTGATGTTTTCGAGGGCATCGCGTCTGTCGGCGTGAAAGTCTGGATGCCGGAAGGTCCAACTCTGCAGAAAGAAACGAAGTAACAGAATGGACATGAGGATAGATGGATGAGGGTATGGGTGGAACATTACGAGAACGCACGTGTTCGCCGAATTGGTTGTCGTCCGTATTTTTGACCTGTGTAGAGAGGTTTGCGAACCAGGACAGGAAAGAAGAAGAAGAACGAACCTTGTGAAAGTCATACTTGTTCAGCTGCCGTACGAAACTAGCAAAGTTTGAGTGTTTGAACATCCGTGGCAGTATTGATTTGGTAAATTCGTTCATGTCCTTCGGGGAGTTAGTTTTTGAACAACACAGTACAGGTTTTGATCATCCACAAAACACACCTTGACGACAAAGCAGTCGCCCTGCGGACCCCAGGACACGACTTGCTGAAAGGACTGGTCCTCCAGCATTCTGCATGCAAAAGCGACGTGTCAATCTAGGAAATCCAGCAAGGACATACGGAGATTGCAAGGCGCACTTGTAAAGCTTTTTGACGAAATCACTCGTCGACGGCATACCGTCCTCAGCAGGGCCGCTTTCCTTGGCGGAATGTTGATGCTGTGGTGGCTGTTGATGCTGTGGTGACTGCTGTGGCAGGTCATGGTGGTGTGCCAATGGCCGATGTCCTGCACCAGACTCGTGCTTTACCGTAGAATCGGCTCGGGATGACTCGGCCCGAGAGAGATGAGGCTGTTGGGAAGGGTACAATTCTTCACGCGAGTTCGAAGTGCGATGATGCGTCGGCCAAGGATGCTGTGGGGTGGTTGGGGATGGGAGAGGCGGATGGACTGAGGGTGGGAGCGAGTGTGGGTTTGGATAGGTAGCGACGGGGGGGAATCGATGGGGCTGGGCCGATGGGGGAATATGGGGGATTGGTGGAAGTGTGTTTGAGCGGGAAAAGGAAGATGAGACTGGGAGGTGTAGTTGGGATGGCGGGGGCAACTGAGAAGATTGGAAAAGCTGATGTCGAGGATGTATATTGGAATATTGACCAGGCTGCTCCATGTTTGCGGCGACGAGCAAGTCTGGTCTTCGTAGTCGTCGTCGCCGCCGAGGTCGGACTCGGATGTCGTTGTCGATGTCGATGGCGAAGAGCTGAGCGCCGAGCGCTGGTCAGTACGACGTCGACCCTAACATGTGCTCATTGCATTCGGCAACTCCCTTCAATATCATATCAAAAAACATATACTTTAGACCTTCCCCGACCTTGCAAAGCCAAAATATACCGTATTCACCCGGCCTGGAACCAAGGCCTGGAATTCTGGCCCTAACGGACCCTGATCAAAATAGTCCAGGCTGTGTTGGGTGCCTTGCATAGGTTGCGGGACACGTTTTGAGAGGTAAAATGATATTTTGGAAGCTGAGCGCTAAGCGCTGATTCTTACAACGGCATACGCAGATGTCCTGAATTCCACAAATAATTACCATCAGTATGTACATGGTCACTTCCAATAGTCTGCAGGTATTTCGCGCTCAGATCCGGGTGAAGAGCGAAAAACTCTACAAAATCTAGTTTTAGAAGCGTTTCCATGGTTAAAAGGTCGAAAACGCACGGTGGCTCATCAAAACCCACCATCCTCACCAGCACCTCCATGTTCGAGGCAGTCCAGGGCTGTCCGCGCTTGATTCATCACGTCCTTGTCTTCGTCTGCGAGTATATGGTGTTGTCCCAACCCTCGTCCACCAGGACTGCTACTCACACCACCGGTCCACTCACATATACGTTTTAGCGTTGACACAATACCCGCGTCCACCAACTTATGGCGCCGTTTTGGATTCGTGCAAGCCAAAGCCAGGACAGCGGCTACGGCTGGCTTGCGTGTTTCCGCCTTGGCATCCGCAAGACATGAATGTAGCGATGTAAGAATTGACGGATGGGACACGATGAGGTTTTGCTGGCTTTCACTGCCGTTAGCTAAATTTGCCAAAACATATAAAGCCTGCCGGGAACAATTTAGCACAGTACTTCAGGTCTGTGCGTAGTGTATGTAAGCGACATACTTGAAGGAGAACATCCTCGTCTGTGGATCTCAACGAAACTGATAATTGGCCGAGAAGCACATCAGCGGTAAACTCTTGGAAAACCAGGTCGATGCCTGCTTCATTTTCAGCGAGGTTTCGTACAACGCTCCATGCTTGCTCCTGCACCCCTTTATCCGGATCAAGGAACAATCTATTGGAAACTTAAATCATCAATGGGAGAAAAATGGACATAAAACCTACTGCACTAGCTCCCGCCAACCGAGATGACCCATGACCTCTCTTTTGGTTTCTATTGATGTTTTGAGGAGCAAGTTTTTGACCGCCCACAGAGCATTCAACCTGAGAGCGGAATCGCCAGAGCTGAGCAGCTCCACAAGACGAGGCATGAGTCCTTGTTCGAGGTAAATCTGACCAGAGTGTGTCAATACATCCAAGGCCCGTATCAATCCACCTACAGGGCGTAGAGGAGAAAATGCATTGACAAGATTGCAAATTGCAGAGAGTGCAGCGTTAGTGACACGCCGATCTTCGCCTACTGTCTTGAAAGTATGAAAAATTGTCATACCCAGTCCGCTATCCATAATGTTGGTACGGACCACGGCAACGGCGCGACTGAGAGCTCTCACACATTGGCAAGCAGCGTAGCGTACACCAATGTGGTGGTGGGTGAGAGATACATTGATTGTAGTGATGAGGTGTGCGGTTTCCGTGAATTCGCGCCGAGTTTCATTGTCAAACAGCGACAACGCAGCAATAGTTGTCAGCGCAGCCTGAGAAATCTCAGCCAAAGGTCACGATATTCCCACCAAAAGAAAGAGTACCTCTCGCAGACAACATACACTCTCTGGTTCCTCTTGGTCCCATTCGGCGTGGTTTTCGAGTGGTGTTATGGACATGACGAGTGTGGCCAATTTTTCTGCAGAACCACGATCAAGAGCCATTTCACACAAATCATTGTCGTCAGTCACAAGATAATCTGCAAGGTGATTGAATACATGTCGTTGCATGTGAAACCTCACACATACAGAGTATGAAACAGGCTTTGGTGCGATTTGGTGCGGATTCAGATGGTGATGCAATCAGCCGGTTGACGACGTGTATGATGGGTAGTGCTGAGGAGATGTCTGTTGATATTGACGAACCCGATGTGTTGGACCGAAGAATGTGTGTAGCGCTAAATAAAATCTGGTCAATGATATATTGTCGAAGGGGCGGGGATCGCTCCACCATAAGCACGCAGCCAGTTGAACGTCCAAAGAACGGGATTTACAATGGGAAAGGACGGATGACAAAGGTGAAGGTACTTTAGAGAGCAAATGTTGGTAAACTTGAAATAGATGTGATGGGCTAAAAATCCTGACCATCTCGATCGAGAGAAGATTTTGCAAGGACGATGGCTACGCTTGGATTGTCTTTGGCTAATGCGGCAAGAGCGGCAAGGGATGCTTCCTGGAGCTAGAAGGAGTGAAGCAACTGAGACAGGCCAACTTCAACGCAGGTACCACCAACCTTGGTATCCCGACTTCGAAGCAATGCGGTTAGCTGTCTTGCAACCCAACCACCCTGCCTACTGGGGCCATTAACGTTTGATGCGTCGGCCTTCTCCCATCCTCGTTTACCCTTTACCTCCTTCAATCGATCCACTCGTGGGAGCCAATCGGTAACTGCGCTACGATGAGTGTCATTTCGGACGGCAGACGCAAGCAGTTGTGCTATTGATGTGCTCGTTTGCAAGGATGTGTCCACTAGCAACGGGAGATATATATCAAGAAATTCCAGCTGCGACATGACAATGATTTAGATTTCGTTTGGGATCCTACACAAACAGAATGTGGAAATACTTGAAAAAGATATTCTAGTGCATCTTTGGCATCGTTGCGAATACCGGAGGTGTCGATATGTAGACCCCACTGTGAAGGTCCTACTGTATCTGCGATTGCTACAGCCAAAGCCCGAAGGGCACGAGCGAACGCAGATTTTAGAGCCACCGAGTCAGAAGGTTGAAATTTGGATATGGCATAGAGAAATGCTTCGAGAGCATTGGCTGCTAGCAAACTTCTAAGGGCTTCCTGAGATCCTGAAACAAGGGATATATAATCAATGCCAACATTTGGATCAGACGTAAGAAAATGAACCGTAAGAAAGAGAGGATATAACATGGGCAGCTTCGATGCGTATGTCCACCTGTGATCCTTCGGTTTCATCTGATAGCGGGGGATTGTTCAGACAACCGACAAGCCTGGACAATCCGGGGTGAGGACCCAGCGTGAGACCAGTGGAATGCTCACTGTTCAACGAAAGCATGGTCCTTCGCTCTAAGAAGCTTGGCCGAAGGATTGCCGATTACTGAGTTCTTGACCGTCTTCAGGGCTGAGAGACTCACGGTTGGAGTGGTGACCATTCCCATATGAGAGGAGCAAGGTGGCGTCCTCGAGACTTGAGAGAACAATTTACAGCTTGTTCAGCTTTGCCAAACAGTGGCAACTTTCAAGTTGGCCAGCAGATCTCCCGCCGTTCCCTTACACTGGAATTGAATTACCAGATGAACCTAAGAGTTCCACGTATACCACCCCGCGAGCTTTCCCTCGGACCGACCTTAGAACGCTCTCTCGAGTCTCGATAGACCACTTTTACGAACGAAGCGATTCAAGCCGCGATGAACCTCAACAATCTACCCGAAGGGTACCAATTTAGGGTTGGGAACTCATTTGCTGAGAAGAGTTCCGTGTCGAATGAAGAGGCACTTCGCAGCCCTTGAATTACACGCAACAGTCGCCGGAGCGGCCAAGGTGCTCGGAGTACAAGGAAGATTTGTTTTTCCTCAGTCTGGGAATGCTGCAGTCATCGGTGATCCCGACTTTTCGTGGGTTCAGGGCAAGGGCAGACCTCATCCCAAGATCGTCGTACGTACATCAACCTTAATTCAATGATATTACGAACATGTTTCATCCATAGGTCGAGTACAAGACAGACTGGGTCGCCGACCTGAATGACTTGTTCGCTTTCTTTTTGAGCCGATATCGTAATGCCAACGAGAGACAATCGATTGAAGCCCTCGAACAGCTATATGGCTATGACTTTTAACAATAACGAGTACGACATTCTCTCCAACTGGCCACGTGCATGGTGTCTTCGGCGAATGGAAACTGGAGATCATAAAACGTTAGAGTGTGCTGGCCCAATCGAATTGGGACGTCCTACGCGGTCTCCATCAATGCTGAAGGTTTTCGTTGTAATTGTTTTACTCTCACAGAAGGACTGGTTTTACGCCTCTCAACATTATGTCCTCCTCCCCCGAATCGCTTCTTTACCTCCGCATGTACATCACACAAAGCTCAACGAAACGCCCTTGCGGCTGCTGGAGGCTACGATAACTCAGTCGTTCATGGGGAATACCCATGCATGGATCTCGACTACCGCCTCTGCGATTTTCAGCTGAACTCAGCTCGGCGGTCAGCACTCGGTTGCATCGTGCTCACAAATTTGTGTCAAGAATCTCTGGGAAAGCCTCCCTTCTCTGTTGTCTGTAAAGTTGTGGATGTTGCGCTAACACCGAAAGCGGTACTCGACTCTTATCCGAAGCTCATGCATACGCATTCTTGAAAAACCTTCAAGGCCAAGTCATTCTCAAGCTCTACGGGTACTATAACATCTGGGGAATCTTAAATGTCCTTGCTTTAGAAGTTGGCGACTCGATACCGGAAGACCAGATAATATCCAGGCTCCTGCCAAGCCGCTTGCGAGAGGGTAGGATATAGTGCGGGAAATTCCCATATATTGAATGTCCGATATCAGTGATTACATTCCAAAATATGATTCTCCGAATAAAATTTATTTCAAACCTTGCAGGTAACATTTGTAAACAATGTCAGACACAATTCCAACACATTATTCCAGCTTCCTTCAAACATGTCAGGAAGCTCAGTAATGCACTTTTGGAAATAATCTAAAGGACATTGGGGCAAATTGGTGGGCCTGCTACAGTGTTTAATGGTTCCTTTGAACACTACCACTCTTTTGAATACTGTAATATAATCAATTCCACTTTCTTTTTTGAAACATGTTCTATTTACTTCAATACATTCTCTGAACCTATCTGGATATTAATTTTCATTCAGACACCCCATTGGTCCAAATATCACTGGCCCACAAATTTTGACTGAGTGTTTTATGATCAAAACTTTAGAGTATAAGGAGTGATCAGAGTTTTCTCTGCTCTGTGAATAATCTTTTAACTACTTCTATTTGGACCAATGGGGTCTCTGAATGAAAATTAATATCCAGATAGATTCAGAGAATGTATTGAAGTAAATAGAACATGTTTCAAAAAAGAAAGTGGAATTAATTATTGTTATGGATCGCTTCTGCAGCGGGCTCCGGCAACAATCAACTTAACTAGGAGGCAGTTTCATTGTTGCTTATAACTAAGACAACACTGCTACAAAGGAGGGAGGTTCATGGTCTAAAGTCATGTGAGCCATGGGGGTTACCCAAGATAAGAAGGTCTGCCCCAAAAACCAGACTAAATGTAAAGAAGAGAAAAGAAGAAAAAGTCTGAACCAACTACAAGAACAGTAGATATAGTGACTGGTCTTGAGGGGATGTAAATAGAAGTCCAACCATGAAGCTACAGCAAGTCTAACTACACCATGTGTTCACCATGAGGCAGACATGAGGCATCCTCATGTCGATGTTCTTGCGATCCAAACTGGAGGCCCAGATGTCATTGAGGGATAGAGGAGGTCCGGATGACTCGGATGATTTGTCATTGGATCATGTGATATGCAGAATTGCCTATTCAAGGTCTACGCTTGCTGTAATGGGCAAGTGTGCAGTCTGGCAAGTACATTGCATGGTTGGGTTGAAGAGAGATATTGTCCAGTGTGGGATTGGTGAAGAGAGTGTCTTGAGGTAGTGTGGATATAGTGACAAGGTCAGTATGAAAGAAAACAAAGGAATGTGTTAGGGGAAAACCAACTAGGATGGTGGGATAGTCGAGGTCAGACATGTGAACAGCATATGCTGTGATGGATCACAATGTCTGTGTCAATGACATATCGAGGGGCAATATCTTGTCCTGTGTGTGGAACAATGCGGTCCACCTGATGTCGGTATCCATCCAAGTAAGGGTATTGTTGTAAACGAATGTGGGAGGTATCAAGGTCACAGATGAAAAGGGATAAATGAATGTGGGTCCAGGTTTCGATTCATGGCACAGGTGACAGGCTGGAACAAGTTGTCGGGTACTGCATTGAAGCAATGACGTGTGAACAATACACAATAGGAGTTGGTTCACTGTATTGGGAAGTTGTATGGTCTGTGGTTGAAGTTCAAAAGAATGTGCTTCAGTGATGATCGGATTGGAAGGAAAAGTAAAATGTCTTGTGATCAAGGATTGTTCAGAGTATGCATGCAGATGAGGAATGTCGTCGGATGATCAGGGAGGGTAATGGTAGGCATGGAATACAAAAGTGGAAACCATATATCTGGGAATGGCAATTGTCAATTACATGGTCAGATATTGTCGAGGTGGAAGTTGGACATATTGATGGCAGAAGGGTTTTGGTGCCGATGCCAAAGATAGATCATAACAAGGTAGAAACTGATAAGGAAAGTGATGGCAATGCTGCCAATGATGATTACAGTAATTAGCTGTGTTGGGAGTACAGCCATTGTGTATCAGTTTGTTGTGCGATGATGTAAAGAATATGTCAAGGGAAGGGAAAAGACAATGGTGATGATGTCTGTCAGCAAGGAGACTGTTCAGGTACAGCAAGGTCATGTGGGGATGTGTCCATGGTCAGTCTGGATTGTTCTAGAAGAAAGGGTAAAAAGGGAACAAGAACAAGAATAAACAATGATGTCCAAAAGAAGACAAAAGGCAAAAGGGAACAAAAAAGGAAGGTGTGGTAATGTGGAATTGTCATGGCAGGTACTGGAGTTGGAATCGGAGTTGCGGAGTTGAAAAATGTAATACAGCACCTCAGTACCCCAATCCCACCTCGCATATAGGCTGGCCACATCAATTGATGTGTGCGGCACTATTGTGAGGTCAGATGGCACTGAGGGCAGGCGGTTCACAGTCTGAACTGTGTTTGGACTGAAACCAAACTGATGTCAATGGTTTACATTGGTTTCAGGTTCAGTTTAGGATTTTTTAGCAGGAACCGAATGGTTCAGTTCCGGTTTGGGGCAAAAAGGCCCAAAACTGGACTGAACTGAACTTCCCCAACACTAGTAAGAGCATATTCTTTGCCATGGCCTCATCCTTTTCCCACTTTTCTCCAGTGGGGTCTGGAGCTGGCGTCCTGTTGTCCAGAGTGCCAGGAGGCAAAGGCTTGGAGGCCTTGCCTTAAAAGTGGCCCCAGTGTCCATTAGCTTTGATGGCAGCTGAGAAGCATAGCTCAAAGATTGCCTAATTGAGACCATTGGAGGCAAGCTTGGGAATGTCGGAGGGGAGAAAGTTGGAAATGGCTTGAAGGGTGCTAGCAGTGGTCATGATGAAGTGGACACAAAAAGGGTATGCAGTGGATATGCAGGGCTCAATAACCTGTAGGACTAGATAGACACAATACTATCTCAGTGTGAGAATGATACGCAGCTAGTTTGTTATTACCTAGATAGACACAATACTATCTATGTAAAGTCAATGAAAGGTAGAAAAATATGGCATGACAAAAGCACTTTTATTAATTTGCATGATGAAAGCTGTGTGATCATGCAAATTGGAACTGCATGGTTTCACAAAGTACATGGACTTTCTTTTTTGGCATTGCTATTATATTTACTTGCTTCTATGGCCATTTGGGGAGACTACTACATTAATTTATCTTCTACCTGTATACTTAGAGTGTTTTAGTCAACTATTAGCTACATTTCAGCAAGCTTTGTAGAATATGAAACAGCCTCAATGAGAAGGAGAACTGCACAACCGCTATTTTTGGATTTCCCATTTTGGGCAAGCTTTGTAATGTAGAGATTTGATTGCATGATCCGATCATTGGCTAGGACATCACAATGACCAATCATATCAAATTTGATCTCACATGAGCATTGCAACCAAAACAGGCAAGCTTGTTGATTTCTCTCTCAGAGTCAGAGTCTGCTTCATATTCCACAAAGCTTGCTGAAATGTAGCTAATAGTTGACTAAAACAATCTGAGGATACAGGTAGAAGATAAATTAATGTAGTAGTCTCCCCAAATGGCCCCACAGAAGCAAGTAAATATAACAGCAATGCCAAAAAAGGAAGTACGTATACTTTGTGAAACTGTGCAGTTCCAATTCACATGATTGCGCAGCTTTGATCATGCAAATTAATAAAAGTGCTTTTGTCATATGACGTGACAAATGCACTTTTATTATTTGCACGATTGAGGCTGCATGGCCACGTGAATTGGAACTGCGTGGTTTCACAACTTCCTTTTTTAGCAATGCTGTTATATTTACTTGCAGTTTAGGGAGATTACAAGGTTCATTTTATATTCTACCTGCATACTTAGATACTTTTAGTCAACTATTAACTACATTTCAGTAAGGAGCAGTCTCACTCTCAGTACAAGAGAGAAATCAACGACCTGCCTTTTTTGGTTGCGAGGCTCATGTGATATCCAATTTGATTTGCTGCCATTGTGATGGCCTGGACCCAATGATCAGATCATGCAATCAAATCTCTCCATCACAAAGCTTGCCCAAAATGAGAAAACCAAACAAGGTGGCCACTGAGTTCTCCTTCTCACTGAGGCTCCTTTATGCTCTACAAGCCTTGCTGAAATGTAGTTAATAGTTGACTAAAAGTATCTAAGTATGCAGGTAGAATATAAAATGAACCTTCTAATCTCCCCAACATCAGGAAAACTCAAAATTTCTTAAACAGTCTTAACTGATCTTAATGCCAAAATTAAGTAGATATAAGAACAATTATGCTAAGACTGGTTGTTCTTGAATCAAGAAAGGTCTTGTCCTTATTCAAGAAGCATTCTTAGATCAAGGGGAATTAAGAGGAAAACATTTTTAAGATCAGAACTAAGATTAGAAATGTAAAGATCTTTTAAGAGCCCATGAAAACTGAACAAGCAGAATTAAGACGGGGTAAAAGAATGAGAATTCGAGATCAAGATGGGTAAGATGGAGAAAGATGAAGTGTTACTAAAAAAAAGGCTGGTTCACCACCGCCCACTCAGGCTGGGTGCAGTGGCATCATGAAGGCCTGGGGATATAAGCAGTGGCTGCAGCTTTAGCCTGAGCACTGGCAGGGATGTGAAAGGAATGAATGACAAGCAGCGACAACTTGAAGATGAGAACATAAAAGATAGAAACCAGGTTGGGAAACATAGTTTGGTGGCTATACAGACTCTGAGTGGCATTGTGACTGGACACTGGCAGATGGCAGTGTCAGCAGCAATCCTGTTATGAGACTAATTAATAATCACAACGCAGGGAAAAACTGTGGAAGTTTTTACAGTCATCCTCATTGTCTGAGAAATCACGAATACATGCCCATTTGTCTTCCACATCCTCATCATCGTCAACTGTGTTCTTCGAGATAGGGTTTTTGCCACCAACTTTCTTGTATTTCTCTGCTTTCTGGAGAATTTTCTTGATTGTTTCAGGGCGGAATTCATTCAGTGAAACCATATATTTTCACATTGCAGGACCCCAGTTTGTGTCACCAAATGCGACTGCCCTGCTCAACTCCCTGCCAGTAACCGGATTGACGGTCTTCACAGATATCTTGCCTTTATTAGTGGCCAGCTCCTCAACTGTGATATCACTGGCTGACCATAATGTAAGGCCTTGTTCAGTCTGCCAATGAGATTAGTATCTACAGACTTCATTGAAAGAACACTTACTCCAGCAGCAGATAAGGCAATTGCAACTAAGGGCTTCCCGGTCTTCGCTGTACCTGAGGTAACTCTGGGAATATTGATGCCACCATGGACAGCAAGCAAGTGCTGGGGTAAGGTCTGCAATATGAATGGGGAGCAGAATGCACCCCAATATTCCTGGAATCAAGTTAGTCCTGTAATTGGTGGAGACATGAAAAAGATACCTCAGGATTTTCACTCTTGGTATCGGAAAACAAGAACCTCAAATTCTCCAGTTCATGATCAGCAAAGTGCTTGCGGCTTTTGTTTGTCTCGAACAACTCATTGGAATCAAACAATTGGTTAATCATCAACGAGGCAGCAGAACCAAAGCTTGCACACCATTCATATACATGTTGATACACAGAGAGGGTGTCTAAGTGTGGGGTGTGAGTGCTGATCCAAAGGAGGCTCTGAGCTCAACTGTGATGGGGGAAAAGGGGGAATCCAATCCTTTTTATTTGTGCTTGTTGTGCTACAATAAGTACATAACAAAAACTAACTAATAAAAATAGGTAAAATGTGTGAATCGGACCTCAGACACACAGCATGTGTATCAGCATTGCTCAGCCTGGTGGTTCGAGGATTTGGTGTCAACAATAGGCGCCTTCAAATCATGCGGTGGGACACGCTGTCAGGGTCTATGTTGAACAGCCGGCAAAAGCCCGGCATACCCTCTGAGTTCGGAGTATGAAATGGATATATGGCAAACAACGTAGGAAAACGCAGAAGGGCAATCGATAACTCACCTCGTTGTTCACCTCCATCCACCAAACGACCCCGCATGCCTCCGAAAGGAAAGCAGAAGCAAACCCCTGGGGCTGCTGTCGAGACCTTCAAGGTTTCCTGGTCTGATTCACATGATTCATCCAGGACTGAAAGGCTCATCGACTGGCTGGATGAATACCCTGCGGAGCGACACATGCTGTTTTCTGATTCAACTCAAGATGCAAGAGCTGAAGGGCGTCGTCAGGATGTTGGCAAAACACAGAAATCCGTGTATCATACAATGATTGCACAACACGTCTTTGGAAATGACCGAAATCCTGATTATCTGCGGCACTACCAAGCAAACCCCGCCAAGTCCGCAAAATCGGTTGCGGATCGAATTACTACATATGTGCAACCTGTTTCCATCTTTTTCCGCCTTTTTCCTTGGTGCTGATGCCATCAATAAAGTCTCAAGATGAAATATCACGAGAAATGTACACTCCTCGGCTCCACAGGTTCTGGCTTGACATGGGAGCAGTTAACCGTGCACCCGGAGCACCAGAATCTTGCGAGTGAGTGTTCTCAATATTGCAGGCCTGAAAATGGGACTGATTCAAAGACGGATGTCTTAGTGAAGGTTCAGCACGATTTTCTGTGGTTTTCTCGTCTGCATGGCTATTGGAGATCCATTCCAAGTTACAACCCTCATGTTGTGTCTTCACAACCAGGTCAAGATCTTCAAGTCGAAGCGCACATGCTGCTATTTCCCAATGCAGCGCACATAGCGCCACCTGACGATATGATGACTGATGGCCAGGATGCCGAGGTTGTTGAGGAGCAGGTTGACAGAGCCACGCTGCCTGGTGAAGAAACTCTCCCTTTTGGGCATATGGTCTCAGCTCCGAATAACCCCTGGACGGTAATTCCACCCCACCCCTTGCAGGCTCCATATCCGTCATTGCCATCATCACTATTTGAGTCATCTTTCCAGGCATCAGCAGTGACTCAGCCCATAAGAAATCCATCTTCTAATCCACCCACACCGCCCAGTCCATTCATCCATTCGCCGGAAACATCTGGTCCATTTGATTTCTCCACCCTGCATCAACTTGAGTTTCGTCATGCATCTACATCATCATCCCCTCGTTATTCACCCTATCCGAGCCCAATCCCATCGCCCATCACACCATTAATGAGTGGTTCACCTGCCGCCACACCTCCTCCTGAACCTGGCCCCTCCAGTGCTGTTTCCACGCAGCGTCCTTTGCTACGCACACCTGCATGAGGCCGTGGTGGTTCCGCACCTCCACATGGCCCTCCTCGTGCAGGTGGACAATGATCTCATTCAGAACTCGAGCAACAAATCCCAGGTGGAAATCTAGATAACATTTACATGGCTCCTGTGGACATGATGGATTGGAGGAAGGAGCGTGAACATCAACGAATCATGAAGGATGCAGAGGTCAAAATTGAGAAGTACAGAACAGAAAGTCTGCGACTACGTTACTCGACTTCGGCAATGGAGTGGGAGAAAGAGCATATGGAGATCCAGGCAAACAAGGCTCGTGAACAGCAAGACGCCCAGGAGAATATCCTGAAGTTATACATCCAGTACAAGCATCTCCGCTCTCAAAACCAAGGCCAAACACCTGTTTCAAACCAAATGGTTGGATTTCCGCCCCCGGCTCCACCCCTCCATACACTGGTTCCAAATCTGCAGTTAACGCCAGACCAACAGGGCCTTGATATTACCGGAGCTGCAGGAACTTCTGAGGGTGGTGATTTATATGGAGCGGATGAAAGCAGGCATTCTGGTGGGATGGGTTAAATTTGTTTTGTCTGCGTCGTGTACTATGTTTTTTTGTCTCTTTCGGTCTCAATATACATGTTATAGCCAAAAAATCGCTATTGGGACGGTTAATCGTACAGAGGTATGTACATGTAGCGCGAAAAGGAGTGAAAAAAAAAATCAGACGGTAAAAAAAGAAAACGCATGTCATAAATGAGATTTACGTTGCCTGAGAAGGTGGAGGTGCGTATAGCCAACTGGACAGAAGTACGTTCAGTAAATTTTCACGAAATACTGCCCCTGCCCGAGCAATTGGAGGGGTGGGAGCGCCATCATCATCATCATCGACATCTGCCATTGTGTCCCCATCCTCCTCACCATCCTCAGCATTGACCTGAACCGAACGGTTGTAGAAATCGTAACCCAGATCAGTGCTGTCATCGCCATCATGTAGGGTTGAAAATGTGCATCGGTCCCTCCATGTAGTATCGGAGTCATTGCCCTCAAATTGAATGATAAGATTATGAAGCACTACACAGCAACGGGCCCATAAAATTGCCCACTTGTGAAGTTTGCAAGAGCCGATCTGGATACGAAGTTTGCGGAGGGATTGGAATCGGCCCTTGAGGAGGCCGATCGCATGTTCAGCTCGGACTCGCACAGTTGATAAACGGTAATTGAAGCGTCTTTGTTCGCGAGAAAGTTCGGTATTGGGCCGTTTCCGAAATGGTGGGACACACCAAGGTCGGACTGGGTATGCTGAGTTGGCCCACATCCATTCGCGTTCAGGGAGGAATGTTTGATGATCGGAGGAGATGCGGGTGCTCTGGAATGCGTAGGAGTCATGGGCACTTCCAGTGTGCCCAAGTGAATAGTCGATGATGCGAAGATTATGAAGCAGAATGATAAATTGACCGTTCATCGAGTACTGCGAAGACTTGTCGAACCATGCTTCTCTGTGTAGACCCGGCTTCTGGAAAAGAGGGAATGTTGTTCCATCAACGGCCAACCAGCCGTTCCGCCATTCCGGAATCACCTTCCTCTCACTCCAACCTTTAGAGGAGCGTATTTCGTTCTCCGTCGGCAGGGACATGGCTCGGTCATGAAGACTAATGATCGCTAACATGCACCGCTTTGTGCAATTAACGACGGTTCCAGGTGCAACTCCTGCCCATTCCGCGATGTCATCAACAGACGACGCGTTTCCGTAGTGACCAATACAGTTGAGAAAGATGCTGAGTTGGACAGGGAGAGGAATTTGATCTTTGAAAGATTTACTGACGAATACGGGGTCATCCTTGATGAGGGAGAGGATGTGATCGAAAGTATCCGGATGGACACGGACCTTCCTCTGGAAACGAATTGGACTATTTTCCTTGTACCACGCGAGGAGATCCATTTGGGAGTTGCGGGGTATTGGTATGCCGCGCTGAAGGTAGCGAGTAGAAAGAAGTTGATCTTGCAAGACTTTGAACCTGTCATAAAGGAGTGTGATGAGGTCGATTTCATCGGGAGCCAGTGAGCTATCACGAATGTGATCAGAGATCGGAGAACTGCCTTGCCATGATGAAAGGGGACTGCTTGAAGCAGAGGATGGCTGGGATGTATTGTGGCTATCGACATCGCTATCCTCGTCATCCGATAACAAATATTTGACGAGTTCGAGGTTGGTCTCCATGTAACATTTTTGAAGCGAATCAAGCATAATTTGCCGTTTTGTAACACGAAGTCGAGGAGGACGCGGAGGACGTGAATTTGGGAGTTGAGGCATTTTGTCGTACTCGAGCCATGCAAGTTGGTGATAAAACGTGAATACAACAAGTCGTATTCTATGTTTTCTAACCTATTACATTCAAACTCAGAGGGTATGCTGGGCTTTTGCCGGCTGTTCAACATAGACCCTGACAGCGTGTCCCACCGCATGATTTGAAGGCGCCTAATGGACTGAAATATTAATAAATTTGCTTATGACACTGTGGACAGCTTGTTGAGAGACAATTTTGTGCTCAATCCTTGGACTACCATAGACTTTATTCCAAATGGCTTGCATAGCACTAATGGAATCCTCATTGCAGATGGTCCAAGGATTGTGATAACTAGTGACAAAGTGTATGTATGTTGGTACAAATATGCAGCGCCATTGATTGACATCTTGACAGCCCTGACGGAGGTGAGCATTGGACCATTTGGCCTGGGTGTGGCTGGCACCCTGGGGATCGGCCTTGATACGCTTTACAGGGGGAGTACATTGTTCAACCTTGATGAGTGACTGGACAAACACTGGTTAGATCGGAGAGGGATGTAAACAGATTTACATTACCAAGCTAGTAACCCTCTTATTCCCTTTGACATAGCAGCCTCACACTCGGCACTCTCATCCTCGTCAAATAAACCCCCAATCTCATTGAAGCCTTCAGGAGTTGTGCTAGGTGGCTTTGATGCACCTGAAAGTCCTACTCTGCCACTAGAAGTTGTCCTCGATTTTGTAGTCGCACTGGTGCTAACAGCGGTAAGGGTGGAGATGCTAGCGGGAGCCTTGGATTTCAACTTTGAGGCCTGGCTGCCCTTCGAGGTGACTTTTGTATTGGGTCCTGTAACCTCTGTTGCCCAATCTTGGATGAGTCCGGTTGTCTTTGCCTTGTTGGATGTAGAAAGCCTGAGAGTATAGAAAAAAAGTGTGGTGTTGTCAAGAACAAGCATAGAGCAGGCTAACAATAAACATGTTGCACTTGGATTGATTGTTGATGTTATTCCCATTAACATGAGTCACATCATGAGACTTCATTATACTTCATAAGATGACATGAACTCAGAAGTGAAAGATAACTTACCTCTTCTTTCCCACTGGTGGGCGCCTTTCGTGCTGCGCTGATTTTTTGCCTTGCTGAGGCTTTGGCCTTCTTTGTCTTCAGCTGGTCATTCTCATGATCAGTGAGATCCACTAGGACCTCATCTGGTATCTCCTGCCAGTCAGGAGGGGATGGAGCCAACTTGTTTTCAACTGGATCAACATTGTCAGCGGTCATGACAAGTTGGAGATGAGTACTGGTACAGTGGAGAGGACGAGGTACAGGCCGAATTTGGCCACTGGTGAGTTGCTTGTCAGAAGCATCCTCATTGGCCATCTTATCTTCATGAGCAGCAATGCAGGCAATTTTTGCTTGTTCTTCAATTTTTTTTTGTTCTTTGGCTTCTGCCTTGAGTGCCCTGGCTTCTGCCATCTCCAATTTGGTTCGTCACTTTCATTTTGGCACTTGTTCACCTGGATGTTTATCAGCATTAGCAGCACGCATTGCAATACGTGTCTGAGCAAGCGCAGACATTGTGGTGATGGAAGAAGGGAGAAGGTTCGTAAATTTTGCACAGTTGAGTCCCCGCTTGTCATGTTGATTGATGAGATCTCATACTATATTAGTCGCCGCTTTTGCCTTTGTCCACATTCATGTTATCCCAGGCTGCTGCCTTCCCCATTTTCCTGTTCTTTTTTCTCATGGCACTTAGTACAAAAACGACAGTGAAGCCTCCACAACTCCACAACCCTTGCCACCTACCATGTATCTTCATTGGCTGTAGGTGGTGGTTCCGAAATTGGGCTGGCCTCACAAATCATGTTTGTTCACAACATCTCCACAAATCCACCCTGAGTCCTGCACCTCCCCATCAACCACAAAATCATCCATCATTGCTAATTCCTGGGTCAGAAAGTGATGATATTGACATGTATGAATTTGACCACCTGAGAGGGACCCCTCCCGCCTCTCTGAATACCAATGTCCCTGATCTTAACAGCGATAATGATTTGGATCCACTGACTGATGTCGATGTGTCTGAATTCGATAGAGAGACCCCTCCTGCCAATATCCCTGATACTAATGGCAATAATGATTTGGATCCACCCTCTGGTGACTCAGAAGACAGTCACCCATGTAATCCCAACCCATCCACAGCTATGAAATATTTCCACCCTTTTATTAATGGTGAGTTGTGCTGCAGTTCTGGTTCTCATTGCTCTGAGAAATTTATCACAGGATGGCCCTATGATGAGAACAGAAACTACCTACCACCAGATACACCTCCCCCTCCTCATCGTGCTCATGCTGATCCCAAAGACTGGACCCCCTACTCCGACTGAACCAGTTTTGAAACTGCGGAGTTTCTATACTCTCGTGTACAAATGTCTGCAGGCAATATCAACACATTACTGGACCTTTGGGCATCAAAACTATTTAAACACAATGATCAATCAATCACCTTTTCGAGACACTAGTGATGTATATAACACAATTGATGCAACACTGCTTGGCGATGTCCTTTGGAAAATGTTTTCAATGCGATACAATGGGAACATACCTGATGGTGACGTGCCATCATAGATGAATGATGAGTTCCATGTTTGGTACCGTGATCCCTGTACCGTGATACAAAACATGCTGGCCAATCCTGATTTTGATGGTGAGATTGACTACTCAGCATTCTGCAAAGTTGAGGAAGATGGTGAGCGATGGTATCAAGATTTCATGTCTGGAGATTGGGCGTGGAAGCAGGCAGTAAGTGGCAATCATTTTTTTACACATATGAATTTCTTACTTGGGTATCAAGGATATTATCACTAATGATCCCACCACTCATGGTGCAATGTTCGTTCCTATTATCCTTGGAAGTGATAAAACTACTGTGTCAGTTGGTACCGGCAATAATGAATACTATCCCTTATGTGCATCTATTGGCAACATTCACAATAATGTGCACCGTGTGCACCACAATGCCCTCATACTCATAGGGTTCCTTGCTATTCCAAAATGTAAGTCTGTCTGTGAATACTGTAACATCCCACTAAACCAGATTTAGCCGACAAGAAATATAAAGATGATGCAAAATTCCACAAATTCTGCCGCCAAATCTTCCACACATCTATTTCCAGAATACTTCAGTTGCTCATACCTGGAATGACCACTCCAGAGATCGCTCAGTGTCCGGATGGCTATTTTCGGTGAGTGGTTTTCAGGCTTGGACCCTACATTGCCGATTATCCAGAGCAGGCACTGCTTACATGTATTGTCCAAGGCTGGTGCCCATGGTATGTTTTTTGTCACTCATCATTGCCAGCTGCGTTCTGACCATCAGATTCATAGGTGCCGAGCACGATGTGATAATCTGGACAGCGAACCTGATGGAGGGTGCCGCTCTCGTGAGCACACCGATTTACTTGTTGAATCATTAGAACTTGGGGAGTTATAGAATGAGTTTGGTGTTGTTGGTGACGTGATTGTAAGTCATACTCACAACCCAGCACTTCAGTTGTCCTATTCTCTTGTTGCTTTGTACTAATACCATTATTGATTGATGATCAGCCATTTGCAAATGACTTTCCACAAGCTGATATTCACGAACTCATCGCACCCAACCTTCTCCACCAGGTGATCAAAGGTACATTTAAGAATCACCTGGTTACCTGGGTGGAAGAATACCTGGTTCACACCCATGGCCCAGTGCACACCAATGAAATTCTGGATGATATTGATCATCGGTTTGTTTGCTAGCTCTTTCGTGTTCATGCATCTCACATATTTACAAATTAGCATTGCCGCTGTCACTCTATTTACAGGTTTATGGCAGTTCCCTCAGGGCCGGGGGTTCAAGCAATGGACCAAGGATGATTCCAAAGCATTAATGAAGGTTGGTCAGTAATGCTGCAAATCTATTAATCTACTGATTTGTCTAGGTGTACCTGCCTGCAATTGAAGGACATGTTCCACAAGATATGGTCTGCACTTTCAGTGCCTTTTTGGACTTCTGCTACATTGCTTGACATAATGTTCACACTCAAGAGACCCTTCAGCAGTTGGATGATGCCCTTGAACGGTTTCATAAATATTGTTCTGTCTTCCAGGCCACTGGTGTTTGGCCTGCAGAATTTTCCCTGCCTTGACAACATTCTCTTATCCACTATCACACTCTTATCCAGATGTTCTGTGCACCGAATGGCCTCTGTTTGTCAATCATGGAATCGAAGCACATCAAGGCTGTCAAAGAGCCATGGCAATGGTCAAGTTGTTATGAAGTGCTCGGCCAGATGCTCTTGACAAACCAGCGGCTTGACAAAGTTGTGGCCGCTCATACTGATTTCACAAGTTGTGGAATGTTAAATGGTACATGTCTTTCTGCAGCAATCCTTGCAGTTGGTAAGCATACTGTCTTTTTCATGCAATCATTATACTGAACAACCCATCCTGAACAGGATAACGGTCTTGACCATGGCAATGGTCACCCTGCCAACATTGGCCCCAACAACCACAGCAATGACATTGATGATGATGATGACGACAATGATGATGGGGCTATTGCTGGGCTGACTGATTTTGCACAGGTAGACCTTGCTAGAACTGTGTACAAGTGGAAGAACTCGCGACCGAACTCAATCTACCATACCTCCACAAACTTATCTGAAAGTTTCTTTACAACCAACTCCATCTCAATGGCCCCCTCACCTCGTAGGATGTTCCACTCTCAGCCTGCCCTTCATTTGAGGGGAAGGTTTCTGTTTACCTCTCAGCTGTCGCAACCTATTATGCACCCAGTGATCCTAGTGGGATTGGCGGTATGCATCGTGAACGCATTCGTGCAGCCCCTTCCTGGCAGTGGGGCCCACCCCGATATGATTGCATGCTTGTCAATTCAAACCCAGAATGTCCTGGAATGCACGGTCTTGATGTTGCCCATGTCTTGCAATTTTTTTCTTTCAACTTCCGTGGTACTACCTATCCCTGCACCCTAGTCCATTGGTTCTCACACATCAGCAATGAACCTGATGTAGACACTGGCATGTGCATGGTGCAACCAATACCAAATGCTGATGGACCCCTTGCTGTGATTCACCTTAATTGCGTGGTCCATGCTGCACATCTTATTGGAATATATGATGATCATTTTTTACCACCTGGTTTTCACTTCTCTCACTCTCTGGACAGTTTTCATGCATTCTACATCAACAAGTATGCTGATCACCACATGTTTGAAACTGTCTTTTAGTTTAGTGGTCAATGACTAGGCCATTGGTAGTTACCTATTGTGCTGTAGCACTCGAACATGCAGACACCCCCAATTAATATTTCAGTATTGCAAGCCACTGTCCATCATTCAGTTCCCTCCTCCGTCCATCAAAAGATACATATATTCCACTCAATATACTAGTACATCTCGATGTGTTCACTGGCATGTAGAAATTATCCCCTTCTTTTATTTCCATCATGGTATTGCCCTTTCTTTGACCTCCAGATTTGTGATGCATCAAAATCCCCACTGTCATCACCATCAAATGCTGAATCTTGCTGTCGCTTTCGCTTCTGCCTCATGTTGTGGGCTTGGATGCCTTTCAATGTGTAATGGAGAAATTCTGAGAAATCCAATGTCCACGAGACATCATGAAGATCATGCATTTCTACCTGATCATTGGAAAAAAGGTCAGATGCAGGCAGAACAAGAGTCAATGGGAGGTTATCCTCCTGAGGGAGAAGCTTCATTGGCGTTCCAAGCACCTGCAAGGGCATCTGTGCTAGCGCACTGTCATAGGAGTGGATGCTTGATGTCAGGCTTGCACTTCCATCCTTCTCATCATCAGATGTGTCACCCCTGCAACAATTGATTGAGTCAAGTGGTGAGAGTCATTGAGACCATTGTGACAATATACCACTGATAGAATTTCATAGTAACTTTCCAGTCTTTGATTTTGTTCTCTTCAGAGGGTTTAAATAACTTGATGACACCAACCAATACCTACCACATTTGTCTAAACTTGGGGATTGGAGAAATAACCAATGATGTACTGTTTGACCTTGGGTTTCATAGAGCCAGTGATGAGCATCGAGATCAAGTTTGGCTTCAGTCTCGGAGAGCCCAATCTCAAAGACAATCAGGGGAAATGCCTGCTCATCATCTGGATTGAGTTGGATCTCGAAGGATGCATTGGCCCCTTTTTCATGGGTGCAACAGCTGCTTGCATTCTCAAGATGAGTGATAGCCAATCCTAGGCAATTTGTTTGGACCTGGGGGATGTAGGCTTTGATGTCATTAACCAATTGCATGTGAACGGAGGTGATGGGGTAAACCAAAGCTTTATGTGCAGGTGATGGCAGCGGATACATAACCAGCTTCTCATCAATCCAGCTATAGGTGTATCACATGCTGCCATTTGTGGATTCAAGTACATCGCATACTTGATCAAAGTCATTCTTTTGAACCTTGACATCTAGTCTGTTCTCCCAACTCCGGGTGATAAATTCATAGACTTTGTCAATGCCATCGGATTGGGACCGCTGGTTGAGTGATGGAGGCTTGATATGTGATGACGTGGATTTTTCATATAAATGAGAATCATGGCTTTGTGCTGTGACTGGCGATTGGTCGCGTGACAGATGATTGCTTTGCATGGGTAAATCATGCCAACTTGAATGCTGTTCAGAATTATGTGCTTTGGCATGAGCGGAAGGTATTGTTTGAGGATTGTGGTAAGTGGCAGCAGCATGACTGTAGGAAACCAGATTATGGGCAGAACCGCCAACTTGAAAACTGACGCTGGCCATGAATCCTCACTCAGGCCGCGACTGGCAGGCTGCATCATGATAACACTGGGAGTTAGCAGATATTCGGTGCTTTATAACATGAGCTTACTCAATCTAAAGCTGTAAGGTAGCTTGAAAACAGTTTCAAGTTGTTTGATAAAGAATTGGTGATACAGCAGCTGCAGTGCCAGTGTGCCAGTGAGTTACTACTACTACTAGTAGTATTAGTAATAAACTATTATATAATTACATAATATGGTTGAACCCGTGAACCACTGCATTCCCAATGTCAGCAACCCTTGCCTCGTTGGCATGCCCCCGTCACTGCTTGCACCCCATTCTAACACTGGCTCCCAGGCTGCCAACTTGAAAGGTCTAAGCATAGGTGCTAAGGATGGACAGGAACTGCCATGCCCACTGGCCTGCCAGGATCTCTCAAACACCCTCTGGCCATGTGGCTTTGGGATTTTTGTCGACTCCACATACCACCCAGACATTCAGCGATACTAGATGGTACCCGAGTGTTGCTGCGGTATTAGTTATTTTATTTTATTTTATTTTATTTTATCCTGTGTGTGATTTTTATTTTATTTTATTTTATTTTATTTTATTGTAAATTTATTTCCTACAGGGTGAATTTATTTTGTTTTATTTTATTTTATTTTATTTATTTTCAATTTATGTTTTATATTCCATCGATTTTTGTCTTCAGTGGTGTGATCTTTGTGAGCGAAGCATACAAATACCCATGGCAGCTACTGATAACAGTGTTACATGCTTTTTGTGCCACTGATGTTTGCTTGCTTCGCTCACAAACATCCGTAGCACCCGTCCTGCAGTGTTACATGCTTTTGTGCCACTGATGTTTGTTCGCTTCGCTCACAAACACCTGTAGCACCCCGTTCTCCAGTGGCTGCTGTCTTGAATTTTATTTGAATTTTAATGCACTTGTTTACATTTATTTGCACATTTTGTACTTATCCAGGCTCGGCTTCGCCTCGCGGTTATAGAAGGGGACAAAGGTGGCTCGGCTGTGCCTCGCGTGGCTGCGCGCACGAGCATAAGCGAGCTATGCGAAAAAACGCGACCATAACCGAGTACCCATGCCACAGACCCCCCACTGTCCCCTTCCTTTTAGATGGTTACGGTGATGTCACATGCAGGCCTAGATGGAATACTGGGGATTGGAGAGGTCATGAATATACCATTGACAGCTTCCCAGAAGCAGCCAGTACTTCTGCTCAAGGTCCAGGAGAAGGAGAAGGACAGGGATAAGTAGTGGAGTATGGGCCACAGGAGGAAGGACTCCAAGGAAAAGGAAAGGAAAATGAGAAACAAGAAGAGGAGCCACGAAATGTAGGTTATTCTCTTCTGCCCTTCATCTGCTGACAACCTACCTTTTCTCCCACAGCCCCCAAGCCAAATAAGAGTTCTGTGGAAGCCCACACGTGTTTCAACTTGCTTGGAGATCTTTCTCACATCTTCACCAGGTAATTCCACCTTCCATAATGTCTCACACAATGGCATTTAGCCTTCCCCACCTCTGGTGTACTCCCAATCAGGGACCCACTACTGGTGGGCTTCTTGCTGTTCCAGATCGTGAGCACCACAAAGGTAATGCAAAGAGGTCGAAGGCACGAAAAGGTTGAAGGCAAGAAGGGGAAGGATGTGGAACAGGTGCAAATGGCACACATATTGATGAGCAGTTTCGAAGCTGGCACCCTATGAAAGAAGCAAAGCATTCTCGGTCTGGGGCTTCCCATGTCAATCTGCATGCCCACACTGTGGGGTGGCTCCACTGTGTCCAGTAATTGGCTGTCAGTTGAGTCCATTCCCACCCACGGCGACATGTGCAGACACATAGATGTCAAGCAGATCATCTCTGTGCCCATTGTTGTCTGTTCATCATCAGGGTGTTCTGTCTGGTGGGTGTGAAGGCTTCTCCACCGACACCTGGGTTTTTGCCACTCCCGATACCAGCATCATTGAATATACCTTCCACTCCAGCTCCTGCCACTTTACTTGTGTTCCGTGCTCAGTTGATTGATGATGAGCAGAACATTGGTGAAGTTGATGAGGGATGTCATTCATCTTCCAAGGATGATACCAAGAAGTCATTTGATTTCACCAGTGGAGAGGTCCCAAAGGACCTCTTGGGGGCTCACGCAGGACTTGAAGGAAAAGGTTGATCTGGATAGGAAGGATGAACTGTCTGCTACATCAGGAACTGCTACTGACTAAGGGACTGGTCACATGATCTGTCAGGCACAACCACTCCACCGGGGCTCGTTGAACGAATCGGGTTGTTGTCCATACAGCCACAAAGATTGACCTGTGGTACGGATTCAAGGATGGTGTTGAGATCCCTCCCTGTACCAACCATGCCTACACCTGCCATGTGTGTACTTGCAGCTGAGTTAATGAAGGAGGAGAGCTCCTACTAGGGGTGTGTTCAGGCTTTGGTGAGTTTTTGTGACCTGGATCTGACAGTTTGGGTGTCACGGCTCTTAATGCTGATATTGGTTATCTTAATTTGCTTCTGGTTGATTTGCTTCTTATTTCTGTCTTACTTCTGCATTTTTTTGCATTTTTTCTTATTTTGTCTGGTTTGCACTTGGGCAAGAAACTACTAAGAACAATTCAAGACCTGACTTGTGTCTTGGCTGTTCTAGTGATCTTAATTTCAAAAGCAAGACAGCTAAGATCGTCGAAGACATATTACAGCCGTTTGTAATGATCTTGGCACTCGCGTGGAATTTTTGCGTATAAGGAAACTCGGACTTAGTCATTTTTCAACTCAACTATGTACCATCCCATAAGTCGCGATGTCAAGATCGCTGCCATCCGCTTATACGAGCGACATCTCCTTGCCGTAGATGACATTCTTTTATGTGTTGGCTTCTCTCGACGTACTTTCTACTGCATCCTCAAGCTCTGGCAAACAACTGGAGATGTGGTTAGCAATCTACCTGAACGACGGGGTCGTGTCCGAGGACTCAACTACGATGACATTGAATATCTACGCCAGCTCGTTCGCGAGAACCCCGACTACTTCCTAGATGAACTCCTTCATCTCCTCAAGACCAATCGGTTCATATCTGTCCATTTCACCACAATACACGATGAACTCATACATGCCGGGGTCAGCCGCAAGCGACTGCAACGGATTGCCCTCGAGCGCAACGAAGCCTTACGGGCTCAATTCATATCTCGCAGGGCTCAATTCAGCCCCGAAGAACTTGGTTTTATTGATGAAGTGTCAAAGGATGAACGTACAGTTGGTAGGCGTTATGGACGGTCCAAATGAGGCACTCATGCCTGCAAATCCCAGCCTTTTGTCCGTGGACGACGGACCTCAACTGTTGCCGTTCTTACTGTTGATGGATTTGTTTCTGGCACAGCGGTTGAGGGTTCATTGACGAAGATGTCATTTCTCCACTGGCTGGAGTTCTCAGTGGTGTGTAACCCACTAACTTCTCTTTTCCATTGCCTTGACAACAGTGTTGCAGATGCCGCTATGCAGCGCTTATCCAGGTCCACTGAGTGTCCTCGTGCTTGACAATGCAAAGATCCACCACAACGACGAAATCCACGCCCTCGTTGATCGATTTGGTGTCCGCCTTGAGTACTTGCCCCCTTATTCGCCCGATCTCAACCCGATTGAAGAAGCCTTTTCACAAATCAAGCATTTTCTTCGGCGTCACAACGACTACTACGGTGCTATGGAGGATAATGGCATTCTTTATGACATGTATGAGGTGCTGGACATCGTGACGCCAGAGGATGCGACTGGTTATATTGTTCATGCGGGGTATTTTCAGTTCTAGTTGTTGTATGTAACCCTCCCCCACCTCTGGTGTACTTGTATAACCTTTGTGTTGGTTACAATTCAATTTTTTTTTCATTTTCACACTCATTTTCACACCAATCAAAGGGAAAGCTGAATGACATTGAGCACGACGATAAGAGAAAACTACGCAATGACGACTGGAGTAAATAATGATGACATGTACTCGACAAGATAACTACGCTTCAGGCTTCGAAGGACCACCGATCGATTGCATCACGCACCTCAGCAATCTCCCCTGCCATGAACACCATATTCTCCATGTCCTTCACGGTGAGATACCGAAACATACGTGCGTGCTTGTAACGGTGCTGCTTGAAACGATCCCTGATCCCATCATCAAGCTCATATTGCTGGCAGAACATGTCGAGAGGCATGTCAACGCCTTGCCTGCGGTTGACTTGAAGTAATGTCGGGCAGGTGAGATCATAGTGGTGTTGCACCGGAATGGGAGGATCTGTGTAGACAGGAGGAGGAGCGTTCTGGGGGGCTGCGTTCGCGGCATCACGGCCCTGGATCAGGTCAGTGAATTCCCTGCCAAAAGTGACATTGATAACAGGCGCTGCATTGGTAGCCACATTGGTAGCCAGGGCCTTGTTATTCTCAAGACGCTTGCGAAGGACAGGTGTGAGTTTTGAGTTTTCGAGCCCAGGATCGAAGAGTCGATGGTTCGGTGGCCGGTCAATCACAGCATGTTCTTCGCCCTTCATCTAGCAGACTAGTCAGTACAGAGAATATCATGTATAGTCTAGATATACCATGGCTGCAGCCCAGCAATCGAGGCACTCGTTGCCAAGTGCAACATGTAAACCCTCGGCATTGATGAAGCAGAAAGTCCCCAAGCAGTTGACTTGCTTCTTCGGGCATATCCAGTGCTTCTGCAATGCTTGAATGTTGTCGGCCTTCTCGACATTGTGGGGGAGTAGAGCAGGATCCTTCGCCTTCTTTTTCGCCTTCTCTTTGCCCTCGTTCCCAGGCTCATTCTCCTTGTTGTCAGCGCTGTCAGGCTGTGTGATGGTGACATTGGCAAGGATAGTGTCCTTGGCTTTCGTGTTTGTGATCCTGTTGAGTAGCATTGTGTAGTCGGCATCAGTGGAAAGGGGAATGCCAGGCTTGGCGATGACACGGTTGATGGTGACCATGACATTGTAGTTGGTAAAGTCCAATACTGGTGGGTTTAGAGCAGTGGCGATCTTTGTGAGAAGCTGCGCCTTCAATGTGTCCCAAGGTTCATCGGTTTGAAGTTGAAACGAGGAATTCTTCGCAAGTCGTTTGGAAACAGCCTTCTTCATCTCAGCAGTGCTGAAAATGGAGGTTACGTAGTCAACTTTGATGACCTTGGCAGCAGGGGCTGGGATGGGAGCAGGAATGGCAGCAACAGCAGTGTGAGGAACGGTTGCACGCTTCGAGCGTTTGCTGGGAACGAGGACATCGGACGAACGATTGGATGCAGCAGAGGTGTCAGATTCACCCTCAGAAAGAGAGAAACGATGGTCAACATCACTGGTGATGATGCTGGGTTGGCGTCTTTTTTTACGAGGTCATGCCATTCAAGTAGTAGAATGACAAGTAAAAAATTTCTAAGTCCGAGTTTCCTTATACGCAAAAATTCCACGAGTGCCAAGATCATCACAAACGGCTGTAAGTAATATTGGGTTTTCCTGATGAAACTGCAAGTAAATATAACAGCATTGCTAAAAAAGGAAGTTGTGAAACCGCACAGTTCCAATTCACGTGGCCGCGCAGCCTCAATCGCGCAAAGTGCATTTGTCATGTCATATTGTCATGCCATAGAAAAAGTCAAGGAACAAGTGGCTGACCTCAGTGCAAGAATGATACACAGCTGAGGTCCCTACGCTATGAAATCTATCTTATATATCTTGACAAAGGATAAAGTGGCTCCATCGAAGAAAGGGAGCAAAAAGGGAAATCTAATCTAATCTGATATAATGGTTATTCGGTACTTGTAGCCGGTATCATCAGCAAATTGACAATATGTCTGTAGGGTCTGGGGGGGTCTGGCCCAGACCATCCCAGACCAGAGAATCTCCCAGACCCTGATGTTAGATTCACAATTCGTCAGACCACCACCAGACAGTGCTGTCTGGACCAGACCATCTCCAGACCAATCTCAGACCACGCAGAACAGAAGAAAAACAATAATTTCATTGCAAATCAATTCCATGCTTCTAAATTATGGGCACCCCAGTTGTTCCTTGGGGTGCGATTGGAGACGCAACACCTACCAAGCATGTAGAAACATCCGCTGAAGAAGAGAAGTACCCATGCGGCTAATGTGGGCCGGATGGCCAATAGTAGCAGAGCCCCCGGGGACAGCATTGATGCAGGTTCTGGTGAGGAAGAAGGCAAGATCAAAGATGAATGTGAGCAGGGCTACAACTGCTGCAAATCCAGATATACAGGTGCTGAAGCAGGTCATAGCCATCTCCGACATGGGCCAAAAGACTGAAGACGGCGGATCCCACAGCAAGGATAAGGGCAACGACATGAAGAAAGTTAGCCATTTGATGACGACCTGAGGGATTTTGACGGGTAATCTGTTCCCAACGAGGCCATTGATATCTGGTTGTATGTTTTTAAGTATATAAGCGCTCATACATATTGATCGACTTCACCCAATTCATATCCGTAATGTTTGTCTGTCGCATTTGGTGCCTGGCATTTCAGCTTGGGTGTCATTCCATGTGTTCATGTTGACATGGGCATGATGTGCATCAGTAACATATGCAAAAAAGTCGTACCTTTACCATCACTACATCCACAGCCAGTCTCCGCATTGCCGTTGTCTGCAGTCGGATGCCGTGGATCCTTTTTGCTGTGGGCATTGTAGTGTGGATGTTGAGCCGTAGTTAGTCAGTAAATGGGGGGAGAAGAGAGAAAAAGTAAAAACGTACTGAGGTGGCGGTGCCAGCTCCCATTGTCACTGGACTTGTCGTCCTCTGCTGGTCACTGTTAGCCATTTAACTGCAGTTCCACCATGAAACTGCGGTTTTTGTGTGGGGTATGCTGTTCTGGAGAGTCAAACGTGTCAGGATAGACATGCTCGGCTCTCCGGGTCCTTTTACACCGCACATGTCAATTGACATGGACGTATGCGTGTTCGTGAGGTGATTTGAAGGCAGCAGGGGTGTGTCATCATGGTGCGTGTCGTCGTGGTGCATGTCATCATGGTGCGTGTGCCCACATCATTCGGGGGTCCAAAGATAAGGCGATCGTCATGGTCGACGTTGGTTGGTGGTGGTGATTCTAGTGCAGTAGTAGAAGTCATAGATTATATTGAAAAACATACCTTTCAGGCACCATCCCATTCGCTCATTTGGAATCCAGTGCCTCACCATATGGCGCATAGTGTTAGTGGTTGAAGTCGGGGACACGAGTCCAAGTGGTGGTGGTTGCGTGTGGCTTACATATCCTGTGAGTAGCCTGAGTTAAAATTTTAAAAACATGTAGCTTTGGCAGCGGGTGATGGACACCATCCCACCGGTGCTTGTTCTCTTGCAATTGGATGGTCATGGTATTCGTCGTTGGCCGTTGTTAGTCATTAGCCATTGTTGGCTGTTGTTGGTTGTTGGTTGTTGGTGAGTGGTCACACCAATCACAGATCGCATGTGTAGTCCGCTGTCTTGAGCAAAATTTAGCTACAATACTTCAGGTAAATGCAGTCCACATACCTCTACAAAAAGCCATGGCCTGATGGCGTGGCTCCGGCTTTTAGATCTCAGGCCGGGCCAGGCACTAGGACTCACTGTTGGTGCCCCACATCTCCATGGTGGGTGTGGACATATAAGTGCATCTGTAGCTTGACTACGGGACTCCATCTGTGATATAAACCCAAACTGATGCTAGCAGTAAAGGGAGGCAAAAGGATTGAGCAGTAATTGAAACACATAAAAACATATACCTACGTGATCTCGTCTCAATGGTAGCGTTGATATGTCGAGTTCCAAACAATACCTGGCACAACCTCTGAGCCTGCAACCTCTGTTGAGTTTGAACTTCACAAAAGAATGAAAAAATACCACTCTCAACTGGGCAGGACAACGACGACCGCAAGTGGTGATTTTAACTTTGGCAAAATGTATTCACTCAGACATTCGCACGGTTGAAAGCCGCACGGACCATTAAATTTAAATATAAGACGACATGATTCATAGCTAACTTACATTCGTTCAACGTTCAATTATATGATCATTAATAAATGTCTACCGTCATAAGATAAGTTGAGGAAGCCAAAATGGTCTTTACACCGCCGTTTGGCTCACAGCGTCCCTGGGACCTAAAAAAGGCAGCGCTAGAAATAGATGAAATTTATTTCTGATCCCGCTGCAAACCCAATCTAAATTCGGCAGTGGATAGAAGGTGATGAAAATGACATTGTATTCATGGTCATCACAGATCGACTTCTTTACTTATATAATTTTGATCAAATTTAAGTATGGCCCAGCGCCAAATCTTGGGCTGGACCGATCACTGACAGCTCAATGTCGGGTCAACATCGATTCCATGTATATTTGATGTCACGGAAGGACTTAGCGAAAATTGTGGAAGGACTTGGCGAAACAAGGTGATATATTCAAACTCCGTCACAACTCCGAGCCCAATTTTTGAACCTTCGAAGCGCCATGTTCAACTTATTCTCAACCACGTCGTCTCTCTCCGCCATTCCTCTACACTACCAGGATAAAGAATGGCAAGTACATCCCCTTTTACTATTTTCCTTTACTCTTCTACACTGATTGACTTCTTTTAACACAGAGGATGATGGGCTGAGTGCCGCCAGAGCAGGAGGAGATTTGGTGTAGCTGGCCTGTATATAGTACCAGAAATTGTGCAATAATCACGTTTCCTGATTTGGTGGTCTATAAAGTTCTATATCAAATCTACATAGAACTTTCACGTCGATGCCGTGTCACATCAGGACTTTCCACATTTAGTCGGGATCTAAAGTGATTTCTAAAGTTAGCACCAAAATATAATCTTTAGATTTACATTTAGGCCTAGCCTAAATATTGAATTTAAGTCACAAATAAATGTATATCTAAATTATTTATTTATTTTCATCTTTAGGTTATTCTTGCAATCAAAATAATTATCAGATCTAAATTGTAAGGGGAAAGTATAATTTAGTTTCAAGTTTACTCAAATTTCTAGTCCAAATTTAGGCATCACTTAGAGGCAGACCAAAATTAAAACTTTCGGTAGTATTAAAATAATAAATTTAATAGTTATCAAAATGTAAGATTGCAGCAGCTATTTAAATCCAAAGGTTGTTGTTAGATCTAAAGCTATTGCCCGCGCCATCGCCCACTCGTCGCCCGCCCATCGCCCACCCGCCACCCAGCCATCACACTGCTGTGCAGTTGGTGCCATTGTCATTTCCTGCAGGCTTTGAGGGTGCCCCACTACTCACCAATGTTAATTGATGCACCCGCCCATCACCCACTTGCCATCCACCCATTGCCTGCCCACCTCCCAATCATATGACCTCATGAGCCCAGCTCCGACGTCAATTGACGTGGTGGTGGGGTTCGTGAGGTGATGACAGAGGTAGGGGAGAGGCAGGCGGGGGAGATGGCAGGGCAGGGGCACGACAGGATGAGGGCAGGGAGATGGTGGGGGCACGATAGGATGGGAGGGCAACGAGGGTGTGGGCGATGAGGTGTGGGAGATGGCGTGGGCATGGCACGATGGGATGGGAGGGTGGGCAACTAGGGAGCGGGAGATGGTGTGGTGAGGGAGATGGCGTGGCGAGGGAGATGGTGTGGGCAGGGATTATGTTGGAGAGATGGTGTGGGCAACGAGGGAGTGGGAGGGTGAGGAGATGGCGTGGGCATGGGTGAGGGAGATGGCGTCGGTGTGGACGAGGGAGATGGCGTGGGCAGGGGGAGATGATGGGATGTGAGGGTGGGGAGATGGCGTGGGCGACGAGAGCGGGCGACGAGAGCGTGGCGTGGGCGACGAGAGCGTGGCGTGGGCGACGAGAGCGTGGCGTGGGCGACGAGAGCGTGGCGTGGGCGACGAGGGCGTGGCGTGGGCGACGAGGTGTGGCATGGGTGTGGGAGATGGCGAATGTGAGGAGAGATGGCGACGAGGACGAGGGACGTTGCCGTGTGGTGGAGATCTCGTCGTTCCGTGGGGCCGTCGCCATCCTCCTGTCATTTGTGATGATGACGATGGTAGCGGCCGCGGCCGTCGTCTTGTTGCCGTCCTCCCTGCATCGTCGTCCGCTCCGATCGGCCACTTTGGGGGGCAATAGCGCACATCATTGTGCGCTGTGATCCCCATTCCGCCGCCATTGTCACCGCCGTTGCCCTGCCACTGCCAGTTGGAAGTGGAGGTCGTCGTCGCCATCGTCCTGCAGCTGTTCAGCGGTTGCAATGGGGTGATGGTTGGCAGTGGGTGGTGAGTGCCTGCCGCTGCCATCGTCCCCTCGTGGCCATAGTGGGGACCATTTGGCCCTCATTGTTGCCGCCGTTGGATTGATGATGGACGGTGGGTGGAAGGTGTGGTGGGCAATGGGTGGACGATCAGCCGATGGTGTCTGACGAAGTAGTCAGCGGGCGACGAGAAGTGTCAGGCGATAGAGACGTACCTTGGCCGGAGAGTTGGTGCACAACTCCTCCGGCCTCGCTGATGGTCACCGTCATTTCCATTGTCGTTGTCGCCGTTGCTGTCATTGTCGTTATTGTCGCTGTCGTTGTCGTTGTTGTCGTTGTCCCTTCGTCGTCGTGTTGTTTGTTGTTGTTGTGATTTGTGACTGAACACCTCGATCTGGAAACCCGCCGAAGTGAGTGAGAGGATGGGTGGGCGATGAGCGTGCCCGATAACGTGCACGTGGGCAGTGAGTGGGCAGCGAGTGGGCGACGGGTGGGCGATAGGAGCGTACAATCACTTTAGTCCAGACGGAATCTTAAATTTTGACAACTACCAAAATGGTACATTTTGATATCCATTAAATTAAATATTCTCATCCTGTCAAAATTATAAATTTCAGCTTGTCTTGAGGTGATGCCTAAATTTGGACTAGCAAACCTGTGTAAACTCGAATCTAAATTATACTTTCCCTCTACAATTTAGCACTGATAATTATTTTGATTGCAGGAGTGATTTAAAGGCAAGAGAAAATAATTTATTTGGACATTTATTTATTCATGACTTAAATTCAATATTTAGACTTGGCCTAAATTAAAATCTAAAGATTATATTTTTCTGCTAACTTTAGAAATAACTTTAGATCCCGACTAAATGTTGAAAGTCCTGATGTGTGTGGCAAACCCTGGATATCGGACAGACGCTGCCTTTTTTGTATGGCAGCATGGCTGGATCTGGCCCGCCTCAGCCTCTCAGGTCACATGGCTGATTTGGGATGACCAATCGAACACCAGGTCTGGGGGTCTGAGCCAGACCAACCAGACCCGAAAAGTTGCTGAGAACATTTTGCCGATTTGCTGTCGTTCAACACCTTTGATGGTGATGGGGTTGATGTTCTGGTTCTTCATTTATGCGATGGTATCCTGCATTCATGAGACGAACTAAGTCAGAGCGGTGAGTCATGCATGAGTTACATATCATTTGTATGGCAACGTCGACATCTCTCTGCATGTTCTGTTTCTGGTGCTGGTTGATGTCTTCCATTTCCTTTTGGATATGGAACACAACACACCATTGAAAACAATCGAGTCCGTTCTGCCCCACTCCTTCAACCTTGATTACTACTCTAATTCTACTCCTCAGGCATACTTTACCCGACAGTACTTCCTTATCGGTCCTCCAGCGCTCGTCGGAGTACGTCTCACCAATTGTATGGTATCAGTCATATAGTAGCGTCTATTGGTCAACACTCCCTTTCAACGAACTGACAATCATGGATCACATCCCGGTTCCTCTGCATCTCCACCCTCCTTGTGCCAATTGCACTCTCCACATCTACTTACTCGTCTACATTGGGTGACGTCTTCACTCCTAATTTTCCGTTTTTATATAATGTCCTCCTATGCAGTGGAATTCATAAATAAATGAAATACATTGCCCAAAACTATACTAGAATTACATGTCCAAGTGTCGTACAACAGCGTTGAAGTAGTGAAAGTGGATGTTTCATGCTCTGATGAAGTCTGTTGTGATAAGGTCCGTATCAATAAGATGTAAAACATAAGACTGCACCCAAGCTGCCCGAAATTGTGATTTCGCCACGCATTCATGGAAACTGAGTGATGACAGGTTCAGCAAGCACAAGTCTCCTTCTCACTCCGGTTGGTGTGCCGTCACAAGTGGCCGTCGGAATCGGAGCATCAGTTGCATCCCAGGCATTAGGATATGTGCATCCAGCTACAGTGGTTATACCGCCCACCGTATCCGTCGGGTCGAACCATCCATCTCCTCCGTCGATGCTCGCTGAAGGAGTAGGAACTGGGAAACTTTCCGTGGGTAGAGTCGGGATGGGACCAGTTGCCGTGTACGTAGGAAGCAAAGACGCATTATCTACGCCACCAACAGATGGTGGAGGCCATTGACCGAATCTCAACATGTCGGCGTCGTTGATCATACCAGCACCGGGCCCGCCAGTTTGCCAAGGTAAGTAAGCCCCGTCAAACGGTATGTCCTGTACGACGCCGAGCGAAGCACATTGTCCCTGTTGATATCGCAAGCGAATTTTAACAAGGGTAATCTGATTATTATTCATGAGTGAGATGACGTACAACGGAGTCGCGTGGATTTAGGGGAATCCAGCCATTGTCTACGCCAAGCTTGTACGACCACAATGGGGACCGTGGACTGTTGTCTACAGCGCTCGGACCGATCTTCCATGTCCAGAAAAACCAGTTCTAAAACGATATCAACAAGGGCAACGGCAGAACTCAACGAAGTTGCTACCTGCAAGGCATCCATGGAGGACTTGGTGAAGTCCATCAGATTTTGTTTGGTTTCGGCAGTATAATTCTCCCATTGGTCCCAGGCAGGACATCCCGTGGTCGTGTGATCATCGCTGGGCGAATGCAAAAATAAGCCGCCTGCATATCCTAAATAAGATGGATGTGTCACAAGTCAGTTCATATAGAAAGCTTACAGTCATTGAAACCAAGAGACCATTCGCCCGCTGTGGTGACGCCGAATGTTTGTTGAGATGAGTTCATCATCGTCCCCCAGGCTTGGCAGGGCTGGATGATGTAAGGAACGACGTCTGTTGAACCTTGACCGTTAAAAGCGAAATACGGATGGGGTTCCAGTGCGATACGATCAGACCCGCTCAAGAAACCTGCCCACTTGCTAGACCCTAATCGATGGCACGAGAGTGAGAGTTGTGTGTGTGTGTGCCATGCAGTAGAAGAATCTTACCACCACCGAAGGAATCATGGATGCTAATGAATGGTCCATTCCCAGCTCCGACCCCAGTGATATTGCGTATCATCCGATGTGCCTCGAGGTAGCTAGGGCATAGGTGAGTACAAGTGAAAAGGAGTTTCGCGACTAAAACTTCATACAAGTTTGAGAGGGGGTCCGAAGGCATACCAGTGGGCTCGTTGACGATCCCAAACATAGGTATTACGTCCTTGTATCTTGCATGCAACATCAAATGTGTGGTCAGATTTATTCAGCCAACTGACTCACTGCAGTTGCGAGATAAACTCCGCAATGATCCTTATATAATGCAAGGCACGTTGGGCATTTGCGATTCCCTGTAAAAAAGTAAGATAGAATCGGAGGGTCAGGAAAAAAACCTGTTCTCGCCATGATGCCATTCAAGAAATTGATCTTTCCGATTTGGCCGCTATGATTATATCTTGGCGAAATCAGTCAGGCCACAGGGTCATGAGCAAAAATAAATAAACCCCATACCCATTCTGCGAACCTGGAATGGCGTGTAGATCTAGGCTGATGCGAAGGCCATATTTCCGTGCCCACTTGAATGCTTTGAGCGCGTAGGTCCAAGAGATCTTGGGTAAAAATGGCTCCCCATCCCAAGTGTCTATTGCCCAAAATGCGATGGGCAAGCGGACCCAGTTGAGTCCGGCTCCAGCGATCTGAGCGAAATCCTCTTCGGTCTAAATGAATATGTAAGGGTGCGTTCGGTAGGCAAAAGAACGACGACGAACGATGAAAGTGTTGTAATGTTCTTCAAGCTGGTTAATACCTCCGCCCGCTTCGTCTGCTGCCATTGCGACACTGATGGTCCATTCGTCTACAGTGCCTGGGTACTTTTGGTATAGTGCTGGAGTGATGAAAGGCTCCAGAACTAGCCAGCCACCAAGATTGACACTGAGAGAAGTAAAATTGTTCAGCAACCGACCGGGTGGGGGAAGAGGTAATTACTCACCCCAAGACTTGATCCTTGCCCCATTCCCAGCTCTGATTCAGCGGGGGAGACCAAGACTGCGCGCGAGCATCGTTGTTGAAGGGATTGCTGGAATCTTCGACAAAGTAACCTCCAAATTTATTGTTGTACGTAAATGTGGTGCCTTGCTCTGTTGTGACGACGGTGCCATCCCCACCGTAAAGGACAGTGGGCTGGGCGACGGGTGCAGAAGTAGAGGTAGCGGAGGCCGAAGTAGAGTGCCCCTGAGAACCGGCGTTCTTGCTAACATGGCGGCGGAGGACAGTAAAATATACAGCAAGAACAACCGTCATGGCGATCAGGGCAAAAGTGAGCAAAGCAAAGAACAAGCGGATTCGGGTGTTGAGCTTAGGGGACTTTGTAACACGATAATCAGAGTCGATCGAGTGTTCTAGCTGGTTTTCGGGCTCATATTTTTCCAAGTGGTCGGATTGAACAATGATACTGGGCGCAACAGAATCTCCCAGAGTCGAACCAAGAAATGATGAGGGGGAGTCGCTGTTTGACATGAACTGAGGTTTGGGTGGGTCAAGGACTTCATGGAAGGGGGCGGTAGCGCCGCTGTCTTCAGGATGTGACGACGCTTCGCCAAGCGACGAGGGTGAGCCTTCGACAGCGCGGTTTAATGCGTCAACACCTAGAGATGCCTCAACGGGCGAAGGGGGCATGACCTCAAGGGGACCAAAGACGCCCTCAAGATTAGAACTCGGAGGAGAGAGGGCCATGGGTGTAAAGCCGCTAAAGCGCGCCGACGTTTTCGAGGACGAGTGCTCTGTCGTTCAACGTTCAACGATAGAGGTGGAAGAGAGAAACTTCGAGGAAAGGCATTCTAAGCCCGCTTTGTAGAGACCAGAGGCTTGAAGTCACCGTCCTGTCTATCGGAGCAGGTTAGTAGTAGCGCGCGCTTGGCGCTGCCGGCACAATTTAATGCGCTGCAGCTTCTGATTGGAAGAGCTAATCACCACCAAAATTAAAACTGCTACTATATCTAGTACTATTTGGCGCTCAACTTTAAGTCCAATCCCCTTGAAGTTCGAACCGGCCTCTGCTACGACATAGCTACAGACTCGAGGCTTGAAGATTGATTTCGACGGTTACGGCCACGGTGAACCGGTGAAGACTGAGACAATGGTTGACAACAATAATAAATGATTATTTTGTTTGTGCTAAAAAAACCGATGGTTCAGACCGCCGCCCAAAAATTGTGGATACATGAAGCTATGGACGTATATGAGGTTATTATTCGAAACAACCTCATTGTCATATTGTCAACGGTCATTAGAATTCGGATGGAACAAATGATGAGTTCTTCAGTCATATGTTCAGAGACGAACCTTTTTTGAGTCTTTTGTTTTTCATCATACGATATCACGGAAGAAAATGACCGACCGTACAATTTACAATACGTATGGCCCCGCTAGGCAAAAGTGAAAGGAAAGAATATGATGAAAAAAGCTCGTACCACTTGTCATATATGTAAGCACAAGGAAAGAAGGGGAGAGATCATGAGTGGAAGAAAGCATGTAAGAGGGGGGCGGATGGGTGGGACGGACTGGTGGAGTCTCCGGTCTTTTTTTTTTCGCTCCTCACTAGGACCCCTAAATGCCTGCCATGCTCTCCAACCTCCTGTCAAGGATTCACGGTAAAAAAAAAATGAGCGGCAACGATCAAGCGAGGGAGAAGATGGACACAGAATACAATGAAGAAAAGTCGGACACCTAGCCGTGACAGGGAGGGTTGGGGTTAGAGGAAGTCCTCTGCTCTAGCCCTCTTTTTACCCCTCGATTCCTCCATGGGTATGGTAGCCGCATCACTCTTGAGGTCAGAGGGCACGTTTTTAGCAAAGTAGTACTTTGAATTGTACGCACGCTTCTCATCCTAAGGACAAAAAGTGGTCAATGAGAGTAGCCCGAGAGACCGATTAACTGCTCGGGCTTACGGGCGAGTAATTTGCATCTATATACTTGAGAATCGTTGTTTTCTTAAATTTGGGATATGTCTGGAACAGTGCAGGGTTGGGGAGAGTAGGTTGAGTAGGAACTGGAGTAGCAACGGGTACTTGCAATACTGTAGAAGAGACAGGAGGGGTTGGTTGCTGAGACGGCAACGACGAGGAGCTAGTAGCAGGATTAGGTGTGACCGAAGACGACGGGGGTGGCATCGACGGTGGGGATCCCATCGGTGATCCAGTGTTAGCAGACGGGACTGGAGGCGTTGCACTTGCAGGAACAAATGTTGGGGGCGGCGGGAATGGCGGGCGCACACCAGGAGGAAAGGGTGGAGCGCCTGGGGGCATCACGCCGGGAGGGGGAAACCCAGGAAGGATAGGGAACCCAGGCGGTGGGGGCCTACAAACATTTAAAAATTAGTTGACATGATTGGTTTTTTTGGGAACGTTACTCACCCTGGGGGGAATCCCATTCCGGGAAATGGCGGGAAAGGAGGCTGCCCTGGTAAAGCACCTGGGGGTGGTGGTCCCCCAGGGAAGAACGGAGGCGGAGGAATCATCCCGGGGATAAGGCCAAGGGGCGGAGGCATCGAAGCAGAGACAGGAGGCGCAACATATGCTTGTGGTGGAGCGCCATACACGCCGCCCTTACTAGAGTCAGCTGGTGCTGGGGCGGTAGAAGACGTGTCGCCACCGCCCATGAGAGCTTTGTGCGCCTCGAGCTGCGCTTTGAGCTCTTCCTCGGTGAGCGCGCGGTTTTCAACCTTGGGCCGCTTTGCTTGAGGCTGAGAGATCGAGCCAGCGGACAGGCCGAGCTCAACTTCCTTGCGACGTTTATAATCGGCAACATCGGGAGCTGGGATTCCTTCCATTCCGAATATTTCGACCTCGTAACCATCGCGACCTGGTAATGCGTTGTCGATTCTTGGTAGGCTTTGTTTAAACGGAATGAGTTGATTAGTAAAGGACAGGAGGAGGAAGAGGAGGAGGAGTGGACATACTTTTCGGGCTCCAACTTGTGAACCTGCTGGATATGTACGGCCAGGCCACCTGCAGTGTTGAGACGACGAGGGCACATGTTGCACTTGAAATGTTTCGCCTTTTGATGCTGCATTAGAACTGTGAAAGATAGATTTAGCGATAGCGATAGAGGATGTTAATACAGTGATGCCCACCCTTTTCATCTTCAAACTCCCGCTCACAGTACCAGCACCACGGACGAATTATCTAGTAGAAAAGTATTTTTACAGCTGCTTGTGAGCACAGATACAGGGTCAACGGTACCTGTTTGTTCTTCTTCTTTCCCATAGCGCAGACTTGAAGGGGGGATTGGTCCGAGTCGTTGTAAAAAGTCTTTATTTGGAACAGTGTTTGGCCCGAATCTCGGCCAACGCCGAATGGTTACGCGCAGCAAGCCGCAGTCGCCATGATGAAATAGCTTTTTAACAGCTGGAGGAAAGCTGGTCTGCATTTTTCATCCTGCGATGATTGGGAAAAGCAGGAAAGAATACGTCTTCATTAGAATCTCCATTCCTCTTCTACGTCTCATCGCACCAGCGAGCATCATCTATCTGGTAGCGAGTTTGTATTACCGGAAATTCCTGATCTCTCCTTGGTTTGGAATATACCCCACAGCGGAGGCTTCGTTTTATCTGCTAGTATACCTCCCAAGGAGTGCATTTCTGCAAAAGGTGAGAGCCAAGGAGACTCTTCAGTTCTTTGGAGCTGACGCGATTTGATACCAGGCAGCCAAACATCCCCCGCTTTTGGACCGCGCAGGAAGACAAGCACTCTTCGAGAAATGCTTGGGCTACATCACGGGCGATAGCTACCCCTATGGCTGGTTCTTTTCTCCCGATATCAAGAGAGAGAATATGATTGATTGGATATTTTGGGCCTTGTTCTCGACGGACCGAAATCATGCTGCCCCAGAGTGGTATGATGAAGCCCGTGGTTATGTGACCAAGATGGAAGCGCATTTGGGAAAGAATCTGGACAGCGGGCACAACGGAGACGTCAAATGCATGAGACTCACCTTGGATCCTGTGGTGATGTTGCATAGGCCGTTGCTTTGGTACGGGGTGAGTACCACTCAGTTGTAGCAGAGATAACTGGGATTCACGGTGACTGTAGATTGTTGCAGGTGTAGATTCATACACATCATTGGTTCTACTTCACTACGGGTTCAGACATTACACCATTCGACAATGGTGCCAGGTATTCCCCCCTCGTCCATTAACGTTGCTATCACGATCTTCGCCGTCCTCCCGCATCCCTTACTGGTATCGACCACACCATTCCAAGAGCAAACCGCCCATCCTCTTCATCCACGGCGTAGGAGTAGGTCCCTACGATGTCTTGTTCGTGTCCGTGTTTACAAGTTTGGGTTTCAGATCGGACTATACCCATATCTTGCATTTTTGCGCGAGGTAGCCAGAGCGGACGAGGATGTAGGGATCCTGGCGATCGAGCTACTGCCCATCAGTATGCGCATCACACACCCAATCCTATCGCGCGAGTCAAACTGCCTCGCCATCTCTGAGATTCTGTCCTCGCATAAGATTGATCGGTTCGTGCTGGCAGCCCACTCGTACGGAACAGTGATCGCAGCACACATGCTGCACTCGGAGGACCTGGGCCCACGGATCGCTGCATTGCTTATGATTGACCCGATCCCCTTTCTGTTGCACCTGCCGAACGTTGCTTTCAACTTTGTCTACCGGCGCCCACGGAGTGCGAACGAATGGCAGCTGTGGTACTTTGCGAGCCGAGACGCGGATGTGTCAAGGTCACTCTCGCGGCACTTTTTCTGGGCGGAGAATGTGATGTGGAAAAAGGAATTACAGGAGTTTGGGAGGCCAGTTGCGATATCGTTGAGTGGGGACGACCAGATTGTAGATGGTGAGAATGTGAGGAAGTATTTGACTGGAGATGAAGAGATGCAGCAGAGATGGGAAAAGGACAGGATTCAGGTACTGTTCTACCCTGGACTGGACCACGCTACCGTGTTTGATACGCCGAAACGACGGTTACCGTTGGTTAAGGTGTTACACCAATTTGTGTCTGGGTTGGAGCCTGTAACAGTGTAACTCGTGTAAGTATTGATATGTCCCGGGACACAGGAGACGGTTCAGGGTTTTTTGGAAGCAAATAATATGCAGATATCTCACATTTTGAAATTATTTGTGTTGTTATTAGAGCCTGTTCGGTTGCCCGTTACAGCTGTTTGCATAAACATGCGGAACTGAGAAAAAAGTCAAATGTGGCGCAGCGACTGCCGAGTCACGGCTCCCTGTCTGAGCTTGAACTTGGCTTCACTCCGAAGTGTAGTGAACTTCTTGTACACGTCCACTATGGTAGACTCTGATGCTGTTTCGGAAGATGACTCGGAGGAGCTCTGTACCAACTTCTCGATCCAGCTCATTCGACATACTCCGGCTATCCCTAAGACTGGCAAACAACCAGCAGTCAAATCAAAACGTGAAGTCCATACGAAGGAACTTGCCTTTACTTGTCTATCTGAAAACTACGTCCCTTTCATGCGAGCACTTCTAAAACGTGTTGGTGAAACGAAATGGAAGGTTTCAGACCAGCAACGGTTCAAATTCAAGTATCATCACCCCGGTCATTCGTACGTATTTGTCTATACCCACGTCTGCTCTCAATCTAATTATGCCTTTAGCAAAACAGACGCATTGGATGTGGAAAGGGAGTCTGAGTACAAGGAGCTCGTGTCCAAGATCAATGAGAATCAGTATCGGAAGGTCAACATCATCGTAGACATCGACGATGTAAAAAAGAGGTGCCCAATTGACGTCTGTACAGAACTCTATAATTCTCTCAATCATGCTAATGCCCAAGTCACACAGCCCGATGTTGTTGTTGAAAACGACAGTATTGAAATCCAGGACCCTGCTACTATACCAGATGGGGCAACATCTCTCGAGATTGCACTAGCGCGATTCCACAGCATGCTCGAAAAGAAGTACGGCAGTGACAACAACCTGGGACACTACATCTACATTTGTGAGGACAACTCGGAGCTCGCACTAACACCTTTCCGGATGCACCAATGGGCTATCACTCTGGTACGTTCTTTGTTTGTATTGCTTGTAGCAGAACAAGGCTAATCTCCATGAAGCACGAGGGTCAAGCTACAATCAATGCCCCACCCCATACCGCAGCATTTGATCCAGCGAATTGCAAAAATCTTTGTTACCTTCCCGACAAACCAATGGAGACACAGCCTTGAATCAAGCCGCTAGCGAAGGCAATCAAATGGCCTTATTCACACAGATGATGACCACTGTTGTGGGCACGCTGGCGCCTAAAACCGATGTACTCTCCACTCCCAAACGCAAACGCACATTCAGTTCATCTCCCATCTCCTCGCCAATCATGCCGGCATCCACCAACCTCCACAACTATTTAGTTTATGCACGGGATAGCCTTGGAGTGCGAACAGCATGCGACTACGAAGCAAACCTTCGTGATGACAATTATGGCCCTGATATCATCGGGGCACTCACTGTCGCGGATCTTACAGCATATGGCATGTCAAAAGGGGAGGCGATGCGCTTGATTGCCGGCTGCTCACGCTGGAAACAGGAACGGAAGCGCAGGAAAACTAACACCCAGTCTGCTGGCAGCCGTTGTCATTCACCTGGCCGTCGTCCTTCCCAATCCCCCACCTCTAACAAGGACATCCGATATGAGATTGCTTGGGATGATGGTGGGCTTGCTTCGTGGTTTGGACCCACAATGACCAAGGGGGAGCATACGGCAGACGACCGCCGAACATCATACTACAGCGATGAGCTCAAGAGTTTAGTCCCTGTCCCACCAGGATTCCATGCGCCGCCGAGGCTTGGTGAAGAAGATCCCACTTGGTCATAATTACTTTACGTAGCACAGCACTCATTGTTCAATGTCCAATAAAATTTTTGGCCCCCTGGGCACCAGTCTGATTGTATTGCCAATACATAATAAGACTAAAAAAACACTTCGTCACATGTAACCCGATGAACGAAACCACCCCGCTGCCTTCTCCGGTGTTATAGTCTCCATTGCACGAACAATGGTGAATAAGCCCCAGTCGTGGGTATGACGGCGCAAGTATGCTTTGATGGAAGAGAAGGCGAGTTCGATAGGATTGTAGTCGGGGGAGTATGGGGGTAGATAGACGATCCGGCAATCTAAATTGTAGGTCAATATAATGTTGTATGGAGTGCACAGGATATGACTTATGTGCTTGAGTCTCCACGAGTTCCCTGACATCTTCCACGTGATGGATATTACAGTTGTCGAGAACGAGGATGCTCCGTGGTCCTGGATATGGATTGGTGAGAGGTATCTGGTGAAAAGGTCAAAACACAACTGAGTGACTGATGAGATACACTTACAATCATCTCCCGAAGGAATTTGACAAACCGCTCACCGGTGACGGAGCCTTCGATAACATCATAGGCAATGATGCTGTCAAGGGTGAGTACAGGTAGGATAGAATATCGTTTTCCGCGCACAAACGCCTGCCGCTGCACACACCGAGCTCCAACAATCGACCAGCCATATCGCCTGTGATGCATGCGATCGTTCATCGCACTCTCGTCCGTAAACATCAACATCGATGGGTCAGGGATGGCTTCCCCAATGCGATTCATGAAGATTGCGCGCTGGATATCATTTCTTTCAAGTGCTTGGACTGATACACGTTTGTTCGAGAAGTGGAGTCGGCGGAGAGTTCGCATGAGAGTTGAAAGTGATACATGTATGTTACGCTCGGCCAGAAGTTCTTGTTGGAGCTCGTCGAGGTATAGGGTGTGGCGATGGGCAAGGAGTAAACGAATGAAGGTGATATCAAGGGGCGTAAGAAGGCGGCGACGTGCTGTTGGTTGGGCAGAGGGATTGTAGGTGAGGCCATATTCTCGTTGATACTGCAAAGTCTGGTAGACGAGTGACTTGCGAATGCCAAGAAGATCACATATTTCTGGAACTCGGTAGCCGCGTTGGTAGAGGACAGGAATACGAGCCTTGATGCCTTTGGAGACGGTGTGGGGGGGCATGTAGTTGTAATGTTGAAGCCAAGTTCAAGCTCAGACAGGGAGCCGTGACTCGGCAGTCGCTGCGCCACATTTGACTTTTTTCTCAGTTCCGCATGTTTATGCAAACAGCTGTAACCCAAATGTAGTGAAATGTTAGAACGGTCGTGCTCGGGTCTTCCCGAGCGGTGAAGCTTCTGAGTTTCAATATAGACAACCATCATAGGATATCGATAAGATGGATCCTACACATTCAGTGAACGTTGCTCATCACAGACATCGCATCCGGGCTGTCATTGTCCAGCTTGTCACCCTCCTCAGCCAATACTTTGTCATGTCAACCAAAAAAAAAGGGAAGGGCAAGGAGAGGGAGGAGGAGGAGAAGAAGAAGGGTGTGGATCGAGCAGTCTGGAATGACAAAGAAACCGAGGCCCTCCTCAACTTCCTTGTTGCTCATCAAAGTGAGGCTGGCGATGCCAGCAACTTCAAGATGGCCACCTTCAAGAAAGCTGCTGACTCGGAGACTCTGATTCAACACCGGAGATCAGGCCTTGAAAAAACTGCCAAGAGGTGCAAGACAAAATACACAGGCGTGAGCATTCTTAGATCTCCCCAAGACTACAGTGTACTCAACCAATAGGATCAATACAGCTCAAAGCGACGTACAATGCCATTCAAAACTACAAGTCTCTCTCTGGGTTCTCTTGGGATGACGAGAAGGGTGCGAATGCCATAACACCCGCTGAAACAACAGCATGGGAAGCTTTTGTTGCAGCAAAGGTATGGTATATTAATTTCAATTCCAATTTAATCCACTCAGAAAACCATTGTCTAGGGCTCTAATCATTCTCTCATGAAGCTGTTCCGGACCTCTGGCTGGCCATGGCTCCACAAACTCGAGGCGCTCATACCTTCAACAGCAAGGGGCGAGTTTGCTGATGATGGTTTTGGGGACGATGATGAAGTCCTCGATGAAATAGCCAGTGTTGTCGTCACCAGCCCTGATGGTGAAGACGCCACCCTGCCTCTCCCAACTCCACCCTCCACATCTAGCACTGGCAAGCGCAAATTTTCAGCTGTCCGGGATGCAGCATCATCGTCTTCTGATAGAAAATCCATCCGCTCCCTGAGCTCCACCTCCACCCGCTCAAAGGTTTCAACATCTGCCGTCATCAGCGATGCAATAGAAAACCTCACGGACTCCCTCAAACAAAGCTTCCTACCACAAGAAGTCCTAGTGACGGACTCTCTGACAAAGCGTAGTGCTGATGCAGTCGCGGCGTTGACACAGAGCAATCTCGATGTGGACGACCAACTCGCGCTCATCAGCGTCTTCGGGGACAAACCCAACCTTGCAAATCTATACCTTGCGATCGGGAATGAGCAAACACGTCTACAATGGGTGAAGAATATATTGGGTGAAGGGAGTTCTCATGGGAGTTAGGGCAGGGTGCGCGGATTTTTTTTTTAGTTGTTGTGTGTTGTATTTTGCTGTCACAATTGTTGTACTGTTTCCCGAATCAATATCCCCTTTGCACATGGGCAGTGGGTAATAAGACCGCAAGCATGAATATATCACCAGAAAAAAAATACAGGCCGTAGGGGTAATGGAAAGAAAAGAAAAACCTACTCCACAGCGACTTCCATTGCCTCTGTATCCTCTCCGTCTGACTCTTCACTAGAAAAATCACCGTCTTCATCATCTGTACTGCTGGTATCTCCCCGCTCTTGAAGGTATTGCTGGTAATCAAGCCACATCCTTTCAGCGATTTCATCCCGCCAAATTTTTGCTCTTTCATCGACTTCGTTGTCCTGATCACCCAAAGGGGTTGCAACGGGCCCTGCTGATGAGTCGTCACCATCGTAGTTCCAATCCCTGTCGTCACCACTGTCCAAGTTGTATTGCCGAATGAAATTGTGAATTGCTGCGAGTGCGCGAGGTAGGCGAACTTGTGTTTTTAAGTCATACTCAGATGCTGAGCGCAAGATGCGGAAGTGGCGTTTCAGAATGCCAAAGATGCGTTCTATGACATTGCGGAGACTTGCATGCCGACGGTTGAAAAGCTCTTCTCTTGTTCGTGGTCTGAGATTTCGTCGGTTGTGTGCATAAAATACAAGAAAAAACTCACAATTTGTTGCTCCGACCCCACTCTTGAAGGTGATAACGAACTCTGCCATAGGGTGTCAACAATTCATGGTAAAGAAGGGGGTATCCACCATCAGCAAGTAGATATTTGGATTCAGGAATCCTGAGCGTCTTGCGTTTTGCATCTTCATACACACGAGCATCACTCGCGCTCCCTTCCCAGCCAGCAAGGACATAGGTGAACTGCAAGTCAAATGATGAAGTGAAGAGTGCGTTCTGAGATATGAAACCCTTGCGATTCCGAAATAGGCCACGGATATTCGCAGGCGGCGCAACCTCAATGTGGCTCCCATCGATTGCGCCGATGGCTCCTTTGAAAAAGGGATAATATAACTTGTTCAACAAGATCCTCAGAGGGCAGGGATCAGCCGCTATGGGCTGGCATACAAGGGTGGTGTAGAAAGGAGCCTGCGAAAAGAAAACAACAAATCCTCTGAAGTACCTGTTTGGATCGTCAGATTGAATAGGGCACTTATCGTGCCATGTGCTTACACTGAAATGGTGTCATTGGACCGTTGGAAACGCTCAGCAAGGTGTCTTATTGTCAACCCTGTGACGCAACCGTGCATAAAGATAGCCAACTGTTCTTCTAATGTGACATGTCGTGAATCTGACATGCCCATCTGCTGCACGGTGAGTATCAGCTTGCGGAAGACTTCTTTGCTCACGCCAAGTGAAATACGAATGCGGCCAGGATGGCCATGGAGTAGCTCACGAACCCAAGCTTGACCAGTGAGGGCAGATGTGTGGAAAGGCTGATGAAGGTGGAATGATTCCAGGCGATGTGAAAGTGATGTTAAAAGGAGGATGACTATGGCGATGACACGGTGGCATACTTGAGCCCTATCATGGCGGGTTTTGACAAGGATTTGATGAAGTGTGTGGTCGGGAAGCATATCGATCACTACTTCCTAATTTAGATTGCATACTGAGTTTATATTGAAACTCAGAATCGGGAAGACCCGAGCGCGACCGTTCTAACGTTATCACTACATTTGGGTTAACGGGCAACCGAACAGGCTCTTATCCGCTTGTGAAAATATTCCAAAAAATAATGTTATGCAAAAGCTCCTACAGAAAATAGTGCATACAGAAAATAAAATTATTCAGGCCTTTATTGTTTTCATTATTGTGTACATGTATTCAGAAAAATGAAAATGACACAAGGGATTTCTGCCCCAATATCTGTGGATTTTATTGCACAAGCAGAATATAGACTATTTGGTCTCTGGATAATCGGGACCTGACTTGTGCCTGAATTATCTTGAAACCAAATGACAATAATATCCACAGATATCCATGCAGAAATCATGTCATTTTCTTTTTTCTGGATACACAATAATGAGGACAATAAAGGCCTGGATAATTTTATTTTCTGTATGCCCTATTTTCTACATGAATACTGCTTGTGGATAACATTGTTTTGTGGAATATTTTCACAAGCAAGATAACAACACAAATAGTTTCAAAATGTGACCAAATATCTGCCTGTTATTTGCTTGCCAAAATTCCACATCCATCTCTTGTGGGAATTGGGTGGCCACTGGGTCACCCCTCAGTACCTTTCCCATGCCTGCCAACTCAGACCCCACATATATCAGTCCAGCAACCCATGGAATACTGGTGAGTATACTTTGAAATAAAATAAAATAAAGCTTCTCAAAAATGGAGGGGGGAAAAGGCCCTCATCCTCAGTCCAGCCACCACCAATCTTTTGTAAGTAGTTGCAGAACCTGCATGCCTTGAATTGGCCCTCATACCTTTCTGCCAGGAAGTAGAGGGCAAGTGTGACATTCTAATGTGGCCATGCTGCCAGCTTCATGATGAGGTTGGTGACCTTCTTCCTGTGTGCACCATCAGTCTTCTGCCTGCCTTTATTGCACCTCCACCTTGCCCCCCCCATCGGGAAATTGAGGAGGGTCTTGGCTTGGCTTACATAGCCTGATAAGATATATAAGTTGTGCAATATATGTAAGAATTGTGAGGCCACCAATAAGGAAAGATGAAGGACAATAGAGTTGACAGCTTTCGTCAGCTCTACAAGAGTTGTCTATCTGATCATATTGTGTCGAGATTGTGAAAAGAAACAGAAGTATCATGTAATGGTCTGATAAGACAAGTATGAAGCTTTGTGATCAGTAAGTGCCAGGCTGGTTTAAGCTTGTCATTTTGTGAAATAAATAACATTACATATTGGTGGTACCTTCCCTTATAATGGACAGTAGACATTATGGTTTTCTCAAGCTCTACCAGACTTATAAAGACATATCTTTCTGCGATTCCATGTAGACTTTGTGAATGTCTCCAGTGCTGCCAGAGTTGTCAATGACTTATTGAGTATTGGCAATAGTGCAACAGCTTGTCAGATTGGCCTGAATTGCAAAGACAATCAGCAGGCAATCACTGTTGAATTTCCGAAGAGTTGGGCAGGCTTTGTTGATGGCGGAATTCTGGCATCAAACGATCATAGAGTGTGCATGCTGCCAGAACACGACAATGAATGTCTTGCTTGTACAGGCTGATACAGGAACATAATGATTGATTGTAGGTTGGTAGCTGATACACAAATTATCTATTGGTGGGTACTTGTACCAGGGTTGTGAGTCGCTTCGGAACGCCTTGCCACTCCAGGTCCTACTTGTGCTCCCTTGATACAAGCCCTCTTTTCTTTGATCTTTGCCAGTGCGCTGACTTTGGTGGCAGGCTGTTTGCAGATGAGTATGTCGGGAAAATGTGACTGTGGGTGATGGGTAAATATATTACACCGAACAGGACATTGGGCTTACCGGTTCCACCATACCAAAAGGTCTTCCACCTCAGCCTTCTCTTCAACGTCATCAAAAAGATCCAACACAGTGTGATAACAGTGTTCTGAGTCTGTAACCATGTCTGTCCAAGAAAAAACAGCCAAAGAACTTAATGTGAACCGAGCCTAAATCAGAGGTACCTGCTCAGTTAAGAATCGCCGCTGACAAACCTGTGTAGCAATATATGCAATGGAGGCAGGAGTGACATGTGTCATTCCATGGATTCGGGTGTTCCCCAATCACTTCTTTATCGACTGAGCTGGGCAAGGTAAAAACATGTTTGTAAGCCTTGATAGTTGCAAATGAACACTAATCAATATTGGCGTGGCAATGGAGAGAAAGAGAGGAGAATCACTGAAATGAGTATTTGGCTTTTGAATAAGCCCTTCCATGGTTCCTCTGGATCATAGATACCGGCATAGAGAAATATCAGCCAGTGATCACTGGAAATGACCATATTGCCGCTGCGTAATTTCCCTTTGATCCTGCACATAAGTTAGCAAATTCATCAAATAATGGAATCACGATGGAGCACTTGGGGTTGGACCAATCTAGTCCTGCAGGGCAAAGCAAGGAACCTGTGTGATCGTGGTTTTCACCACAATCAACTTTGACATTGCGAGAGAGAGGGGGATTGAGGGATTGGCCTCGCAGAGTGATCCAGTCCAGGATTGGGCCTTTGAGACTCTTCGTATCATCAGACCAGGCACTTGAGACACCTTTTTGCAACTGTAAAAAATTGAATGCCATTAACAAGGCATCTCTATAGGTCTCGCTTACCAATTCAGCTATAGAAACTATGTCTTCTTCAGATCCATTCATCAAATGATCCTCGAGTCCTGGTATCATTTGTAGCAGTGCCTTGAAAACTCAATGTTCCTGTCTTTGCCTGCCAAACAAGGTTTCAGAAAGGGTTCATGAAAGATGTGAAATTCATACTTGTAAGTAAATGTTTCCTCTGGTTCATCTGCCAGCTTGCCCAGCCATAGAAGACCATTTGTGATCAGAGCTTGGACATTGCATAGAGCATGCACTGTTTGTCCAAAGTGACAGCCATGGTGGATTAAATGGTCTGAAGTGCACCTGGTGTTTAGGTGAGCTCATATTAAATGATATGAATCAAGTTACTGATGGTTTCTTCTTGGGGCCAAGTTGAAGAGTGCTGGAGCTTTTTCATGTCCTGGATAAGGTCTCATCCTCAGACATTGATAAAGTGATGAAGACTTGATAGACAACATGAACTTGAAATGGAAAGATGCGTCTCATGTCGTGTCTTGAAATATGATGCATAATACCAGCTGGAACATTCTAGTATGACTCATCTTGACTCCAATTGAGTCAGAATGGCTGGTATCCAAGGTATGTGTCAGCTTCTGTCTATACACAAAGGGTATAAAGAGGATGCTTACAGCGCTGGGACTGGCAAGTTGTGCTCCCCAAGTCATGCCTCTTACACATAGCTGAGTATATCTGTATGAAATTCATAACTCTAATTCCATTCTCCAATTCAACCACGCCATTGGTCATGGGTTGACCATATGGAAATTGTATGTGTTGCTTTAATTGGATATTTCACTGCTGATCTTTTTGATAGGCCTTTGAATGATAATGGTGAATGGGTCCTGCCATCAGAGCTATGTGATCATCAGTTCCCATCGCTTCTGTGGCCCCTGTTGTATCTGTCCAGTAACCAGCCCAACAGTCTGCAGGCAGCCGACTACATTTACCGAGGTAGTGATCGTCTTGCAAACAACTGGCCGTCTTGTGGGACATTATGTCATGTTATGCGCACAGGGTAGGTGTGGATATCTAGGCTAGTTATTAGCAGATTTAGACTAACTTACTGGTGACTTGCGGTAGTCAATTTAGAACAACTTTACCCGAAGCTAGGTGTACAGGTGCGGGTTTATCCAGCTAGAGGTAGGCATCGCAATATTTGTGAAAGTTGTGATTTGATGTCATGACGCATTGCAGATCCAGAGGAACCGCACCCTGCAGCTGTACTTGAATCAATGGAGAACTTGATTAGTGCTGATACAAACCTGGGTTTGCCTGGATGCTGCCCCCGATCTCTCACAAGGTCATACACCTTGGCCGGTGAATTTTTTCGCTCAAATGCGTTAGGATGAGACCGAGGACAGCTTTAGACATCAATCTGAACAGGTCGATTAGTGTACCTTCTCCCCAAAAACCAAGGCACACTCAGCAATTGAAGCTGGTTGAGTTATTGTGGCAACTCAACTCCTCAATCCACCCAGGCCTTTCTGAATCCGACTTAAAGTTATTGTTCACAAGGTGCACTTGTGGACTAATCATGACACGATACACCTTCAAATACCACTATTGTGCGACTAAGAACTTGTTAGCACTCGACGAAGAAGTGATTGAAATCACTGACAACAGTGACTAAACGGAGTGTTCATATTGTGATTCCTTTGTCCCTGCGTATTGTAAAATATATATATATATAGATTTCTTGATCACTGCAGAAATGTACATTGAAGGATAAACAAGTCCATCATTATGTGAATTCTCGCATGAAAAATGCTCAAAGATATCAAGGAGCCTTAGTACAGCTCACCATTGCAAGCCTGGGATCACAAGCCTGACCTAGGAGCTTCCCAATTGATGATTAGTCATAGAGCAGGGATGTAGAAGAAGTGGACTGGAAGACAAAGGTCCCTGGATGTTATATGAATGGCATGTAGTTCACAAAACCAGCTCCAGAGAAACTGTACAATGTTAGAACATTGTGCAGCCATGTTCAAGTTTAAGTTCAAGTCCGAGTCACGCACTTAAGACATATCATGAGCCAACAGATAGGGCATAAGCGTTTGGAGATGCCGATTGCCCTGCTCTCTTCCTACATCACATATCAGATAAATAGATATAAAATTTTTAAAATTTTACTCACTTCCAACCCCCATTGGATAATTATCCCCAGCATGATTGCATTTGGGATAGCTTGAATAATCTGGGGGAAATCATGGAAAGTTGGGTATTTAGTGCCGGAAAGACATGCCACATGTGCTTGCCTTGATTGCAGGTTCCAAACCAGACTCGACGGCCCTGTATAAAAGACCTCTGGTAATCCAGCCTCTTGCATTATTGCCAGAGATGTTGGTTCATTGTGAGCAAAAGTTGCCATCATGTTGATTGCTGCTCACAAGAGTTCATTGCATTAAGGTTATGACCACACCAATGGTCATCACCGAATAAACCACTGTAGTTGATGATTTTCTTGATGGACTTGAGAATGGTTGTATTGATCAACCCACGAAGACCTTTTGCAGTACCAGAAGATTGCATCGTTCGATGCATGGAATGTAATATATGTTTCAGAACTGCAGTATGAGTCACAGGAAGTTCACCTGCTTGAAGCATACTTTAGTCAACTGGCTTCACCGACGGATGGTATAGACACTTGCCACATGAACCAAAAATCTCATGAGACCTCTGCTCATACCATGGTGTCTCTCAATAAAGCTTCACTGCTTAGTGAATGTGACTTACCTCAATACATTTGATGAAAACCTCAACATCTCGAGCAGCACAAGAGAGCCGAAAGGTGTTGGCAAAACTGTACAGAACATTGTCCACAAGCCGCATTGTCTTGGAGACCATGGCCAAACACTGTGGTAGCCGGTTCTCTATAATTTGTATAAGCAAAGGCACGAGGCCAGCACCAACAACCATGTTTCCACCAGCAGCATGTGATGCAATAAAGGTCAAGAATGAGATAAGGGTGTTGACGAAAAAATGCAGTAGTGTGGATTCACCTTTGCTGACATCTGACACTGTCATGTGGACAAAGGCCATCAGAATTCTGTGGTTGACACCTGCATTTACAGCAGTCAACACCTCCTGAACTTTGTTCTGATATTGGGCAAGAGCATCCAAGGCTGCAATAACTGCAGTTTGTATTGACACTGGGACAGCATGGTCAATTGGCAACATGGGGTCAGGTTTATATAGGAACAGTGAGGACAACGCCTGAGATTCAGTATGAGTATGACCAAAGATTGCGATCACTAGCAGTCAAACAATGATAAGTTTTTCGTGATCCTCGTCATAGCCTTTAGCGAGGACCTTTGCCAACTGGATGCAACACAAGAGTTCAAACTTTTCGTTGTCAGGAACGGCGTTGACATCAATTGTCTGAGTAAGGATATTCATTGTATCATTCGATTCAAGTGTATGCTCATCTATGTGGATATTGACAGCCCCTTAACAAGTGGAAAATGGAGGCCCAGACGATAATTTTCTGGGGGGAGGACCAGCATCGAAAACATCCGTATCTATTTTTTCGTTCCAGGCAACGTTTCAACATCTGCAACTTCATATCCTTGCAGATTGGGCCAATGCTTGGAAAGGGACTGGAGATGAGGGTTAGAAATGTTTAATGCAGGACACTGACAGTTGGGCAGAATATAGTACAAGAACATCGATATCTGATGTGAAATGTAGATCATTAAGTCGTTGGTAAAATTGAAGTGAGTAAACTGCCAAACCCAGAGTCACTACAATCGCTCGCATCATAGGAATTGAACATCTTTGGGTTGGTGGACTCCTTGAGCAGGAGTCTTTCAAATCTTAGGATCGCATATGGGATGGGGAGATGAGCAGAAGAGATGGCATGGCATCGGCAAGAGTGTGATGGGTGCAGGAGATGGGATAAGCAGGGGAGAGGGACAGGGGCATAGTTGATGATGGAATGGGGGTGGCAATAGGAGGGGGCAATGTGATGGGGCAATGGGCATATGTGCTATTTCTTCATGTGGTAAAGGATGCTCTAGTTCTTCACATCCCGACAATTCCAGGTCAATGTTGTCTTCCATATGATGAACATTTGGTGTATGTGGAACAGACTTGATGCTCATCCTCAGCAGCCCTAGCTAGGGTTGGTTCCTGCTGTGCAGGGGAGAGGTCATCAAGGGTCGATGCTGTTGAGCCTGCAGGCATCCATTAACACCCTTCATAATGATATCCAGTCCAACTTTCATTTGAGAACATGAAGGGCCTCACCTTATTTGGGAGATTCCCTCAATTCCATAAGTTGTCATCTCCTCAAAAGTGATGATTGACAAGACAGCCTGAGTGACAGCTGCAGACGAATCGGTTGAGGCAACACTGGTATAGGAATCTGCTGTGCCTGTCTGTTTGTGTGTTCAGAACTCCCTCTGGGTCGGAGGAGCCATTAGCTCCTCTACCAATCCTTTCAGGTCAGCCATGTAATGTTCTATCGCTGTCTTCACAGCAATCTCAGGGAGCCAGGGAGGAAGCGTACATGTGGTTATCATTTTGTGGGTCCCTCAAACATAGAACTCCTTCCACAGTTGGAGTATCCTCCAACACAGGGGACAACAGAGCTCACCAATATAAACTGATAGTGACAAATCAAGTTGATCATGAGTGTTATCTGTAGGGTTGAAGCACTCACTCGTTTTCAGTGCCACTAATTGAGGTGAGGTTTGCATAGCAAGTGAGCAATGATATTCCCTTTCGAGGAAGGCCTCCTGGGCACTCTCACTACCACTAAAGACATACAGATCATAGGAGAGCATGTAATCGATGACTGACATAACAGTGTCATTTAGCACGAGGGAGACATTGGGACAGCTCATCTGGGAGTGGGCTCGGATTGGAAATGCTGATGATGTGCTCCACGTCACCCAAGCCATGTAGTTGAGCCAAAATAAAACCTAGGAGGTTCATTTCACAATGTGATGTTCTGGTGTTGCATTGGCCAATTGGCAAGTTCTGGAAGAAGTTGTTATATGTGGTGTAGTTTGTACCTCAGTCTGTGGAAGTAAACTGATCTTGTAAAAAAGAAATAACCTCACTCGTCGATTTGGCAGAGTCTGATACAATTTGCGGGATGACTTGCTCCAAAGGGTGTGTAGATGATCCTGGTGTGGACAGCAAGAACTTGAAATTCAATTGTCACTTGACGTTTTGTTGTGAAGTGTATGAGGTGACTGATGGCCTCCAAGGGAGCCACCTGGAGATGTAACCACGACTTGTATGCATCGTGTACAGGTATTTGGCAGATCCTTTGGAGCACCTTGTCTTCCTCATTTTCCTCATCTTCCCCATCTTCCCCATCTTCCTCATCTTTCTTGTCCTTCCCATCTTTGTCCTTAGTGGCATCCTTGCCAACATCAGATAGAAAGCACCTGTCAATATGAGTATGTAGGCTTGTCGACTGGACAATGGCATGCAATGAGATTCCAATATAGGTGAGCCTTTTGATGGCCATTTGGAATGTAGTGCATCACTTAAGCCGTTTTGCAACTGATACTCAACTTCCTTCTGATGTCTTTCTTTCTGCTTCAGGGTTTTCAGAAATTTTTGCAGTCCATGGATTGAGCACATATTCAGACCAAAATCAATGCCAATGCCAATTTATATACCAATAACCAGTTTGGTGCAATGGCTACAAAAATTTCTCTGTCGCTTCCCAAATTTGTCGTTCCATACACAGATTTGTTTTTAGATTGATGAAAAAGATATTCAGACAAGTTTGCCAACCGATGCCAACACTGATTCTAATGCTGATTCCAATGCCAATACCAATGCCAATACCAATGCTGATTCCATTGCTGATTCCATTGCTGATGTTCATGTTTATGCTGTTGCTGAGACTCTGAGGCTGGCCATAATTTGGAGGGGTGTTCGTCCAATTGTCAGCCAATTGGTATTATTTACACAAGAAACCAGTCCAACAAGTAACCAGTACCCATCAAAGCTTTGGCCCAACAGTCTGAGACAGGTGACAATAAACCTACAGAACTTTGGCCCAATGGTCTGAGATGGGTAACAATGCTTCAGCAGAACTTCAACCCAACAGTCTGAGACAGGTAATAATACATCTGAAGAACATCGGCCCAATGGTCTGAGACGGGTAACAATGCCCCAGCAGAACCTCAGCCTAACGGTCTGAGACAGGTAACAATACCCCAGCAGAACTTCGGCCCAATGGTGTGAGATGGGTAACAATACCCCCTGCAGAACCTTAGCCCAACAGTCTGAGATGGGTAATAATACCCCCGCAGAACCTCAGCCCAATGGTCTGAGACAGGTAACAATACCCCAGCAGAACTTCAGCCCAATGGTCTCACATGGATAACACTATTCTGGCTCAAACCTCGGCCCACCCATCTAACACCATAACTATGACATTCCTGAGTTGCCCTGTCAAGTACCTAACAATATTATTTTCTCAGCCCAGATTGGCTGGCCTGTCTCAAACATAACATTGCCAACCTTGGTTGGCTGGTCTGACACAAAATAAGTCACAGCATGATGTGTAATGCATGATCCAATCAAGGCAACTTGACTTGAAACCTGTGCTGTAACCCACCCTTTCATGAGGTATGAAGGCAATGTGAAAATTGGCCTAATGGTTGCCTTGTCATTGTGAACAATGTCATATTGAGGTGGAAATGGCAACAGATCAACCTTATGTGATGTGAGAGTGTTGAAAGAAAAGGTGTGAGTAATATATAGTGCATCACATGATGGGCAACAGCAGAAACACCATGCTGGAATCTGCTGTTTTTGTCAATCAATAATCCTCTCCAAACAACAATCCATGGCTGTCTTATGTGAGAGGCATTTCCTGCAATGTCTTGAGCCCAGGCTGGTGATGGTGGATCTGACAAATATCTAGTCATGTCCACTGTTCACACCAACCTGGATATTTGAACAGCATGATCAGTTGGAATGACCAGTCTTGCCTTTGGCAAGCATAATCCTGTCATAACTTAAACATTGAATTACCAAAAAATAGCTAGCTAATGGCACACAATATGTGATGATGGTTACTGCATTTCCATGCAACCTGTGAGATAGCTTTGCAGCGAGATGCACAAAACATAGACATTCTAGCCAATAAAAATGGTGAGTAAACATCAATAATAATTGTATCACTGTCAAATTGGTTACAGTGGGCACTAGCCATTTCAGTACTTCCATTTAAAATGCTTTATCCAATCAATTTGCTTCTGTGGTGCTGGCACACTAATCTGGTTTCAGCTAGACATGATGGTGCATGTTCTTTCATGCCTTGTGAGTGTTATAACAAGGGAGGATGTGACTATGCTAAAGATATGCCCCCACAACAAACCACAACTACTCAGTACTCAGACACCACATGGGCAACACTTTGTATACCCCAATGTTCCCTCACATCATACAAACCACCAACATACCCACCAGTCCCAAGACAACGAATCATCAGTCACCCCTACTATCCTATGGCCAAGGCCTGTAACAAATGCTATCAATTCCAAACAATCTGATGGCAGCACCAGCAGCATTGAGAGTATGTTTTAGATATTTCTACAGAGATATATACTAATGGAAACATCACAGTGATGTGGTATCTCCAACACATTCAGGTGCAAGTCTTGTTCACTTGATCTCAGTTTGATAGCATCCTAAACAGATGAAATATCAATCCCTTGTGCACAACCTTCTAGCTGTAGGAGCTGAAGCCCAGTGTTCCATCACTTCAGTAATATTACATGGATTTTCCTTTGACTTCGGACTCATGGTTAAATGCCTGACACCGAGGCTGAGCATTGTAGCAATTCAAGCTTCGATATCCAATTCATCAGGTATGTTCAGCTCCTGGCCTTCCTCTCTATCATCATCACAATCACAGTGTGGGTTTGTTTTTGTACTTCATTTGTATGTGGGGTGGCAGGTGCTGGTAGACCTGTACCTGCAGTGCACAGGTACAGGTTTGGCACAGGTCACATAAGTGTGACCCCTACATGTTATAGCCTACAACCATCACTATGTTAGTCTCATCATGAAAGGTGGTGTGCAAAAGGAAGACTCTTCTGCCAGTATTACAAAGACAAAAGTCAAGTCTTAAGGGCAACAATACGCACCACACCAATAATACACCTTGCATTGACAATATGCCTCATGTCAACAATATGCCCTCCAAACTTCTGGCATGGCACCCCCAGTATAGCATTTTCACATATGGGTGCTCAGATACTGTATACAAGGTATAAGTCACTTGCAAAGAGCAATCTATCAATTTCTGCTGGGTTCATGCAATTTCTTAACCAAACATGCATGGCAAAACCACAAAATGTTGGACTTAGTGTGCAACTTGAAATCATTCTGGAGTATAGACAGGCCTTGTTTTAATTGGCTTAAGCCACCTCAATTGCAGAACAGTTCACCACTTATTGATGGGAAGCATGGGGATGTTGTACTCATGGGCTCTGGCACCTCAATTGAGCAAGGAATTCTCTCTGATGAGGAAAGTGAACATAAATGGCCAAGCAGAAAGGGGCAGAAGGGATCATTGTGGGGGAGTGGTGTTGTGGGGATAATGCCTGAGTGTGATGGCATTCATAAATCTTAGAGGTGGGGGTGGTCATCACAAGGTAGATGTGTGGATTAGGAGCTAAGCAATGAATGTCTCATTCCACTGACATCACAATGTCACAATACAACATCCCATCAACCCAACTCCCTCAAAACATACTTCATCAGAGCATCCTTCAAACAAATGCAAGGATAATGAGAAGAAGAGCAGGTGGCATCAATGGAAACTTCTGGATGTTTGAGAATTGATATCAACTCCTTTGCACCATGCAAATGGGTGAACACCTTTCCTTATTTTCTGCCCTCATTTTCTCCCCTCTACCCTTCCTTGCTCCTCTGGCTCCCCAACTGTATCAAGCCTTATATATGATAGTTGTTATGGTATGAAAGTCAATTATACCCAGACATCTGAGCAGTATGAGAGGCTTGAGGGCATGCTCTGCATTCTAGGCACTGAAAGGGAGGTCTGATCATGGTTGTCTCAAGTTTGGCATGGTGCAAAAGCGCTGCGCCTGGTATATGCCAGGGGGTCACAGGTTGATACCCAAATGTTGTTCCAAAGGTTGGTGCACACTGGTGCAGGTGGGGACTGGTATTCTGGTTGACCATACTGGCAGGGTAACACTGATCTGCGCAAGTATGAGGAAACAAGGTAGGTGTCAGTATTGTCAGGCATGGGTGCAAACCATAAGACCTGCAGAAGAGTTGTATTTTATCCCCTAATGGAAGCACTTGTGTTTTCTTGGCTGGGAGATATAGCGATGTGACACAGACTCTTGTCAGGAGAAATCAGAAGTCGGGGAAATGTAGCTAGCATGAGATAAAAGGAGGGCTAAATCTACAAGGAGATGACTGACGATTTGGGTGTGATGTGCAGGCAGAGACGATCAGCCCAAAAGAAAAGGCGACAAGGGAGAGCTGACGAAAGGCAAGCCTGAACAGCAAACCCAAACAAAAAACCAAAAACCTCAGAAACTAATAAATGAAACACGGCAACAGGAAGTGACAAATAAAGCTAGGAAAGGAAAAGGTGGTATAAAGAATTAACGACGAGTGCAGGATTTTGTGAATGAAGAGGGAGGCAGCAGGAGTTCTGCATAGAAAGGGGCAATGGATTTGAGATCTCTCCAATAGCGCAAGAAAGCATCAGAAGACCAGCGGCCGAGCATCTTTACAATATCGGTCGGGACACCGCTGTAGAGGCTCTGGGCCGTCTGGACCCGAATCCTCTTCATATCCCACATTGTCCCTGTCCATTCCCATTCATGTATCGTCAATTCCGTCCGATTCCAGTTCTCTCCATCGATTCCGCTCCGGATCCCCCTCCGGAATCGTTCATACTCAAGATGCGATGTCTCTAACGACCCGGAATCAGTACGTTTATAGTCATATATCATGTATCTACGTTTCCCGTCTCCTAGTACATAGAATTCCTCCACTCCACTCCACTCCTATCAGTTACAGCCTTCGCTTGTAGTACATAGTTACTACAGCACAGGATCACTCCCAGTAGTATAAAAGATGTACCCTTATACTACAACCACATCATATCACACCGTATCATATCACATCCCATCATATAGAAAATACAGGTTATCGCTCCCCTTCAGTTCTATTTCTTAGTCCTCGCTTCGTATCATCTCCATATTAGTCTTCGTACTCCACTCCCTTCACTTCCCCTCTGATCCAGAACCCCGGATTCGGGTTGGATTGACTAGACTACATAGAAAGACTTTACTCCTTTGATCTCTTTCTAGCAGATCACCCCTTCTAGTAGATTCCCATTCCGGGTCTACAACAGAACTCGCCATCACACTGTGAAGAAGAAGTTCTGTGGTCCTGGCAATGTGAAAGCTGTGACCCGAAAAAATTGGGTAACCGAGGCGTGTCCAAACGCTGTTACAGCAGACAAGAAATGTTCATACACAAAGGGTGAGGTGCCCTGAAAAAGTGTTATACGTGAACAGAGGGAAATTTGCAGGGATTTCATTCGATGCAAGGTGTGAGTCAAGGGCAGCAATAGGGTCTGTTGGCCCAAATTGGCAGCAAATCACGATATATGTGCCTTTCATGCACTTTACCTTATCCCAAGGGAGATGGAGTTTGTGAGAGCCTCTGGCAGAAGCTGGGGGGAAGAGGTCCGAAACTGATGGGAAGAGGTTTGGGTTATGTGAGTGGTCCGATTGGGGGAGGAGATCACCTAGATGGCATTTGCCCTAAAAGGCACATGAAGCAGCTGCGAGGATGCAAGCATCAAAAGGATTGGAGGGAGACAGGTAGTGATACAAAGCCACAAGCATGTCGTTGTAGATGCGGGTTCTTGGTGGCTTCGGAACTATATAAAGAAATATATAAAAAGATCCTAACCTGTGGGTGTCAGCGTAGAAGTGACTGGATAAATCAGTGTCGGGAATAGAAGTAAAGAGAAGGGAATGTTAGTAAAAGTAAAGCCGCCGCGTAAAACTGGACTAATAACGACGAAGCCGGCGATGAACGGAGTGAAAACGGACAAATAATAAAGAACCCGACGATGCCGACGATGTCGGGTACGGCGGGTCGGGTCGGGTCGGGTCGGAAACGATGAACGAATATACGGAAACAACGATAAAGACGACGAAGTGAACTATAAAAAGCTAAGGATCTACGTGGACGAGCATTTGAAGGGATTAAAAGGTGATTCTGACTAAAGGGGAAACGGGGACTAATGGTATCTTTTTTTGTACGGTCGTCGGGGACCGTTTTTATAGTACAGGAAACAGTAATCTACTTTCGGACATGTCTACTTCGGCCGATGGTAAGCTACAAAGAAAGGTTGGAATGGGGATATGGAAAAGGGGGGTTGCAAAGCAACGAAGACAGGAAATGGAGGGGAAAACGAATATGCAAGGAAAAGATCTAGAAAGTCCTACATATCTCCGAAAGGACGAGGGGATGCATAAATAAAGTAAATCCGAAGTCGGGGATTGAGTCCGAAGAGATCCATCTCCTGGAATTGGAACTCCGAGGCGTTTGAGGCTGCCGGATTTAGCCCAAAAGCGGCCGTCACAAAGCGGCATGTGTCGGGTTACGTCGGTCACGTCGGGTCACATCACGTCACGTCACGTCGGGTTATGTCGGGTTCGAATGCAAGTCGAATGGTGGCATCGGGTTGGTCCGGATTCATGATATATCGATGATACGGACTCAGAGGGACGTCAACCCTCTACATCGTAGGTGACTGGGAGGCGCAGCGGGCACTTCAAGGGAGCAGGAGCAAGATTCTCAACACCACGGACAACATAGGAGAGACGTGTGCCACCATGGTATGGGAGATCATTAACGATATGCCATGCACAGATGCCGAAAAGATTGTTATGAACAGAAGAGCCACCACGCATACCAGCGGCAGAGGCAGTGAAAGAGCACAGGAGGAGCTCAGATGCTGGGAGACATTCCGATGCAGGGATTGAGTTTGCCTTGCATAATTCCATGAATCTTGAGACACCGCCATTGTAGTTTTTATGAGTAGATGCAGCCCACGCATGCGCGAGAGTATGGTCTATCGATGGCAGAAATGAAGTGAGAGACGGGGGAATGAGAGACGGCACTGAATTAGTTGTCATGAAATCAGAAACGGAGGATGTAACCAGGGCGGCCATGTGAATGAGAGTCACATCAGACAGCATCAAGGGCACAAGGAAAAAAAGGCCCATGGCCATTAACGGAAAAACAAATCTCATTTTTTACATGACTTATTGGCAGTATACACGTGCAAGCTTACAGGAATAAACACCAAGCAGGAGCTAAAATATAACAGGAACTGGGAGGCAAAAAACAAACAACATCAAGGGGGTGAAACTGCAGGGGCGACAAAAGGATGTAAGAAAAATGGGATATGAGGTGGATGAGGTAAAACATTAGACCAGGAAGGGAAAAGACCCCTCAATGCACCATCTGCCAGATTGTCTTCAGAGCAGATCCACGTAATAGAAAACCAGATGTCAAACTCATAAAATAGAAGAAGGATGCAGTGGAGGAGTGAGTTTTGATGGTGGTTATGCGAAAGGCCAGCACTGAAGGCTCCCATGATGCCAGTGTTATCAGATCGAAGAGAGAAGGAGACAGAATGGGCACCGTGATTTATGATTGTGAGCAGGGCCAGAAAAATTGCGACCATCTTGGCCCAGCCAATATCTCTGCCATCAGAATGCCAACCAGGCACAAGTGGCCATGCTAACCAACGGTCGTCCCAGACAAGCCCAATGCCCCATGACAATGAAGCGTCAACAAAGATGGTACAAGGGGAGGAAGGCGGACGAGCGGAGATGTTCATACCACACCAAGGGAGGGAGAGTTGCTTGCGCCACCAAGAGATGTTGGCGAGGGTAGTGGAGGGAATATGGAGTTTAGTAAAATGCGAGGGGTGAGAGGCGAATGATGTCAGAAAACGATAGAGCGAAGGGAGGTGGGAACGACTTGTGAAGATGACAGCTGAGCAATGATTCAGAGCGCCGATGACAGATTCACATTCTTTACGAGTGACAGAGGTGCCAGAAACCCAGCCAACAAGCTTTGACAGAAATTTTGTATGCTTTGAATCCGGAAGGGAGACGGATTTCGAGATGAGGTTCCAGTGAAACATAATGTAGTTGAAGGATGATGCAAAAGGGATACACTTGCCCGGTTTTGTAGACCAAGGCCAACCCAAGTCTGCACCCACATTCCAGACCAGGGACTCATTGTAAGAATACAACCAGACGCCATCGATTGTGGGCTATGCCAGAACATGAAGTTGTCAGCCCATTTGAGAATATCGTTGACCAATTTGAAAATATAAATGCGTACGATTGCATCAGCAGTATGGCCAAAAATCGCTGATGAACTTGTACAGCTGAAGCAGCAACAATGATCCATATGCACACAACCTTTCCACGCGACACACACATAAAGGCGGTCTTCAGGTGCAACCAGCATGCGATGGTGGGCTGCATTGACATTGAAATTGGTGACCTCAGTACCTGGGGGAGACACCAGATCGCGAGTAAAATTATCAATAAGGGAACATTAATCAGTATAGCCGAATTGGTACCTGGAGTAGCATTCAGAACACGAGTAAAACAGTCTATAAAAGTTCCCCAATCACAAGAAAATGCAGAGGAACCGATTTCGGAGTTGACAGACAACATTGAGGCACACCTTACGGCATATCCTTTCCACAAGACATGGCTCAGCCGAGATGGACAATTCCCACTCCAAGTGGGCTGGCTTATCTCAGCCGACCAATATCTTTCTCCAGGGCAGATGGCTTGGCCGAGGGTTCCATGTTCGGAGAAGCATGGGTTGCCCGAAGCAGAGGGATATATAGGCTGGCCATGGAACATGGATTGGCCGACCTGGCTGGGTATCTTGGCTGGCCATGGAACATGGATTGGCCGATGGGTCTGGGTATTTCGGCTGGCCATGGAACGTGGATTGGCCGACCTGGCTGGGTATCTTGGCTGGCCATGGAACATGGATTGGCCAACCTGGCTGGGTATCTTGGCTGGCCATGGAACATGGATTGGCCGATGGGTCTGGGTATTTCTGCTGGCCATGAAACATGGATTGGCCGACGGGGCTAGGTATTTCCACTGGCCATGGGAGGTGGATTGGCCGACCGGTCTGGGTATTTTGGTTGGCCATGGAACATGGATTGGCCGACTGCCCTGGGTATTTCGGGTGGCCATGGAATGTGGATTGGCCGACCAGTCTGGGTATTTCGGTTGGCCATGGAACATGGATTGGCCAATGGGTCTGGGTATTCGGCTGGCCATGGGAGGTGGATTGGCCGACCGGGCTGGGTATCTTGGCTGGCCATGGAACTTGGATTGGCCGACTTCCCTGGGTATCTCGGCTGGCCATGAAACATGGATTGGCCAACCAGTCTCGGTATTTCACTTGGCCATGGAACATGGGTTGGCCAAATGGTCTGGGTATTTTGGCTGGCCATGGGAGATGGATTGGCCAACAGGTCTGGGTATTTAGGCTCTGGATTGGCCGATGGTCTGGGTATTTCGGCTGGACATGGAACATGGATTGGCTGACCTCTGTTCATTTATTGGCTGGCCATGAGACATGGATCGGCTGACTGTACTGGGTGTAGCCATGGAACATGGGTTGGCAAAAGCTTTGGTCATATGACATGGCCATAGCACCTGGGTTGGCCAAAGCTCCAGCTACATTGGGATGGCTACAGCTCTAATTACATCAGCTGTCAACATGATATGCATTGGCCAACACTCAGAATACATTGGCTGGTCATGGCACATTGGTTGGCTGTTCCTAATGGGTCTCTGGCTGGTTGTGGGTCATGGATTCACCAGTGCCAGAGATATAATGGCCAGCCATGATACGGCTGACCTTGTGACATAGGGTTAGGGTTTACACCGATAAAATGCAATAAATTCCTTCTCAGACATTAACAGCTTAACATTACAACAAGTACTGCTACTGTGTCACAAATGCCTCTGAAAGGATAACAAGCAAGACACCAACGCCATTCAGTCTTGATCTCAAAGGAGGAGCTCTTCTTCTTCTTGATCAAGACTGACTGACAAAGAAAATACTAACAAAAATTTTGCGAACAAATAACCAAAAATGGATACTGAAATCAACTAAACTAACAATATTACCTGGTCTCAATGTCACTAAAGGGAGGCTTAAAAGTAATAGTGAGACTTACCTGGTCAACTTTCAATGATGCCACCAGGCCCACTACAAGTAGGTTGCCTGGCAAGGAAATCAGGGGGATTCACCCGCCCTTTCATTCCTGAAGACCTGTACAGTGACAAGCACTCATTTCTGAGGACCAGACACCAACAGTTGGCACGCAGAGATGCCACAATGTTCATTCAAGTTGAACAGATAACTTCAACAAAAGATACTGTCAGTAATGGGGTAATACAAATTAATCACTCATCTGGATGCAAACATACCAAAGAAGATACCTGACGGTGAAAAAGAAGAACATACCACAATAATCAAGTAGTCCTGTGAAGTGAACAGACGTCAGCAACAAAGCCTGAGGAAATCACCTACCAGTTAAGACTATGACACTACAGAATCTCTGGTTGTTGCCCGGTACAATAACCAAGGATCCTGTAGTGTCATCAAAAGTGGTAGTGGTGGTTGTGAGGTAAGGAGAAAATCTCAACCGTGTTTGATGGGCTTGTACTTATTTGTTCATGTGACTTAACGTGTTTGTTGATCACATGTCACAAAGTGTGATGTCACGTTGGGCCGTCCAAACGTTACATCACACTTGTGACATGTCGCGTCTCATCAATCATGTGACCTGTCGCGTTGCATTAATCATGTGACACATGAGTGGTAATAATCATCATATTCCGAGGGCAGGAATCCTGCCCTCGTCTCACTATGTATAATAGGTACAAAATACAATAATAATGATATAACGAGGGCAGGGAATCACCCTGCCCTCGTCTCATTGCTGAGCCACCCCGACGGTCGGGTTCATTACCACCGCTGCTGCTGCCGTTGCCGTTGCCATTGTCGTGTCTGCTGCTGCTGCTGCGGTTCACGCTGCCGTTGCCATTGCTGCTGCTGCTGCTGCTGCTGCTGCTGCCGTTGCCGTTGCTGCTGCTGCTGCTGCTGCTGCTGTTGCTGCTGTTGCCGTCGCTGCTGTTGCTGCCGTCGTCGTCGCTGCTGCTGCTGCTACCATTGCCGTTGTCGTTGTCGTGTCTGCTGTTGCTGGTGCTGCAGTTCGTGCTGCTGCCATTGCCGTTGCCGCCGTTGCTGTCCTCATTGTTGTCGTTGCCGTCCACGCTGTTGTCGTTGCCGTCCACACTGTCGTCGTTCCTGTGCTTGCTGTCATCGTTGCCGTCCCCGTGGTTGTCGTTCCAGTCCCCGTGGTTGTCGTTCCGGTACTCGTGGTTGTCGTTCCGGTCCCCTGCCGCTGCTGCTGCTGTTTGGGCTGCTGCTGCTCTTGCCATTGCCGCAAGACCCTGAAGGGATGTAAGTATCCCATACCCACAAGTATGGTAAATTTTGTATTTTATTTGAGCCTACAGAGAGAGCTATTCACAATGTATTTGAGCCCTCTGCCAAAATTGGACCCTTAAACACCCAACTTTGCGAGTATACATCTAGAAAATCTAAAATTAATTCTAGCAGTACTAGGTGATGTGTGCTTCATTGTTACAATAAGTGCCTGGCAGTTAGTAGTCCAGGAAATGTGCTGTAGCCAACAAATGGTAAAGCTGTGAGTTGCGTGACTTGAATCCAAATAACGGGACTTTGATTGAACAGCCAATAATTTATTAATGTGAAGTTCCACACACATTTGTCCTACAACACATTTCCTGGACTACTAACTGCCAGGCACTTATTGTAACAATGAAGCACACATCACCTAGTACTGCTAGAATTAATTTTAGATTTTCTAGATGTATACTCGCAAAGTTGGGTGTTTAAGGGTCCAATTTTGGCAGAGGGCTCAAATACATTGTGAATAGCTCTCTCTGTAGGCTCAAATAAAATACAAAATTTACCATACTTGTGGGTATGGGATACTTACATCCCTTCAGGGTCTTGCCCTGGCCATTGAGGTGTTATACAGCATGTAATAGCAATAAGAAAATCCAGCCACCTGTACCAATATGGCAATTCGGCCCCGTTTAGGAAATCGGCAAATGCCGGTTGAAATTCTCGCGCGAGTTCAAGCCATGTCACTCTTTCTTTGCAACCACGATCACAGACACAAGGCTGCGGAAGAGCACCAGGCTAAGTTTCATTTTAAGTTTGTTTGATTTATTTTTATTAACTAATTCCACGTACTTTTTAGGTCTTTTCCGGCAACGTCACGTCAGACGACCGTGAACATTACCACATCAACATCGACAGCCAACGACACGAGGCCCATAAGAGGGCAACAACCATGGTTCCGGGAACGGCGACAACGAGGACCGGAACGACGACAACGAGGACCGGAACGACGACAACGAGGACCGGAACGAAGAGAGGGGGGACGGCAACGATGAGAACGGAATGGGGACTGGAATGACAGACTGGAGCGACGAGAACGGGGACGGCAATGACGGACACGGGGACTGGAACGACGAGAACGAGGACGATGATGGGAGACGGGATCCACAACGGTATGGGGATGGCGCGGATGATGGAGACCGGGTTGGCGGAGACAAAGACAGGGTTGACGCAGATGCGGACGCGGTCGACGATGATGAAGACCCAGACGACGAAGACCCAGACGCGGACGACGGTGAGGAAGAAAAGGATGACAACAGTAAGTCATCAGTGATTTTTTGCTTATTTTATGTACTACTAATGCCTTGCAGTCGTTACTGCGCCGAGGCGAAGCCTGCAACGGCAACGGCAATGGCAAGAGCAGCAGCAGCCCAAACAGCAGCAGCAGCGGCAGGGGACCGGAACGACAACCACGAGTACCGGAACGACAACCACGGGGACCGGAACGACAACCACGGGGACCGGAACGACAACCACGGGGACGGCAACGATGACAGCGTGGACGGCAACGACGACAGCGTGGACGGCAACGACGACAGCGTGGACGGCAACGACAACAATGAGGACAGCAACAAAGATGGCGAGGCAGCGGCAGGACCAGGACCAGGACCAGGACCAGGAGCGGGAACGGCAGCAGCAGCGGGACCGGGACCGGGAACAGCAACAGCAGCCGCACCAGCCATGGCAGCAGCACCAGCAGCATGAACAGCAGCAGCAGCCGCAATGGCAATGGCAACGGCGGCAACGGCAATGGCAGCAGCACGAACTGCAGCACCAGCAACAGCAGACACGACAACGACAACGGCAATGGTAGCAGCAGCAGCAGCGACGACGACGGCAGCAACAGCAGCGACGGCAACAGCAGCAACAGCAGCAGCAGCAGCAGCAGCAGCAACGGCAACGGCAGCAGCAGCAGCAGCAGCAGCAGCAGCAATGGCAACGGCAGCGTGAACCGCAGCAGCAGCAGCAGACACGACAATGGCAACGGCAACGGCAGCAGCAGCGGTGGTAATGAACCCGACCGTCGGGGTGGCTCAGCAATGAGACGAGGGCAGGGTGATTCCCTGCCCTCGTTATATCATTATTATTGTATTTTGTACCTATTATACATAGTGAGACGAGGGCAGGATTCCTGCCCTCGGAATATGATGATTATTACCACTCATGTGTCACATGATTAATGCAACGCGACAGGTCACATGATTGATGAGACGCGACATGTCACAAGTGTGATGTAACGTTTGGACGGCCCAACGTGACATCACACTTTGTGACATGTGATCAACAAACACGTTAAGTCACATGAACAAATAAGTACAAGCCCATCAAACACGGTTGAGATTTTCTCCTTACCTCACAACCACCACTACCACTTTTGATGACACTACAGGATCCTTGGTTATTGTACCGGGCAACAACCAGAGATTCTGTAGTGTCATAGTCTTAACTGGTAGGTGATTTCCTCAGGCTTTGTTGCTGACGTCTGTTCACTTCACAGGACTACTTGATTATTGTGGTATGTTCTTCTTTTTCACCGTCAGGTATCTTCTTTGGTATGTTTGCATCCAGATGAGTGATTAATTTGTATTACCCCATTACTGACAGTATCTTTTGTTGAAGTTATCTGTTCAACTTGAATGAACATTGTGGCATCTCTGCGTGCCAACTGTTGGTGTCTGGTCCTCAGAAATGAGTGCTTGTCACTGTACAGGTCTTCAGGAATGAAAGGGCGGGTGAATCCCCCTGATTTCCTTGCCAGGCAACCTACTTGTAGTGGGCCTGGTGGCATCATTGAAAGTTGACCAGGTAAGTCTCACTATTACTTTTAAGCCTCCCTTTAGTGACATTGAGACCAGGTAATATTGTTAGTTTAGTTGATTTCAGTATCCATTTTTGGTTATTTGTTCGCAAAATTTTTGTTAGTATTTTCTTTGTCAGTCAGTCTTGATCAAGAAGAAGAAGAGCTCCTCCTTTGAGATCAAGACTGAATGGCGTTGGTGTCTTGCTTGTTATCCTTTCAGAGGCATTTGTGACACAGTAGCAGTACTTGTTGTAATGTTAAGCTGTTAATGTCTGAGAAGGAATTTATTGCATTTTATCGGTGTAAACCCTAACCCTATGTCACAAGGTCAGCCGTATCATGGCTGGCCATTATATCTCTGGCACTGGTGAATCCATGACCCACAACCAGCCAGAGACCCATTAGGAACAGCCAACCAATGTGCCATGACCAGCCAATGTATTCTGAGTGTTGGCCAATGCATATCATGTTGACAGCTGATGTAATTAGAGCTGTAGCCATCCCAATGTAGCTGGAGCTTTGGCCAACCCAGGTGCTATGGCCATGTCATATGACCAAAGCTTTTGCCAACCCATGTTCCATGGCTACACCCAGTACAGTCAGCCGATCCATGTCTCATGGCCAGCCAATAAATGAACAGAGGTCAGCCAATCCATGTTCCATGTCCAGCCGAAATACCCAGACCATCGGCCAATCCAGAGCCTAAATACCCAGACCTGTTGGCCAATCCATCTCCCATGGCCAGCCAAAATACCCAGACCATTTGGCCAACCCATGTTCCATGGCCAAGTGAAATACCGAGACTGGTTGGCCAATCCATGTTTCATGGCCAGCTGAGATACCCAGGGAAGTCGGCCAATCCAAGTTCCATGGCCAGCCAAGATACCCAGCCCGGTCGGCCAATCCACCTCCCATGGCCAGCCGAAATACCCAGACCCATTGGCCAATCCATGTTCCATGGCCAACCGAAATACCCAGACTGGTCGGCCAATCCACATTCCATGGCCACCCGAAATACCCAGGGCAGTCGGCCAATCCATGTTCCATGGCCAACCAAAATACCCAGACCGGTCGGCCAATCCACCTCCCATGGCCAGTGGAAATACCTAGCCCAGTCGGCCAATCCATGTTTCATGGCCAGCCGAAATACCCAGACCCATCGGCCAATCCATGTTCCATGGCCAGCCAATATACCCCTCTGCTTTGGCCAACCCATGCTTCTCCGAACATGGAACCCTCGGCCAAGCCATCTGCCCTGGAGAAAGATATTGGTCGGCCGAGATAAGCCAGCCCACTTGGAGTGGGAATTGTCCATCTTGGCTGACCCATGTATCATGGAAAAGATATGCTGAAAGGGCTCATTGAGGGGTTGTTTCGAGGAAACGAATGGTCTTGAATCAGGTGAGGTTTAAGCGGTTTATCAAAACACAAGCTGAGAGGAGAAGTGCAGTAGGGGCCAAAAAGGGCCAGAAATTTGCCAGGGGAGTATCCACAAGAATATCTCCCTTCTTTGATCTTGTTGGCGATGTAAACATTTGATAATGGAAGGATTCTCCAGTGCAGATTTATGGTTAAAGGGGGAAAAAACTTCAGAAATTGAAGAAGAAACGCCAATATGGAAACCGGAATGCAACCCTTCAGGGACATCAGAAAAAATATCCAGTACACCAGCAGCCAAAAGAAACTCATGCCATTTATCTGCTTTAAGGGGAGTGACAATAGGAAAGAACTCAGACCTGAGGGTGGGATTGTGCATTGTGTGAAGTAGACCCACAGAAGGAACAGATATGAGAGTACAGACAGGTGTCAGCGAAAGAACAGCCGGCATGGCCGTTGAAATGGAAGCAGACATGGACGTCATCCAGGGCTTTCCAGTATCCATCTTCCCCTTTTGTGAGAAAGCCATTACCCGGCTTGGGGCATTTATGGCCGCTGTGTGAGACTGAGAGACAGATGAAGCACACTGTGGGAGTGTCGGACGATTTTGCACGAGTTGAAGATGTGCGCTTGGAGATGGCATGATTTTGGGCACGAGATTGACCGGCCGGCGTGCCCTTGAAAGTGCTGGGTGGTTGGGAATGAAAGGGGGCAGAGTGGATACTGTCCATCATACCACGCATGACAGCAAGTTGGTGCGAACAATCATTATCGACGATCTGGAACCAAAGATGAGAGTGGAACATGGCCAGTGAAAAGGAGTTGGATCGTTGAATGAAAGCCTGCCGAATACGAGAGTCATATAGAACGTACAGGCAGAAGAGGTCCATGAAGTCATGATGACTAGTTATAAAATGAAAGTGAGAATGAAATGCATCCACAATCTGATGTTTATGGGGAGAGTTGAGGTATTGCTCTATTAAGTCACAAAGGTGAGGCCAAGCCTCCCAGAAATTGGGCACAGAAATCTCCAGCTCCCCTGCCGCATCTAAAGCGGATTGCTGCATTTGAAGGCAGCTACCTTCCACAACGGCGAGAGTGTCACTAGCGGAAGGGCAATAAAGAGCCATATGGCACCGCAAATTTGAGAGTAGGTGCAAAGGAATATGCTTATGCCAGCCTTGTTCCAAAATCTTGATAATACTGGGAGGAAAGAGAATATCGTACGGGTCCAGCTGTGCATTCGTAGAGGCGAGCATATGAAAACCCGGAGACGTGCCAGGCAATAACAATTCACCTGGGTGTGCTGAATAACAGCAAAGAGTGAGCAACAGCTCGGAATAGGCTCGGAGCAAGGGAGGTACAGCCGGAAATACGGTGAGGCAAAAACTCGAGAAAAAACAAGTGAGCAGGGCTGTGAAAAGCCCTACAGTGCATATATGCACAAAGAAAGATGAGCGAGAGGGACTGTGTGCTCACCTGAAGTATTGATCCTAATGTCAGGGCTTCTAGGACACATGTGGGGGGCCAAAATTGCACCAGGGGTGATTGTAGGGTTTGGGATAGCGGCACGAGTGCATGCAGGGTTATGGAGGACCTGAAGCAACGAAGCCATGTCAGGTATGATGCCATTCTTTATTGAGTCGATTGCCATCGAGAGGGCCAGGGAAAAGGCAGATGCCACGTCAGGATCGATAGAGCCTAAAGGTGCCGGGAAGGCCGTGGGATCAATGGGAGGGCTAGGCTCGAGGGAACCTATCGAAGGATGGACAACGGCCTGTCTGGAAGGACTAGGAGGTGAAGAAGCCAGAGCTCATGGAAAGGCTGGAGAGGAAACCCTGGGTGGTCCCGAAGTTGGAAGAATGGCTGGGATCGACAGAATGGTTGGAGAGAAGCACAGATGAACGGGAGCAGTCACGACCAGGGAATGAGGGGCCGAAGGGGGAATGGAGGTGGGAGGGGGAGCCAAGGATGAGGATGAGGGAATAGAGGAAAAGGCTGTTGGAAT